>JAUTXW010000521.1:1200000-1800000 GCA_030620095.1 Kuschelorhynchus macadamiae | reverse complement strand
ACAATTCTGGAATGACGAGATTATTTCTGGACAATAATTTTACCAATCAATAGATCGGAACAAATGGACCTATAAGATGGCCCCCTAGGTCCCCAGATTTGTCGATTTTAGATTTCTTTCTATGGGGATATATGGAAAATAGAATTTACAAAGACCACTATGATAATGTCCAAGATTTAGGAAAAGTATAGAACAAAATGGAAATCAGTTTGAACAGTTCTTTTGATTTCCTTGGTTACTGTAGTTCTTATACGACAGTTGATTTTTGCTGAAAGGCCTGTTACATAATAACTTATTACTGTTTTGTTCTTGTGTTACATAAATTTAGGTAGGAGGTACTTTTTTGGTGCGAAATTATCAATACATATTTTGATAAATTGATTTAATTACATATTTATTTTGATTTATTGTTAGGATGTAGATATTGTTAACGACTTTAAATAAAAGGCAGCATTGTTTTGCATAGCTTACTGCAAAATTTGGGATGATAATTATAAAAATTTGGATTTTTGTTGTTGTTTACTAAAATAGACCCATACTATTATCTATTTTTGAGAAGCTTTTAAAAGGACAAATCAATTTCTGGACAAATATACAGGGTGTCCCATTTAAAAAAACACAACTTTGGGTCATATCTAAAAAATAACAACTCAAATGAAAAATATGACTACGCCACTGGATCCAGCGTAAAAAACTCCATAAGCAGCAATTTTTCCCTTTGCGTTAAGTTAAAGGATAACCGAGATACGAGGGGGTCCCAAAATGCAAAATTTTCTATTTCGCCCTGTATCTCATAAACGAAGAAGGCTATGAAAATTTTGTTTACGGCTTCATGAGTTTCACAAAAAATTAGCTTAGGTTTGTGAAAACAGCAAGGTTCTATCTTTAAAAATAAGCGAGATACCCTGCTTTTGCAACCAAATCCGGACACCCTGTACAGCCGGTGTCCCAAAATTGTATAATATAAAACGTCACTATGATATTCATCAAACTATGTTTGACAAGTATACAGGCATGGTCAGAAACAAAAAGTTAAATAAGTTAAAATCACGGTTGAAAGATCAGCAGCTTATGTTTGCACGTCCAAAGCAAGAGAATGAATCTGTCCTTCAAGTGAGCTAGGTACTGTTGGAGTTGATCGAGAAACACTCAAAATCATTTGTTGAAAGTGAATTTATAAAAGAGTGCCTTGTAAAGGCCGCGGAAATTATAAGTCCCGGGAGCGTGAAGGCATTTTAAAATATATCCTTGTCCCGGAATACTGTCGCTGAAAGAGTTACTGAGTTGGCCGCCAATATAAGTGATCAGATAAAAACAAAATCAGACTCTCTCATTGCATTTTCTATTGCTTGTGACGAAAGTACGGATGTGTGTGGTGTGGCGCAACTCGCTGTTTTTCTTAGTGCGGTTGATACAGATATCAATGTGTATGAAGAATTACTGGATTTAGTACCATTGCGTGATACAACAACTGGGAAGGATATTTTCAATGCTGTTTATGGACTTCTGCAAAAGTATAACTTAGATTTGTCAAAACTGTGTTCCGTTGCAACAGACGGAGCTCCTTCAATAAGTGGAGTAAAAAATGGCTTCGTTAAAATATTACAGACAAAGATTAGAGAAACGGGCAGTAACAAACCAGATTTTCATCATATTCATTGTATAATCCACCAAGAAGTTTTATGCTCAAAAGTGATCAAGTTGGAAAGTGTTTTAAAGTCAGTGAAAAAAATTATAAACTTCATAAGGTCACGAGGTCAGCGACAGTTTTCTGCATTTTTACGTGATTTAGAAAGTGAATACACTGGTTTACCATATTATGCAGAAGTGCGATGGCTTTCGTGTTCTATGGTACTCAACCGGTTTTGGAAACTCAAAGAAGAAATACGCGTTTTCATTGAAACAAAAGGAGAAGATGTCAGCTTATTATGCGATGTACCTTTTTTACAAGATCTTTCATTTACGGTAGATATCACAAAACACTGGTCGGACTTAAATACGAAATTGCAAGGACCCCGTCAAGTTATTACAGATATGCATGGTCATGTGAAAGCCTCCAAGTGTAAGATGATGTTGTGGGAAAGACAGTTAGCAGAGGATAATCTGTCACATTTTCTGACTTGTAAGGCATATCAGGAAAACACAAGTGTCCCAATATCATACAAATTCAGAGAAAATGAGAAGCCTTCTGGCAGAATTTGAGAAGCGTTTTCAGGATTTTAAGACCCAAGAAAACAATTTTTCTCTATTAACTGGTCTTTTCACTATCGATATTGATAAAGTTCCCCCTCACTTGCAAATGGAAGTAATTGAGATTCAGTGTCAGACCCATTTAAAACAAAAATTTGATAGTGTTGGTACATTCGAATTTTATAAGTACTTGCCTGTTCAATACCAAGAAATGAGAAAATTTGCCTGTAAAATCCTGTCAATGTTTGGAAGTACCTATAAGTGTGAACAACTATTTTCTTTTCTAAATCTCCCGCAAGATCGCGATTGACGGACGCACACTTGGACGCAGTTTTAAAAGTTATTTCCGCCGATAAATTCGCGCCACAAATAGACAACTTAAAGACAAAAGATGTCAAATATCTGGCAAAAGAATTTAATGTTTGTAGTTTTTTGTAATGCCCTTTTTATTGGAAATTTAATAAACAGACTTGTCCTGTAATAGTACTTTTTATCAAGATTTTCAGTAGATTGTCTTTTTAAGATAAGGTTTGGCCCATCTAGTGGATGGTCTTCATGCTTTTGGCCCACCAGTGACTTTGAGTTTGACATGGCTGGTCTAGTTGATATTGAGCGTCCTATTTCTCCCACATACATTTCTCTACAGCAATTTTATATACTCCTTCTGTTTGAAAAGGTACCAATCTTCTTACGTGTATTGAAGATCGTACTCATGTTGGACCTCCGAAGTAACCGTCCTATTTTGTCTGTAGTGCCATGTATGTGGGGAAGAACAACACTACCTAACGGTAGGTCCTTATCATTATCCTTTCGCGGAGTTGGGTTACCATATATTTTCGGATTTCGATGTTTCCGATGTTAGAGAATCTTGATCAGAAATCGAAATGGCTCTAAATACTAGTGAGTTAATAACTGGTGTTAAAGGTGGGGTTAACCATGAGGTAACTAATTATCGACCCATAACTATAGTAAATGTTATCCGAAAGTTTTTGAGATAGTTCTCTTTAATCGAATATATGACTTGGTTAAACATAGCTTATCTCAATTTCAACATGGTTTTTGCCGAATATTTATCAATAATTCTTTAAATAATAAAACACAAGCTGATGTAATTTATACTGGTATGGAAAAGGCGTTTGATAGGGTGTCAGATAGTGTTGTAATTGATTCCTTGAAAAAAAATGAATGTAACACCACATTTAGTGGATTTAATCCAGTTATTTAAGTAACAGAAAGCTATACATTCCTTCCCCAAGGATCTAATATAGGACCTTTATTGTTCCTAATAGCAATTAATGATATATACCGAGTTGTTAAACGTTCTAATAAGTTACTGTTGGCTGATGATTTTAAACTCTTTATAGAGGTGATAAATGACCACGACTGTGATCGTTTACAGGAGGATATAAGTAGTGTGGTTAACTAGCGTAAGGCCAATAGTTACCTTAATGTAAGAAAATGCTCAGCAATGTCTTTTGCACTTAAAAGGAATATTGTGAGCAAAGAGTATTTTATTGAGGAGATGGCCCTTGAGCAAACCTCTACTCAAAGAGATTTGGGAGTGTTATTCGACACTAATTTAAACTTTTCAGAACACATCATGAATAAAATTAATGAATCCCATCGAATTATGGGTGTCATCATAAGATCTACGAAGAGTTTTAAGGTTGACGTTTGTTTAAGATTGTTTGATTATCTTGTGTTACCTAGATTAGAATACGCAAGTTTGATTTGGTCACCACAGTACGATCTGTGGAGTAAAAGTATTGAGAAAGTACAGCGAAAATTTTTAAAATATATGTTTTTTAAAAAATTTGGTTACTATCCGCAACAAGGTTATAACCACTTTAATCTGTTAAATATTTTTGGAAGGCTATCCCTCGAAAACAGATGAATAAAAACATGCCTCTTGTATCTCTCAGTCCTTAAAATTCTTCCTAGACCAGCAGTTGTACGAGGCGGTTGTGTTTTCGCTCGTATATTGTTTTGCCGGTATTTGAACGTTTTGTTTTGTTTTGGTTTGAACTGTTTTGATTTCAATTTGTTTTTGTGTGCTTTGACCCGATCATCAGTTCGTCGTTTGCTATAAACTAAACTTGACCTTGTTTACCCGGATCCGGTTATTAGTTATAAATATTGTTTGTGCGTGACATTTAAAGATTTTGATTTATCAACTGGAAATATTTAGATAATATTTACATAAAATTTATCTACATCTTTTTTTTAATTTTCACTTTTTTTGTTCCTTTGAAAATTTTAATTTTTTATTTATTTATAAAATGGCTGAATTTAAGTGAGATTCTTGCCAAAAAATCGTTTCGGAAAAAGACTGTTACAGAATTCGCTGTAGTGGGGAGTGCCGAAGAAATTTTTGTATGGTCTGTACAGGACTGGATAAATCCACGACAAAAGTGCTCTGCAAACAAAAATTCAACAACATAAGATTTTTTTGCACTGTTTGCGACTCTCCAACTCTGAAATATTTGCATGATAAAATATCAGATCTCCAAAAGACTCAAATCTCTTCAGAATATCTCGAAGCCCTGGGTTCCTGCTTAAAGAAAAACAACGACATCCTTCCGATCATTGGCGAAATTTACGACATCTTACTCAATCATGACTCCAAATGGAAGATACTGCTAGAAAAAATTGAGGATATTCACAGCCTCCATTCTGGAATATCTGACAGTATACAAGAATCCTTATTTAAATCCATTAAAGAAATTAGGCAGGATACTTTCAATCTATCATCTATTTTAATGGAATCTCAAAATGAATCTGTCAAAGTCCAGGTGCATGATTCATCGAAGGAGCAGTTGACTAAAGAGATGGCTGAGCTGAGGCATAGTGTAAAACAAATGGCACTTACCCTGGAGAAGCTTTCTGATAAGCCTAAACAACAATCAATAAAGAAAATATACACCACCGCAATATCAACCCAAACCGATACAACAGATGTCCAAATGCCTGTCAATAAGTCTCCAAAAAAAGCTGTTTCCTTCCAGCCCAACAAAACACCCATTATAGAGAAATGGCATTATGTAGTGGTATCCATAATTCCGTCCACGTATAAATCAAATCAGTTTGTACACTACATCAAAGAAAAATTAGGAACCACGAATTTTGTGCGTTGTTTCCCTATGCTTAAGAATGCAGACACTTTGCACTCCGATTTTAAAATTGGGGTGCAAAATAAAGATCACTTAATTCAGCTTAAGAACGCTAGTCTGTGGCCACCTGGTACTATAATTGATCCTACCTATGATTCAGTTTCACCAACCCTTATCCAAACGCCGCCCACTTCCACAGCCCATAATGTCTCATCTTCTAGTCATCAAGATGTCAATATAGATATCCCAAAGAGCCGGGGGCTGTCTCCACTAAAGCCTCAATTATTGGAATCACCAGTGACATTTGTGCCTGAAGAGGATAAGTCAGTCATAATTGGCTCTGACAGGGAGGCCATAGCAGCTTGTAGGTCATTGGCACTGGAGGGCTCTAAATTAAGCATGGAGAAAACTGCAAAGAAAGATGATTTTTTGCAGTTTGATCCAATGACTCCACCAAGAGTGCGGCTGTCCCAAGATTCGGATAAAGCAAATGGTCGCTATATATTAGCCAGATTAAGGGATCCTTCCTTACTAAAGACCTTAAGGCTATTTCTTGCTTATCTACACGACCAGCCATCTAGTGTGTGTTTTGAGGGGCATACAAGTACTAGCATTAAATTATTGCTAGCTTCAGAAGGCCTTCCCAGTGACAAGGAATCCCTGCGCAAGTTGTATTATCGCTTCCACGATGCCTATGGGATTGGTTCATCTGAAGTGGACTCAGACCTTGCAGCGTATAGATCTTTCTACTCCTCGGAAAAAATTTTACGGCTCCAAAAAATTCGTGAAGGTACTGGTAAATATTATTCTAGTGGTTCACCATCAAAAAGTAAAAATTTTTAGTCAATATGACGCGAAAAGAGGATCTAGCACCCTCTAAAAAATTGACCAATAGCAATTTTAATCTTTTTTTTCTTAATATTCAGTCCTTAAGACATAAAACAGACGAATGATATCTTTTGTTAGAAGAGCTAAATTTTCCAGAAGTCATTGCCATCACTGAGCACTGGCTAAATATCAATCAACCTGTTTTTATTAAAAACTATACCACAATTGCCAGATTTAATAGAACTAATTTAACTCATGGAGGCACCATGATAATGTCTTTAAACAACGATTTTTCCGAAATATCAAAGTATAATCATTTATTATCTGAAAAAGTATTTGAATTTTCTATCGTTTATCACAATACTTATGACCTTTATATTATTTGTATTTATAGAACACCTGATGCTGATGTACAATTATTCTGCCATAACCTTCTAAGTTTGCTCGAGTCCCTTCCTGTAAAAAGCAAATTAATCTTATGTGGCGATTTCAATATTGACTTTTCCAGTGTGTGTGCTGCTCAGGAATGTCTTCAGTCCATCTTTGAGTCATTAGGAATTGCCATGCACGTCAACTCACCAACCAGAATTACTAAGACAAGTGCCAGTACTATAGATTACGTTGTGTCTTCTTTCGATCCTAGCTCCGTCGAATGTAATGTCTTAAGTCCAGGTTTCTCCGATCATGAAGCAATTTTCACAAAATTTTCAATTACATCCAAAGCCAAAAATTCCTCTAGACAAGTAGGCCGTATTTTTTCGGTTAGAAATTTCATTAATTTCAAACACCTATGTCAAATAACTGACTGGGACTCTCACACTTATGATGTCGACACTGAATTTTCTCGTTTTATAAAAACTCTAACTAATATAGCTTCTGAATCTTTTCCTCTTAGGCCTATCAAAAATAAAAGAAGTAAACCCTGGTCCACTAAAGGTTTACGTATATCTTCTAAGAACATGCGGTCACTATCTCATTTAAAGAAATTTTTTGACAGTGTCTTTTTTCATAATTATGTAAAATCATACAGAAAAATTTATCATAAAACTATTAAAGCCGCCAAATATATTTATTACAATAATAGACTTTCTAACGCCAAAAATGTAGCTAAAGAAACCTGGTCTATCGTAAATGATTTAAGAAACAAAACTCCTTTATCCAGCACTATCCTTACCTCTCCTGAGGACCTAAACAATTATTTTGTAAATGTAGCCAAAGATTTGACTAAATCCGTATCTCAATCTAATGACCCAATTTCATATCTCTCTAATCATAGGGTAAACCTGCACAGTTTCTTCTTTTCACCAGTAGTTTTATCAGAACTTCGTAGTACAATTAATGATATCAAAAATAAATCTTCTTCGGGAACTGATGGGCTTACTTTAAAAATGTATTCAAGTCTGCCGGAATGCACACTAGAGCATCTGACTGCTTTGATAAATATGTCTTTCCAAAATGGTACTTTTCCAAGCTGCCTTAAAACTGTAATAATCATACCTCTTCACAAAGGAGGTGTTTCAGAAGAAGCTTCGAACTATCGCCCAATTGCACTTCTCCCTACGCTATCTAAGATCATCGAAAGACTGGTTAAAAAAAGGCTTTTATCATTTCTGTCTAGATATGAAATACTTACAAAACATCAATTTGGATTTCTAAGTAACAAATGCACAAGCGATGCCATGTTTTCTCTTCTTAATAGAGTTTACTCCAGCCTAAACAACCATCACGCTACGGCAACAATTTTCTGCGATTTTTCCAAAGCTTTCGATTGTGTGAATCATAATATATTAACTAACAAACTGCAGTACTATGGATTTAGAGGGGCTCCTCTCAATTGGTTTAAGTCATATCTTAGCAACAGAAATCAAGTTGTGAAAGTTGACAACAGGATGTCTTCTTGTAGGCCAATGGAATATGGAGTGCCTCAAGGCTCGGTACTAGGCCCTATCTTGTTTCTTCTGTTCATAAACGACATGGCTAATTTAAACATTAGTGGAAAAATATGTCTCTTTGCGGACGAGACCAGCTTTACGTGGAGCCACCCAGATGTCACGGACCTACATAGAATTGTATCTAATGACCTAATCACCATTAAATCCTGGTGCGATTCTAATCTCTTATGTTTGAACATCTCTAAAACGAAAGTCTTGTCTTATAAAAACACGCTGCAACCCTTTGACCTTAATGGCACCACTACTGATGTCGTAAACTCTGTAAAATTTCTAGGGCTTCTTGTAGATGATTCTTTAAAATGGGATCCACATATCGACGCTTTATCAAGGAAGTTAGGTTCTGCTTGCTTTGCGTTAAGATCTGTTTCCGAGGAGCTTAGCTTTTCTACCTCTAGAACTGTTTATTTTGCTCTTGTTGAGTCGCACCTTAGATATGCTATTCCATTCTGGGGTACATGTTGTGCGACTCAATTTGATCGAATTTTTATACTACAAAAAAGAGCTGTTCGTTACCTACTGAGACTTAACAGTAGAACTCACTGCCGAGATTTCTTTAAAAGATATAAAATACTAACCCTTCCTTGCTTATTCATTTTGGAATCGGTTTGCTTAATTCGTAAGCACGCACCTGCTCTATTAGAGAGACCTTCTCACAACTACCCTCTCAGAAATACTGAGCACGATCTCTATCTTCCAACCCCACACTCAGAGTTAATTAAAAGATCAGTAATCTACAATGCAAAAAAAATGCATAATCACCTGCCATTTAACATCAAATCCATAATATCTCTGACTTCATTTCGCAAGGCTTGATTACTGGAAAGAGCCTTCTACACCGTGAACGAGTTTTACAACACATAATTTTATCCTTATGAACCTCTAGTGTGATAGTTGCCATTACCAACCATTTTTACCGAACTTTGTATATGTATTTTTTTAATTGTTTCGTACTTTTTTATTTTTTACTTTGCTTTTTTATTTTTTTACATTATATTTATGAAAATGTTTATAACATAGTACGACTGACAAAGTACATTTCTAATGTACTTCTTTTAGGATTCTATAATATTAATATTCTAAATTCCTGATTTAAATATTATTTTTCTATAATATTTATGATGTGTTTTTGTCTTGTTTTGTTTGCTAATTTTATGTTTGTAAACTATTTTTTTACAACAGCTTTGTCCACAAAATTGTAAAATTTTTTTTGACAATAAAGCATTTATTTATTTATTTATTTATTTTTATCTATTCAAGATCCTGTCCGGATATTCTCTCGCAGCTGCCATTTTTGATAAACAGTTGTAACACAAGACAGAAATGTGGACTTTCCTAGAATAAATGTTTATAAAAATTCACCAGTATATAGAATGTGCAACTATTTTAATATTTATGCTAATGATATAGATATAGACAACATTGGTGTTAGTAAATTTATTGACCTTATAAATGAAAAAATTGTTTGCTTTTCAGGCTCAGGAATTAACTTTTTAGTATAGTTAGGGCACTGTTTAGTTTAGTATATTATAACCGAGGTATCTGTAACTGGCTTAAATGCTGTAGGTGCTTTATTCAATAAATAAATAATTTTCCTTCCTTTGAACACATACATCTAGAAAGGGTATCGTTCCATTAGATTCAATTTCCATTGTGAACTCGATATTATTGATTAACGTGGTCTAGAAATATGAGATTATCTTCTCCATGAGGCCAAACAACAAGAGCATCATCTACATATTTGAACCACTGTTTTGATTTTAGTGGAACGGATGTTAGAGCAATATCTTCAAAGGCTTCCATAAAGATATTCGCTGCCACAGGTGATAGGGGAGATCCCATAGCTGCCTCTGAAGTTTGTTCATAAAAAGTTCCTTGAAAAATGAAACAAGTTGATGTAAGACAAGCTTCCACTAGGTCTATTAAGTTCTTATCAGACTATTATGATTCAATATGTCTGATATACTGGAAATTGAGTCGTTAACAGGAGCATTTGTGTATAGTGATTTCACAACAAAACTGACCACAATATTTTCGGGATCCAATTGGATTGCCTTAAATTTTTCCATGAAATATGCAGAGTTTTTTATAAACCAATCTGTTTTTGTCAGTAAATAGATTAAGATTTAAAATATTTACTTAATTTGTATGTGGGAGAGTCTATTGCACTGGCGATTGGTCGAAGTAGTCCCTTGTTCTTGTGTATCTTGGGAAGACCTTAGAACCTGGGGATCTTGGAGCTGCTTGGCTTTAATGATTTGTTCTCCGCTGGTGGTAGGTTAGATGCGTTAATTAGATTGGTGATGAGTCTTTCTATTCTACTTGTATGGTCTGCCTGCATAGCCTTATAGGTACTGTCCAAAAATTGGGTTACATTTTCCACGTATTCCGTTCTGTCCATGACGACTGTGGCATTGCCTTTGTCTGCTGGAAGGACCAGGACGTCTGAGTTTTCATTTAAGAACTTCAACGCTATTTTTTCGGATGCGGAGAGATTCGACTTCGGTGGTTTTGAAATCTTTTTGATCTTCGCTGTCCCATACCTGACTTCATTAACTTGCTCCACTGATAATCTTCTTATTGCGGCTTCAACAGAGGATAGTGTCTTTTACGGGTATGCTTCTCGGTGCTATTGCGAAATTTTGGCCCTTGGAGGGGCCCGAATATTCTGCTTCGGTTAACGGCTTCGACAAGTTGTATTGTGCTGGGGTTTGGATTTTTTCTGTTCACGACTGCTTCAAACTTCTCTTGTTGCTTAGATGTAACTTCCTGATGTACTTTTTCTGCATGTGCATTGGTAATGTTGTCCAAAGTTATAAATGTGGTTTCTTCAAGTTTAAAATCTAATTTCAGGTGAATTTCTAGTACTTAATGGGCATTTGTATCTAAATCACGACGTATTGACTTAATCCTTTCTCTAACTAATGCATTTCTGGCACACTTATATATATATATATATATATATATATATATATATATATATATATATATATACATACACATACACATACATACATTAAATGACCTAAAAAAGTATCATTTAGTTGAATAGTAAAAAAAAAATACACAAAAATGAAATAAACAGTATTAAGTCAAAAAAATAGTCAACCAAGAATGTAATATAAACCATCAGCAAACTATAACTCATCTCCATAATATTCATCCAATTGGTAATAAGCTTTGTCAATTAGCAATAGACGAACACGTTTTTAAACACTTTAAGTGTAGGCGAACCTTTTACAACATCTGGCAGGTATAAAGCCTTATACCTTCATATATTACCGATTTTTTTATTAAGTTGGATGATGGGATAGGTAAAGGTAAATTCATTTGCCGACGGGTCACGTGCCTATGGTCCGCAACAATGTACTTATCTCTATTAATATATATAAGACATACAGTTTCCAGAATATACAAACAAACAAACAAACAAAAGTATGCTTTATTGCCGCAGAAAAATTTTACAATTTTATGGACAAAGCAAAATATACCTAAAATAAGACATATCAAAACATTAATCGAAAAGAATTTCGATAGGTCAATGCTTTTTAAAAATGTAAATTATCAATTTACCAAATCGTAAAACACACGTTAGAATATAACATAACATTGCCGCAAAACAGTTAATGAATCCTAATAACCTTGTAAAAGTAAACAAACACACATGTATGAGGTGAATAATTTCGATGACATTGAAATCAAAATTGCAACTATGCGACCTTAAACTCTATGTTATTATAGTTATACAAATAATTGTGATGTTAAACAGAAGGTATAATGAACTAGTGTAGAATGTAGTATACAAAAAAGAATTAAATTTTGTTTTTAATCCAATATCTAACAAAAATAATTAAGTTTTAAGTGAATGTTCGACAGATCTTTTCTCTATATGATGATTTTCAAAATTCTATGCTACGAGTTAGGACATGACTCACAAAAGATTTAAGTAAACAAGCGAATTTAGTGACAATTTAAAGAGACTTACTCGCTGTAAAAATCATTAACGCTGTAAAATGATCTCTCAATGAGGTATGCTTTGGTGTTTTTTCGAAATTGTGCAAGGATAGGGATTGATTTTTTTATTAATTCTGAGGAAGGAATGGGAAGATATATATCATGCCTAGAGTTTCTGGTAGGGTATACATGTTGTGGCCTTTCTGGGAGAGTGCTTATATGTTTTCTCAGCAAACAGACCGTTTCCAAAATAAATAATGCAGGAAGTGTTAATATTTCATGTTTTTTGAAATAGTATTGGCAGTGAGCTCTATTATTTAGACCAAACAAATAACGAATGGCTCTCTTTTGAAGCATAAAAATACTACGAAATTGCTCGGTGGTACAGCAGCCCCAAAAGGGAAGGCCACAGCGGAGGTGGGATTCAAATAAAGAGAAATAAGTAAGTCTGGCAGAAGGAACGTCTAGTTCTTTTGAAACTGATCGAATGGCGAAGCAGGCGGTAGAAAGTTTTTTAATTAAGGTGTCAATATGATTAGACCATTTTAGGTTGTTATTTATATTTAAACCCAGGACTTTAACCGATTCTACGTATTCAATATTACTGTTATGTACCTGAAGTGGTTGTAAAGTTCCCTTATAAGATAACGCCACCGTTTTATCGACATTAAAACAAAGCATATTGGAATCGGACCAAGCCTTAATTATAACCAAGTCTTTGGAGATACTAGAGTGTAAAGACGTTGTATCAAAATCACTCCAAGTTATGCTTGTGTCGTCAGCAAAAAGGGAAATTCTTCCATTAATTTTAAACAAACATAGAAGAGTAAGAATCCGCAGACGAACATGTGTGGCGTTGCCGAGCATGACATAGATATCGAATTGCTCTCTTTTGAATCACGAACAACATGTCAAGCAGATGTTTAGTTGCCGAGCCCTAAAAAGCAATGCCATATGTTATGTTCTCTAGATCACATTTAAAGCAGATCATGCTAGTTTTGTTAACATTCAGCGACAACAGGTTAGAGTCACACCACTCCTTCACCCGTCTCAAGTCAGATGAGACTAAAGCAGACAGCTTTTCGATGATTTTAGAAAGAGAGAGATTGGACGGAAATTGGATGGATCATTCAAATCGCCACCCTTGTGAAGAGGAACCACTTTAGCGGAGGTCAGACATGAAGAGAAAAAACCCCTCTTCCACGACATATTAATTGCACAAACCAGGCCCTCCAGGACTGCATCAGGAAGGTTCATGAATATTCTAACATACAGCTCATCATCCTCAGAAGACCTTTTATTCTTTATAGAGGTTATTCTTTTTTTTAGTTCATATAAATCGGTTGGTAAAAAGTAAAAAAAATTCTGTATAGTTACACCTGACAAATAAGTAATTGGCTCGACCACTGGATTAAGGTTCCTAGTGAGGGTATCTGCTATAGAACAGAAGTAATTATTAATGTCATCAGGAGGCAGGTCAGGTTCGACCATAATGTTATGTCCATTACTATGCCGAATTTCATTGACAATAGACCAGCTTTCTCGTTGCCTGTTTGCTGACATGTTCAAGCGATCTGAATAAAAATTTGCCTTAGCCACAGCAACCAATTTACGATAGAGTGCTTGATATCTAGTAAAATATTGGTGAAATAATGGACAATTAGTAAACTCCCTGATTAGATGTAGAGATCTGAGATTCTTGGAAGATGTTTTTAATCCAGCAGTAAACCATAGCTTTTTAGGTTTTTTGTTCTTCAATTTTCTAACAGGAAATGCATTGTTGAAGATACCAACCATTTTTTCATGAAATGTATTAATAGGGTCATAAGAGATATGTATACTCTCCTAATTTGCATCATTGCATAATTGGTGAAACTTTTCATAATTATTTCTACTGAAAATTCTGCCATATCTATGCTTTGGACAAGGACAGTTGACACTGATTGATACGGAGAACTCAACAGCTTCGCGATCTGATAGGGCAGCATTAATAACAGCAAAGGTAACCAAGTTACCACTGTAATTAGAGCAAATATAATCTATAGTAGTACTTGAAAATTGTGAAATACGAGTGGGTGACCCAACATGCATATGCAGATTATAAGAATTTAATAAATGAATTAAGCTAAGGGTAGGAATAGAACCTTTGTTACCAAAGTCAATGTTAAAGTCGCCGCATAATATTATATATTTATTTATTTATTTGAACATTCACCACACGATTACAATATATAAAATGGGTTTCGTCACATAATATAAGTTAATCTAAGTTTTAAAATTTAAAGACAATAACAAATCCATCATCAATAACCTCAGAAACAAATCAAACCCTGTGACTCAGATCTTGCCAGGGGCTAATGATCTAAATGATTATTTTATTAATGTAAGCAAAAATATTACCTCTAGTATCTCGCCAAGTTTGGACCCTCTTTCGTTTCTCCCTCCTTCAAAAAATTTAGCTGATAGCTTTTTCTTAAGTCCCGTTAGCAACACTGAACTATTGAAGGTAACACATAATATCAAAAGTAAATCTTCGTGTAGCACTGATGGCCTATCAATTAGAATATTCCTGAACTTGCCACTCCCAGTCATAGAGGCCCTTACAACATTAATAAATGAGTCCTTTATAAAAGGTGTATTCCCTGATTGCCTTAAAACAGCTATAATTATTCCACTTCATAAAGGCGGCGAAAAAACTAACTCTTGCAATTATCGCCCAATTGCACTACTACCAGTGCTATCAAAAATCATCGAAAGGCTACTGAAGAACCGTCTTATGCCATTTCTCCTGAAACATCAGATAATATCCCCGGAGCAGTTCGGATTTCTACCCAACAAGTGCACCAGTGACCCATGTTCACGTTGCTTAGAGGTGTCTACTTATCTCTCAATAACAACCACCCAACTGCCTCAGTTTTTTGTGACTATGCGAAAGCCTTTGATTGTGTTAGTCATGAAATTCTGATAAACAAACTAAATTTTTATGGAATTCGTGGTACTTCTTTAAATTGGTTCAAATCTTATCTTGGGAAAAGGCAACAACTTGTAAGGGCTAATGGTTCCGATTCTGATTGTAAGTTGATTACAAGTGGAGTCCCTCAAGGTTCAGTCTTGGGACCTATTCTTTTTTTGTTATACATTAATGATATCACAAACCTTAAAATTAATGGAAGAATCTCCCTTTTTGCTGATGACACAAGCATAACATGGAGTGATTTTGATACGTCTTTACACTCTAGTATCTCCAAAGACTTGGTTATAATTAAGGCTTGGTCCGATTCCAATATGCTTTGTTTTAACGTCGATAAAACGGTGGCGTTATCTTATAAGGGAACTTTACAACCACTTCAGGTACATAACAGCAATATTGAATACGTAGAGTCGGTTAAATTCCTGGGTTTAAATATAAATAACAACCTAAAATGGTCTAATCATATTGACACCTTAACTAAAAAACTTTCTACCGCCTGCTTCGCCATTCGATCAGTTTCAAAAGAACTAGACGTTCCTTCTGCCAGACTTACTTATTTCTCTTTATTTGAATCCCACCTCCGCTATGGCCTTCCCTTTTGGGGCTGCTGTACCACCGAGCAATTTCGTAGTATTTTTATGCTTCAAAAGAGAGCCATTCGTTATTTGTTTGGTCTAAATAACAGAGCTCACTGCCAATACTATTTCAAAAAACATGAAATATTAACACTTCCTGCATTATTTATTTTGGAAACGGTATGTTTGCTGAGAAAACATATAAACACCCTCCCAGAAAGGCCACAACATGTATACCCTACCAGAAACTCTAGACATGATATTTATCTTCCCATTCCTTCCTCAGAATTAATAAAAAAATCAATTATTTACAACGCCATAAAACTTTACAACAATCTGCCAGTACATTTAAAATCTATCCCTATGCTTGCACAATTTCGAAAAAACAACAAAGCATACCTCATTGAGAGACCATTTTACAGCGTTAATGATTTTTTTTTCAGTGAGTAAGTCTCTTTAAATTGTCACTAAACTCGCTTGTTTACTTAAATCTTTTGTGAGTCATGTCCTAACTCGTAGCATAGAATTTTGTAAATCATTATATAGGGAAAAGAACTGTCGAACATTCTCTAAAACTTAATTATTTTTGTTAGGTATTGGATTAAAAACAATTTAATTCTTTTTGTATACTACATTCTACACTAGTTCAATATACCTTCTGTTTAACATCACAATTATTTGTATAACTATAATAACATAGAGTTTAAGGTCGCATAGTTGCAATTTTGATTTCAATGTCATCGAAATTATTCACCTCGTACATGTGTGTTTGTTTACTTTTATAAGGTTATCATGATTCATTTACTGTTTGCAATGTTATGTTATAATCTAACGTGTGTTTTACGATTTGGTAAATTGATAATTTACATTTTTAAAAAAAAGCACTGACCTGTCGAAATTATTTTCGATTAATGTTTTGATATGTCTTATTTTTAGGTATATTTTACTTTGTCCATAAAATTGTAAAATTTTTCTGCGGCAATAAAGCATACTTTTGTTTTGTTTGAAAAACTACAATCATTAAGTGTACAGCGTATCAAACCAGGACACAAACAAATGGTAAATAATATGGTGTTAAGATTAAATATTATCTAGGGTAAGTATCTTAGTCTCTATAATCCATGAATTCTTTGAAGCTATAAAAGGTCCTTTCATTCAAATATACTAATAGATTTCTACGAAACTGCTTTATGGATCTAGCTTCCTTGATATTGTTGGGCAGTTTGTTGTATATTCTGACACAAGCATAATGTGGAGATTTCTCATAACGAGATGAGGTGTGTCGAGGAAACGTAAGATTACCACAGTGCCTCGTTAGGTAGGTATGATTTTCAGAATTGCTCTTAAACTGGTCTTTGTTTTTGTACACATAGAGGGCACACTTTAATATATAGACAGATGTAAGTGTAAGTATTTTAGAATTTTTCATGGTTTCTCTGCAGGTTTCCTGAGGTTTCAGTCCGAAGATCAGTCTAATTATTCTTTTTTGGGAAATGAAAACCCTATTGGCGTTCACTGCTTGACCCCAAAGAATAATGTTGTAGCCAATATGGGAGTAAGCCATAGCATAATATGTTGTAAGCAGAGTAGACATAGGTACTGCTTGTTTCAGTTTTAGTATTGCACAGAATGCTTGATTAAGCTTCGAACGGATATGGTCTATTTGTGTCTCCCAAGTGAGTTTGGAGTCAAGATATGTTCCTAGGTTGCGTTTTGATGAAAGGGACAATAACAGTCTTATCTTTGTTCAGAATAAGTCGGTTTGAAAAGCACCACATGTTCATTTCATCACAGACATTGTCGATTTTTTATTGCAATTCAGGTTCGTTCTTTGCCGAGATAATAGCTGTAGTATCGTCGGCGAATTTTATGTTAGTGTCTGGAAGAGATAGGTCATTGACAAAAGCAAAAATATAAGTGGGGCTAGTACCGACCCTTGAGCTGCTCCAATATTTATGTTGTACTCTGTTGATGTACAATTTTCTACCCTTACCAGTAACCTTCTTTCTGAGAGGAACGACATAATTATAGAAAGGGCGTTGCCTCTAATACCCATAGCGCTAAGTTTGTGGCAGACAAAGTTTAAATTTAGTGTGTCAAAGGCTCTGGATAAGTCAAAGAAAAGGCCAAAGACAATGCGGTTTTCTTCCAGCTCTTTGTAAATGAAGTCCGCCAGTTGAAAAGCAGCTATTTCTGTTGACCTTCCAGTGCAAAATCCGTGTTGGTCATTTCTAATTATGTTAAATCGCTGGAGAAAGTTGATTATTCTGTTATATATAACACGTTCAAAGATTTCACTAAAGGTACTTAATACTGAAATTGGTCTGTAATTCTCAATGTTAGTGGGTTCTCCCTTTTTAAAGACAGGTACAAATGCTGATAGTTTTAGTGCAGATGGAAATTTGCCGCTACTTAAAGAGATTTATTTCATTGCAGACCTTTTTTATGGCTTTTGTAGGAATCTCTACTTCAGCAGTTGTAACTGGCTCCAGGAAAATTGTGTTGCCTATGGGTTCTGGAGTTGTTGGACTATAAGATATATTATCTCCAAAGTGATCCTTAATCTTTTGCTCAGCAACATTTGCAAAGAAATCACCAAGTATATTCACTACTTTTGAGGGTTCAGATATTAGTTGGTCATTTATTTTAAGGCTTATTGGTTTTACCCTTTTCTTTCTGTCCAGCTCACTATTTATTACATTCCAGACTTCTTTAGTTTGATTGTCTGCGGTTTCTATTTTGTTTTTGTTGTAATTTATTTTGGCTTTATTTAGATGGAAGAACTATTAGATAGTTCGGACAATAGGGCATCCAATCCAGTAAGGAAATCATCAACATTTGATAAAGGAGACCTGTAAATGCAAATGATATAAAGCTTCAGTCTTTTGGAAAAAATAATAGAAAATTCCAGAACAGTTTCCATTAATAGAGCATTATACTTATCAATATTTTGAAATAAATTATTTTCTAAAAACTTGTTGTTTCCCAAAATCAAACTGCCCCAGGGGTTGAAATAGACCTACAAAAAATTGATAAAACTGAGTAGTTTGGAACACGTATAATTTCATTTTGTTTCAAACAATGCTCAATAATAAGCACAAAATTAGGAAAGTTGCATTCATCCAGACATAGTGCCAGTTCATCGCCTTTTTTCCTTATGGATTGAATGTTTAATAATAGAACGGAGAGCTGGTTTTTCAAGCATTCCACCTTTCCACCTACAAGGCTTAAGTTATCTCTAGATGACTCCCTTCTAATAACGTTTCAAAAGAAACCTGGTCCATCATCAATAACCTCAGAAACAAATCAAACCCTGTGACTCAGATCTTGCCAGGGGCTAATGATCTAAATGATTATTTTATTAATGTAAGCAAAAATGTTACCTCTAGTATCTCGCCAAGTTTGGACCCTCTTTCGTTTCTCCCTCCTTCAAAAAATTTAGCTGATAGCTTTTTCTTAAGTCCCGTTAGCAACACTGAACTATTGAAGGTAATAAATAATATCAAAAGTAAATCTTCGTGTAGCACTGATGGCCTATCAATTAGAATATTCCTGAACTTGCCACTCCCAGTCATAGAGGCCCTTACAACATTAATAAATGAGTCCTTTATAAAAGGTGTATTCCCTGATTGCCTTAAAACAGCTATAATTATTCCACTTCATAAAGGCGGCGAAAAAACTAACTCTTGCAATTATCGCCCAATTGCACTACTACCAGTGCTATCAAAAATCATCGAAAGGCTACTGAAGAACCGTCTTATGCCATTTCTACTGAAACATCAGATAATATCCCCGGAGCAGTTCGGATTTCTACCCAACAAGTGCACCAGTGACGCCATGTTCACGTTGCTTAGAGGCGTCTACTTATCTCTCAATAACAACCACCCAACTGCCTCAGTTTTTTGTGACTATGCGAAAGCCTTTGATTGTGTTAGTCATGAAATTCTGATAAACAAACTAAATTTTTATGGAATTCGTGGTAATTCTTTAAATTGGTTCAAATCTTATCTTGGGAAAAGGCAACAACTTGTAAGGGCTAATGGTTCCGATTCTGATTGTAAGTTGATTACAAGTGGAGTCCCTCAAGGTTCAGTCTTGGGACCTATTCTTTTTTTGTTATACATTAATGATATCACGAACCTTAAAATTAATGGAAGAATCTCCCTTTTTGCTGATGACACAAGCATAACATGGAGTGATTTTGATACAACGTCTTTACACTCTAGTATCTCCAAAGACTTGGTTATAATTAAGGCTTGGTCCGATTCCAATATGCTTTGTTTTAACGTCGATAAAACGGTGGCGTTATCTTATAAGGGAACTTTACAACCACTTCAGGTACATAACAGCAATATTGAATACGTAGAGTCGGTTAAATTCCTGGGTTTAAATATAAATAACAACCTAAAATGGTCTAATCATATTGACACCTTAACTAAAAAACTTTCTACGGCCTGCTTCGCCATTCGATCAGTTTCAAAAGAACTAGACGTTCCTTCTGCCAGACTTACTTATTTCTCTTTATTTGAATCCCACCTCCGCTATGGCCTTCCCTTTTGGGGCTGCTGTACCACCGAGCAATTTCGTAGTATTTTTATGCCTCAAAAGAGAGCCATTCGTTATTTGTTTGGTCTAAATAATAGAGCCCACTGCCAATACTATTTCAAAAAACATGAAATATTAACACTTCCTGCATTATTTATTTTGGAAACGGTATGTTTGCTGAGAAAACATATAAACACCCTCCCAGAAAGGCCACAACATGTATACCCTACCAGAAACTCTAGGCATGATATTTATCTTCCCATTCCTTCCACAGAATTAATAAAAAAATCAATTATTTGCAACGCCATAAAACTTTACAACAATCTGCCAGTACATTTAAAATCTATCCCTATGCTTGCACAATTTCGAAAAAACACCAACGCATACCTCATTGAGAGACCATTTTACAGCGTTAATGATTTTTTTTTCAGTGAGTAAGTCTCTTTAAATTGTCACTAAACTCGCTTGTTTACTTAAATCTTTTGTGAGTCATGTCCTAACTCGTAGCATAGAATTTTGTAAATCATTATATAGGCAAAAGAACGGTCGAACAT
Source organism: Kuschelorhynchus macadamiae (assembly GCA_030620095.1). Classification (NCBI taxonomy): domain Eukaryota; kingdom Metazoa; phylum Arthropoda; class Insecta; order Coleoptera; family Curculionidae; genus Kuschelorhynchus; species Kuschelorhynchus macadamiae. The sequence continues at coordinate 1,779,324 of JAUTXW010000521.1, read as the reverse complement.
TCACTTAAAACTTAATTATTTTTGTTAGGTATTGGATTAAAAACAATTTAATTCTTTTTGTATACTACATTCTACACTAGTTCAATATACCTTCTGTTTAACATCACAATTATTTGTATAACTATAATAACATAGAGTTTAAGGTCGCATAGTTGCAATTTTGATTTCAATGTCATCGAAATTATTCACCTCGTACATGTGTGTTTGTTTACTTTTATAAGGTTATTAGGATTCATTAACTGTTTTGCGGCAATGTTATGTTATATTCTAACGTGTGTTTTACGATTTGGTAAATTGATAATTTACATTTTTAAAAAGCATTGACTTATCGAAATTCTTTTCGATTAATGTTTTGATATGTCTTATTTTTAGGTATATTTTGCTTTGTCCATAAAATTGTAAAATTTTTCTGCGGCAATAAAGCATACTTTTGTTTGTTTGTTTGTTAATAGAAAATTTGAGTCAGTTACTTCAATGTGATTATTAGTGCAAAAAATAAGATTAATCCTTTTCTTATGTTTTTGTTGGGAATTTTTCCTCTTTTTAAATAATTTCTAAATATTGTTAAACATTGAAATTTTTAAATATTGTTTATACTTACCTGTTAGTTGTATATTGAGCTATAAGTTGGCACACTCATGCAGCGGAATGTGGTTAGATGTAAGAATAAAATGAAGCATGATGTGCATATTGTTTTATATGCACATTTATTTCAATAAAGTCGATATTTATTTATTGAATCAAAAAAATTAAATAAAAAAAAGGTTTTTCTTTTTGAAAAACCTCGCCAAAATTTAGTAATGTACAAAAAGTTTAATTACCTCAGTTTTTTGTATAACAGTCTGCATATTAACTCCTTCTCTTAGAAATATGTCGAGATTTTTTGACGTAATTCCGGGCAGTTTCTGAACAAAGTCGTAAACAGAACCATTATACTTCATTTCTATGGCCTCCAAGTCCTCACTTCCACCTATAGCTAGGGCGTTTTCGACGCTCGGTTCTTTTTTCCCAGACTGAAAAATATCGCTGCATTAAATGGTGTTATAATGTTTGCCAGATAGTGATTGCTGATAACAAGTCAAAGGCTCTGTGCCAGGTGATTAAAAAGGTTCAAAAAAAGACTAAACGGAATATTGAAATATTTCAGGGTGATGGGCATATGTATTGAAATTAAACCACACGTTCTCATTGCAGTTAATACAAAAACTGAAACATTTATTTATCCATAACAACACACAACATCTACAAATTAATAAAGCTGTTAATATAATACAGATAAGACAGAATATGAACGACATTGATGTTACTAATCGCTTTAATTAATAATAATAATACATTTATTGTTCGATTGTTAAGCATATTGCAATAAATAAAAGTACAATAATCAGTGTCAGATTATAACAGTTGAAGAAAAGGCTTTTAAAAAAGCAGCCACTCAGACAAATCCAAGTTCAGATGAGCCCTAATTAGAGTCGCTAAAAAAAAATTACTTCTAACTTAACCTAAGTTTAGTCCTTAGGACGTATACATAAAACATTTTTGAGTGTAAACACTTTTGTTTCGCATTTAATTTCATTAACAACTAGTCTTAGGCTCACTAGGCCTTTTGAAATAGAAATTCAAACAAGGGATCAATGCAAGGAGGATAGGATAGCCCACCAAGCTGACGTTCAATCGTGGAATACAGACGGCTTGTGAATGGCCAGTTCTGGGTCAGCCGGCGCCAGAATATACCGGTCGGCCAATGGTGTCGCAGAGGCCTTTCCGCTGGGAAAACATACAACTGTCTTTCAGGATTGCAATTATTATTATTACCCAAGCAATTTTGAAAATCTCTTTCCAGTTTCCTGATAGTATTGGTATAGAAAATTGGACATTCTGTATTTAAAATTGCAATTTCGTGCTCTATTTTTTGCCGCAATTTCTCTATGTTGTCCGTTATATTACGGTAAACTTTATAAATATCGCCACAAAAAATCCAATGGTGTAAGGTCCAGACTATTGGCTGGCCAATTAATATTACTATGTTTACCGATCCACAAAGCATTTAAAAAATTTATGACATATCGGATGTTGTGAGGTGGTGTTGCATCTTGGTGCCAAATTATTTGCTGCTCCAGATGTTGTTTTATCTCTTTATTTAATAAATTTAAATACCGTTCCCCTGTTAAAATACTCTCAATAAAAATTGGACTAATAATTTGGCCTCTCAAAATGCTGCACCATACATGCAACGACTTCCGACTTTGCTTCCTTCGTTCTTCTATTATATGAAGATTTCTTGTTACCCAAAGTTGTTTATTCTTTCTAATGAACATGCCGGATGTGGTAAAATAAATTTCATCTGACCACAAAATTCTTTCAAACAACAGTCGCAATCTCCCCAGCATATCCTCGCAGAATTGGAGGCGTTGATTAAAATGATTGTCAGTTAACAACTTCACCGGCCTAATTTTTATATAGACCAGCCATGTCAAACATGCGGCCCAAATCAGTTTCGAAAACAGCCAGATTATGCGGCCCGCGAACAAGTTGAAAACCGTTTTTGAAAGCGCGCGCCGCTGCAACAACGATTGGTATAATAAAATGTACAATTGTACATAGTGCCATCTATGTTTAGGAGGATGAACTACACATACTCAACCTAAAACCTAAAGCCAAACGTTATCTGGCTTGTTCCATGAAATTCTATGGCGCAAAAACACAAATGACGCTATCTGAACAATCTAGAAAGAACTCGAAAAATCACAATCCATATATAAGCCGTGTTCGATTGAGTTCAGTCGTTCAGTGTTTAGTCAGTTATGAGTCAGTTGCGATAGAGTTTCCAGTTGAGTTACAACACTTAACAGTACTTATTATAATTTATTTCGGATACAGTTTTTAACATGTCTCTTTCAAAACCAAGTGGAAGTAAGAGGAAACTTGTAGATGAGCATCGTATCTTTCAAGAAAAGTGGGAATTAGAGTTTTTTTGCTGTGAAGTGAAAGAAAAAAATTATTTGTTTAATTTGTAATAGTACACTGTGTCCCAGATTGCTTGTAATCACAGGGTTTCTCGGAAACCAGCAGAGATATAACTTTGCGGTTTTCGCGACCCTGTGTCACTTTTTCGAGAAACTTTGAATGCCGCAAACAGAATTGTGCCACATCGTTTCGTTCCCGAGATACAGGGTGAAATAGAGATTTTGCGCTTTTGGGGGTGGTATCATATTTCGGACACCCTATCAGATAGAGAAAAGGTAAAAACTGCTATGGATAGATATTTTTACGTAGAATCCAGTGTTGTAGTCGCACAAATTTTTAGACAATCCGTTTTTGAGATATAGCCCAAACTTAGTATTTTTTAAATGGGACACCCTGTATTTTTTTATTCCAAAAAATTCGCCTTTTTTTCTCCTTAAAATGATGTATCACACTATGCACTTTTGACGTAAACTAAACCTTATAAACGCTATATTAAAAGAAAAACGTAAGTTGGCCATGAAAATATGGGTAGATATTAAAAGTGTCCAGAAGCAAAATTAAACAACATAAAAAATTAATAACCATTTTTTTACTATGAAATAAATAAACTTAATAATCTTGATAAACTTAATCTCAATACTAAACAAATTCTACATAACTAGAAAGACTGTTCAAAATGGCCGCCCTCCTCACGAACACATAATTGGCACACAGTGCGAATTCTTCTTAGAGCATTCATCATTATTATAGGTCTATCTTCCAACGATCTAACTGCCTGAATGGTTGCATTTTGCAGCTGCTCGATCGTATTGACTGGATTCAGGTAAATTTTGTTTTTTAAGTAAGACCAAACGAAAAAATCTAATATTGAGAGGTCTGTCGCGGCCACCTTACTGGGCCATTTGTACCAATCCAGCGATCGTGAAAATTTTCAAATAGAAATGGCCTTATAATTTGCGCATTGTGGGCAGGAGCACCGTCCTGCTGAAAGTAAATATTGTGCAGATTTGCTAGCGGCAAGTTATCCAATAAATCCGGTAGTATTTGATTTAAAATTGCTAGATATCTATCTGCTGTTAAATTATTATTGTAAATATGGAATGTAATCTTTGTTCCCAATATAAAGCAAGCGACGCTAAACCCAAACCTTCCTTCCTGCTGACGTTCTCTTGTTAAAAATTGGTTTTCCGTATACCAGTGCCTATTATTATGCCTGTTAAAAATACCACTACAACTTATATAGGCTTCGTCGGACCATATAACCTTGCTACCGAAGTCAGGGTCATTTTGGGTTTTTTGAAGATACCAGTTACAAAAATTTAGACGCCTTTCTGCATCTCCAGGATGCAATTGTTGTACTACATTTACTTTATAAGGCTTATATTTATGTTTTCTTAATATCCTTTGCGTTTGTGATTTTGACACCCCCACTGTTTCCTGAATATGCCTACATGAATTCGCGTGATTGGCCTGAATACTTGCTAATACAACAATCTCATTGTTCTCGTGTTTTTGACTACAGCACTGGACTCTACGTAAAAATATCTATCCATAGCAGTTTATACCTTTTCTTTATCTGACAGGGTGTCCGAAATATGATACCACCCCCAAAAGCGCAAAATTTCTATTTCACTCTGTATCTCGGGAACGAAACAATCTGGCACAATTCTGATTGCGGCATTCAAAGTTTCTCGAAAAATGGACACAGAGTCGCGAAAACCGCAAAGTTCTATCTCTGCTGGTTACCGAGAAACCCTGTGATTACAAGCAATCTGGGACACAGTGTACAGTCAAACTATGTTTGACAAGTATACAGGCATGGTCAGAAACCAAAAGTTAAATAAGTTAAAATCACGGTGGAAAGATCAGCAGCTCATGTTTACACGTCCAAAGCAAGAAAATAAATCTGTCACTCAAAACCATTTGTTGAAGGTGAATTTATAAAAGAGTTCCTTGTAAAGGCCGTCGAAATTTTAAGTCCCGGGAGCGTGTAGGCATTTTAAAATATATCCTTGTCCCGGAATACTGTCGCTAAAAGAGTTACTGAGTTGGCTGCCAATATAACTGATCAGATAAAAACAAAATCAGACTCTTTCATTGCCTTTGACGAAAGTACGGATGTGTGTGGTGTGGCGCAACTAGCTGTTTTTCTTCGTGCGGTTGATACAGATATCAATGTGTATGAAGAATTACTGGAATTAGTACCATTGCATGATACAAAAAATGGGAAAGCTATTTTCAATGCTGTTTATGGACTTCTACAAAAGTACAATTTAGATTTGTCAAAACTGTGTTCCGTTGCAACAGACGGAGCTCCTTCAATGACTGGAGTAAAAAATGGCACATTTTCATCATATTAATTGTATAATCCACCAAGAAGTTTTATGCTCAAAAGTGATCAAGTTGGAAAGTGTTTTAAAGTCAGTGAAAAAAATTATAACTTTCATAAGGTCACGAGGCCTTAATCAGCGACAGTTTTTTGCATTTTTACGTAATTTAGAAAGTGAGTACACTGGTTTATCATATTATGCAGAGGTGGGATTGCTTTCGTGTTCTATGGTACTCGACTGATTTTAGAAACTGGAAAAGAACAAATACGCGTTTTCATGGAAACAAAAGGAGAAGATGTCAGCTTATTATGCGATGTACCTTTTTTACAAGATCTTTCATTTAGATAGATATCACTTTCACAAAATACTTGTCGGACTTAAATACGAAATTGCAAGGACCACGTCAAGTTATTACAGATATGCATGATCATGTGAAAGCCTTCAAGTGTAAGATGATGTTGTGGGAAAGACAGTTAGCAGAGGATAATCTGTCACATTTTCTGACTTGTAAGGCATATCAGGAAAGCACAAGTCTCCCAATATCATACAAAATATATTCAGAGAAAATGAGAAACCGTCTGGCAGAATTTGAGAAGCGTTTTCAGGATTTTAAGACCCAAGAAAACAATTTTTCTCTATTTACTGGTCTTTTCACTATCGATATTGATAAAGTTCCTCCTCACTTGCAAATGGAAGTAATTGAGATTCAGTGTCAGACCCATTTAAAACAAAAATTTGACAGTGTTGGTACATTAGAATTTTATAAGAACTTGCCTGTTCAATACCAAGAAATGGGAAAATCCTGCCAATGTTTGGAAGTACCTATAAGTGTGAACAAACAACTGTTTTCTTTGATGAAAGGAAACAAATCTCCCACAAGATCGCGATTGACGGACGCACACTTGGACGCAGTTGTAAAAGTTATGTCCGCCAATAAATTCGCGCCACAAATAGACAACTTAATTAAAGACAAAAGATGTCAAATATCTGGCAAAAGAATTTAATGTTTGTAGTTTTTTGTAATGTCCTTTTTATTGGAAATTTAATAAACAGACTTGTCTTATAATAGTACTTTTTCTCAAGATTTTCAGTAGTTTGTCTTCTTTAAGATAAGGTTTTGCGGCCCATCTAGTCGATGGTCTTCATGCTTTTGGCCCACCAGTGACTTTGAGTTTGACATGGCTGATATAGACGGTACTGATGCTTCTTAAGCACCTTAGAATACCTTTTATCTATTACAGGCCTTCAAGGTTCTACGTAGCAATACTGTACGAGTATTGTCCGGCCCCTTGTCAATCTTGTCCCCGTTGGCCCTGATTGTTTAGTAGAACTCCACGTGGTTGTCCTGTCCGCGTCCACGTGTATGTTGCCGACGCATTGCAGTAATCAGCTTGCGAGGTGGTTGCGGCTTCATCACAATCCTCTTCAATTTGAGGAAGAGCCCTGGTATCTTGTCTGACTATTTTGGAGACATACCTAGTGCCTCAGAGGGTCTTCACTTCGTCACACAGGAGCCCTTGATGTGAAGAGAACAAAATGGGCATTTTTTATTGATTTTTTATTAACACCTTAACCTAATTGATATTTATAGCATTTAGTAAAACCGTTATATATATATATATATATATATATATATATATATATATATATATATATATACAGGGTGTCCCAATAGTGCGTTCTCGGTTGATATCTTGATAACGGATAGCGATATAAAAAAAGTTCAAATACAAAAGTTGGAGAACAATACGGGCTACATAACCTAAAATTATTTTCATTTATCCAGGGTGTCTCAAAAATCTGTAGCGAGGCAAAGTTGTGTTTTTTCTCATGGGACACCCTATACATTTTTGGCATATTTAGATTCTGCTCGTGATTCTACACATTTTTTGTATAACATGTCCTATGTCTAAATCTGATAGTTTTTTTAATATCCGCCATTTTGTAAAAAATTATGAATTGCAGTGCCTTTTTTCAAACGACGTGGGCTGTTGGCTTTTTGATATAGGATTATGATTTTTGGCAGGAACATTAACAAAAGTATGGGTTGACTTTCAACGTGAACAAAATTTGTCGGCGTTGTACAGGGGGTCCTAGATAAGTAGGAGAAATTAAAAAAATTAAAAACATCATATCTTCATTTTTTTAAATGGAATGTATAGTATTCTAATATTTTAGACTATTCGTGACCCAAAACCCTATCTTTCGATATAAATATGTCCTATACCTATTTGTCATAGTTTCCGAGATTTTGACATTTTTGTATTTATTATTTGGTTTTCAATGGCATTCGCCTTAGAATTTGCTTTATTATCGAATTTTCTAATTATAATACACTACAAGTGACGCAAAATTAAAAATTCAGCTCATAATATTGTGCTAAGAATCGCGACCTAAAGACTTAGAACAGATATTTTACCAACTATTCTTAAATATTTACTATTTTGTCTATTATAAAAGCGTAGGTAGTGTCAACATTTAGTTAGAACTTAATGTAGGAAGATTCCTTAAACAATCCTAAAGTAAAAACAAATGAAAACGGGAAAATGTTGTCATGGCGAAATGTTAAACTCTTGTATTTGTGTGGGCGAGCCGGTGGCCGAGAGCGTAAAGCTTTAGGTTTACACCGGAGTTGGTGTCGCAGGTCCTGGGTTCGAATCCTAGGTGGGTGCACGACTTTTCAAGTCTGCAGCTAATATTAGTGGTTAAAAATCCAACAGGGAAGAGTGTAAAATGAATTTCACTTTCCACGCTGCCATTCACGCCGGTAACCAGGCCGGGGGAACCGGATGTTCCCGTGGTAGTTTGGGGGTAAATTCACACTCCCCGCCATCACATACCCTCTCAGGTGGAGGGGATGGCCGAGGTTCGGACTCCTCGATAAACTGTAGGGCCCGTCTGGCTGACATTTCCCAGACGTAAATTCCTTCCCCCATCCTTGAAGGGTGATTCTGGTCCCCCTTTCCGCGCACCCTTCCATTCCCCCTATATGTTACGTCTGAACAAAAAAGTGTATCACTAGGATTAGGCGCCAAATGACCTATAGACGTCGACGCGCCTTTATACTAAATTCTCTCTCTCTCTCTCTCTCTCTCTCTTGTACAGAAGAATTGATTACCATGATTTATGATTTGGGCGCAAGTGATCAAAATTGTTTTTTAGCAAGTAGAGTTTATGCGCAACGGTTTAGCAATGCCGAACGTCATCCTCATGAGGTATCATTTGTCAGACTCAAAGAACGATTTGAAAGAACTGGATGTGTCGATTACGAACAAAAATTCGAAAGGCAGAAAAGAGCCGCAAATGACGAAACTGAATATCTTGTTATGCGAACTTTAATTGAAAATCCTCATATTTCATGTAGGCAGTTAGAAAAGGAGAGAGGTGTTGCTAAATCTACGGCAAATAGAATAATTAGAAAACATAAATTTCACCCATACCATATTCAACTGGTACAAGAGCTGGATCAAGACGATTTTGTACTTGGGCATTAGCAAAAAATAGAGAACATGATTTTTTCAATAACATTTTATTTACTGACAAAGCGACATTTCATAAAAATGGATATGTCAACCGACATAATTTCCACTATTATAGTTCTGAAAATCCCAGATTCATTATCCCCTTGGATCACCAGCATAGATGGTCGCTTAATGTATGGGCTGGTATAATCGGTAACCGTATCATTGGACCTTATTTTTTCGAAAATAGAGTTAATGGCGACACTTTCCTTAATTTACTGCAAAACAGTTTGCAGGAGTGGATTGACGAATTACCTTTGAATCTAGTGAGGCGGATGTGGTTCCAACTAGATGGCGCTCCGGCACATTTTAGCAGGCAGGTGAGGCAATTTTTAGACGCGAATTATGAAAATAAATGGATTGGTAGGGGAGGTCCAGTATCATGGCCGGCAAGGTCTCCGGACCTCACAAAACTAGATTTTTTCTTGTGGGGTTTTGTTAAAGAGCAAATTTACCAAACGCCACCCACTACCATAGAAAATATGAAAATGAGAATTAGAAATGCATGTACAAATATCAATACCGCGATGCTGAATAGAGTTAACAATTCCTTTGTGAATCGGCTACAAGTGTGTGTTGAAAGAAATGGTGGTCATATTGAACATTTAATCAAGTGATTGTAGGACTTCTTTTTCTGTTGTGTCTCTTTAATTAAAATATTTATTTGCCTTTTTACATAAAGAAAAATAGTAGACTGAATTTGTAATTTTGCATTTTTTACTGTGTATTAATGTACAGGGTGATTCACCGAGATTTGCCACCCCCCCTTAATTCCTTTATTTTTAATAACAGAGAAAAAGTTGAAATAAAGTGTCCCTCGGATATCAACTTTGTTATTTTAAATGGAACACCCTGTATATTATTACATTTTTGGATTTCTAGAAAAATTCTATAAATTCGATAATAAAGCAAATTCTAAGGCGATTGCCATTGAAAACTAAATAATATATACAAAAATGTCAAAACCTCGAAAACTATAAGAAATAGGTATAGGACATATTTATAAAGAAAGATAGGGTTTTGGGTCACGAATAGTCTAAAATATTAAAATACTATACATTCCATTTCAAAAAATGAAGATATGATGTTTTTAATTTTTTTAATTTCTCCTACTTATCTAGGACCCCCTGTACAACGCCGACAAATTTTGTTCACGTTGAAAGTCAACCTATACTTTTGTTAATGTTCCTGCCAAAAATCATAATCCTATATCAAAAAGCCAACGGCCCACGTCGTTTGAAAAAAGGCACTGCAATTCATATTTTTTTACAAAATGCGGATATTAGAAAAACTATCAGATTTAGACATAGGACATGTTATACAAAAAATGTGTAGAATCACGAGCAGAATCTAAATATGCAAAAATATACAGGGTGTCCCATAAGAAAAAACACAACTTTGCTTCGCTACAGATTTTCGAGACACCCTGTATAAACGAAAATAATTTTAGGTTATGTAGCCCGTATTGTTCTACAACTTTTTGCATTTAAACTTTCTTTATATCCCTATCCGTTATCAAGATATCAACCGAGAACGCACTATTGGGACACCCTATATATATATATATATATATATATATATATATATATATATATATATGTGTTATTTAAAACTTGGCCAAGTCCAAAGCCCCATTTTATATTTTTTTTTAGCTCCTGGAACACCAGCAGGCAGGTAAATGCCCATTTATACGTATGATGGTGCCATTTTGAATATAAATGCATAATTTTTTTTCTGATTTGCCTTACCCCTTCTTCATTTATCGCAGATTTACGGCTATTTGGCTTAAGTTTATTCACATATAATTACCTATAACTATTATATTTAGATTTTAATATTCGATCCATATATTCTTGTATTATTATTAATTGAAGCACTTACACTTATTGGTTTAATGTAAAATCAATCAAGTTTCAATGTATCTCCTTTATAATCTTAATGTATTTCCATGTCTAACGTATAACCACAATATTTATTTATCTATATTTTTTCTTTTATATAGCAAAAAAATTAACAAACATTTGAATATATTATTATTATACATCTACTGCTACATTCAATTAAATTATTGATATTTCAAAACCTCATTTTTTATTTAATTTCTGCTCAGTTTACTTAGTTCGCTGTGTGACATTTACAACTTTTAAGAAATTTTCGGACAACTAACTAAAAAGCACCCTCCAAATTAACAGCTAATTAGTAGGTAAAATGTTACCGTTTTCTTTTCGAATGCCTCAGTCCCCTGAGCGTAGCTCGGCATTAAATTACCACTTTGTGCCATAAGAAAAAATAAAAACGTTACAACGTTACAAAACAAATCTTTTAGCCTTAATTTATAATAGGTAAGAGTGGGTTCAAAATTTTAAACTGCATTAAGAGTGTGTGAGCTGTATGAACATTATTTAATAACTTTAATTTTATATATTATAATTGTTAACGAACCCAATTTCATGAGGAATAAAATACAAATACTAAACATTATTCTTTAGAAGATAATATTATTATAAAAGAACTATAACAGTCTAATATTAAAATCAATAATTCTATTTCGTCATACCTTTAGCTCTTCGAACAACTGGGCGGTCGCATACGGACTGGGACTCCATATTATTTTAAGGTTGGGGAAATGGATAGTGAGCAGCAGCAACTTCTCTTGGATCCAGACGCCGTCGTTTACTTCAGAGATCATATAACGACTGTTCTGAAAATATTGAAAGAGCGCCGACTTTGTTATTTTAAATTAAACATCTTGTATAGCATATACAGTGTGTCCCAAATTCGCTTCTCTATATAGGGATCTCGGCTCCTATTATACCTACAGCAAAGGTTAAATGGGGAAAGTTTTAGAGGAAACTTATTGCATTCTATATCTGGCTTCAGATTTACGATCGATCAATAAGTTTGGGAAATATCGGCGAAAAAATTTGACAGCTGTCAAAATGTGACATTATTCGGACACATTTTAAGACAAATAAGATGGCGTATACGACACTTCTTCATTGTTTTTTGTTAACCCGCCTCAACTTTCATTTTTCTTATGAGGGCCACATTGGATTTTTCGATTTTTGGAAAGAGCCTAAAATTTCCAGTGTAGTGATATCTCACAAATGCATTAAAGATTTTAGTGTCATCAAAATATCACACTTCGTAAATTAGGTTTCAATGTTTTTAAAGGAGGCCATGATTTATTTGTCACACGATTACATTAATAAGTAATGTATTGAACGCATTGAATTTTCAATACAACATGACCGTAAATGATAACCTAAAAAATCTAAATGAGCTTTAACTACTTTGTAAGTGGGTAACATTAATTAACAAATCTGCAAAATGACGTCCATTTGTATCGAGACATGTTTGGCAATTGGTGACTGTTTTTCGTACAACCCTGGTAAGTGTATTTCGGTTAATATTTCTAAATGTGTCCAGAACTCTTTGTCTCAGGATTTCTATAGTCACGCCCCCGTGGGATCAAATTCATAGATTTCATTCTTCGTGAGACCCCAGAGGTAGAAATCCAAGGGCGACAGGTCAGGGGATCTAGGAGGCCAAGATATTGGACCATTTAAAGAAATTATTCTTTCGTCAAACTGCTCTCTTAAGAAGTTCCTTCCTGACTCGAATGGTATTGTGAGCCGGACATCCGTCTTGTTAAAACCAAGTTCTTCTTAATTCATGTTCCGTTAGAATAACTCGCAAGACTGGTACAACCTGGTTTCGCAAAAGCTCTAGGTACCTCTGCCCGTTTAGGTTGTAGTCAAACAAAAATGGTCCAATAAGTCGATTTCCTGAAATGATTCATAATTTATAAATAGGTGCCCAACAGTCAAGGGCGGCAGGATCGTACCGAAATGCAAGAGGCTTAAAAACCAAACTTAAACATACTTTTTGTGCTGTTCATGCTGAAAATTACACAGTAATTACACTCACGGAAACCTGGCTTGATTGCAGTATCAATGATGCCGAATTTCTGGACTCTCGTTATACGGTTTATCGTACTGATAGGAGCAGTCAAAACAGTACTAAGAGCCGTGGAGGTGGTGTTCTTCTGGCAGTACATAATTGCGTTAAATCTCATCGCCTGGCAATTGGTGAAGCATCAGTGGAAGAAACGTGGGTGTCAGTGACATTGGGCGATTTGGTGTATTGTATTGGTTGTGTCTACATTCCACCTGCTATGGATGTATTGCACTATGGAAACCACATGAAATCCATTGCTAGTGCCTGTGAAATGTTCGATAATGTGCTTGTTCTGGGCGATTATAATCTTTCTCAAATAATGTGGTCCACTAGTGAAGATTTTTCTGGTTTGTTACCTGGTAATGTTACGGCAACAAGAGAAATCTTATTATGTGATAATACTGCTTCTCTTGGCTTATCTCAATACAATAGGGTAACTAATGATCACATTCAATCCTGGATTTATGTTTTGCCAACTTTGAGCCTGATTCAATTATAAAATCTGATGGTTTAGTACGTTGTCATCCTTATCACCCAGCTTTAGAGTTATACATACCAGTGAATAAAACTAATTATCTAGAACCTCTGAATTATTTTTCTTATAACTTTAAAAACGCTAATTTCGACTTAATTAATGAATATTTTCTTTCGGTAGATTGGCAATCAATTTTTCAGAGGATCGAGATGTTACTGTCAATAAATTTTATTCTGTACTTTTCGACTCCTTTAATATGTTTGTACCCATGAAGGCACATCATTCTAGTGAGAAATTTCCTATTTGGTTTTCTTATGAATTTGATTATGAACAGTGAAGTTGATTACAATGTATTTAATACACTTCGAAGGGAATGCAAAAAGCTAACGAAGGAATGCTACAATTTGTACATAGGTAATACTGAAAGTGCCATAAGCAGTAATGTAAAAATTTTCTGGAATTTCGTTCATTCCCAGTCTAATCAGGGCACTATTCCTAAGGAAATGTTTCTAGCCACTGAAAAATCATCTAATGGTATTGACATAGCTAACCTTTTTGGTAAATATTTTTCCTGTTTATATCCCCCAGAGAAATTCTAACGTCAGTACATTTTTTGATCGATTTGAAAATGTTTCTAACATTGCTATAGACCCAACTGATATTGAGAAAGCTTTAACACAAGTGGACATCAACAAGTCTGCAGGTCCTGATAGTGTTCCTAATAGAGTACTAAAATTTTGTTCTAACACCTTATATCTCCCCCTATTTTACATTTTCAACAAATCCCTAACTTCCGGAGTTTTTCCAGAGACATGGAAGCTTTCTTATGTTTGTCCGATTCACAAATCCGGCAGTAAGAATGACGTAACAAGATACAGACCAATCAGCATTCTGTCGGCAATCCCTAAATTGTTTGAACAGTGCGTTGAAAAAATTCTGTCGAATATATTTCATCAGATTGTGATCAGTCAACAGCACGGGTTCAAAGTCGGTAGGTCTGTTGACACAAATCTGTTTCTCTTTACAAATTTTATGAATTCATCATTTGAAAGCGGTGCAGAAACTCATGCAATATATACTGACTTCAGTAAAGCCTTCTATAAAGTAAACCATAACATCCTTCTTTCAAAGCTCTCTAATTATGGTGTTTCTGGATCTTTACTTTCATGGATGAAATCTTACCTTACTAACAGAATGCAGCAAGTCAAAATTGATGGCTATCTATCTTCATGTTTCCATGCATCTTCCGGGGTACATCAAGGCTCTCACTTGGGTCCCCTTCTTTTTAGCTTATTTATCAACGATTTAGGATCCTTGCTCTCCTCAAGTTTTCTGCTTTTCGCTGATGACATGAAATTGTATCGTCAGGTGACGTCCACTCACGACATGATTATTCTACAAAATGATCTTAATATTGTATATGATTGGTGCACAGCCCAATGATGACGGTTGTGTCTATTAAAGACTCCACAATTCGTGAACCTGCTCTCATCGGACCACAAGACATGATTTACAAAATCAGGATTTTCATTACATCTCCTAGTATACCACTCACAGAACTGTAGTCGTCTTGGAAAATCAGTTTCCTTAAGTCCTTGTACTATTATGGGTTTGTAAGGATGGTACTTATTCTTTTTTAAAACTCTCTGTACTGTTGATTTTGGCACATTAGTTTCCTGTTCTACAGTTCTTAGCGACGCACTAGGGTTTTCGTTGATAGCTTGTAAAATGTTTCTGTCTCGATTTTCATTGTTATTATTGTATCCGCTTCTAGGTTGTTCGAAGGCACCATGGTTAATTAAATTAACTGCGATTTTCCTGAATTGGGTTCTATGAGGCTGTCGTCGTTGGGGGTACATCTCCAAATACCTTGCTAAGGTAACGTCGGCGTTTCTGTATGATTGAAAGTACAGAGCTACCATGTCAGCCTTTTCTTCATTTGAATACGGAATGCCGGCCGTTTTCTATAGGTTTTGACAATTGATGTGTCAGATTTATGATTTTATTGGGATAAAAGCGTACCTACTACTTATTAAAACACAGCTTTGATACTTTCAACTATTTAACTTAATGTCAAAGTCAAAATCCAATTTTGTTACAGATAAATCATGGCCTCCTTAGAAAAGCATTGAGAGCTAACATTACTTTAAATCATGGCCTCCTTAGAAAAAACTGTAACTTTACGAAGTGTAATATTTCAATGATACTAAAATCTTTAATGCATTTGTGAGATATCACTAGACTGGAAATTTTAGGCTCTTTCCAAAAATCGAAAAATCCAATATGGCGGCTATATGAAAAATGAAAGGTGAGGCGGGTTGCGGGTTAACAAAAAACAATGAAGACGTGTCGTATACGCTATCTTATTTGTCTTAAAAATGTGTCCGAATAATGTCACATTTTGGCAGCTGTCAAATTTACCGTTCTGGATATACTGGCCAAAAACGAATTCCGCCATTTTCGGTTTTTCCCCGATATTTCCAAAAACAATTGATCGATCGTAAATCTGAAGCCGGATATCGAATGCAATAAGTTTCCTCTAAAACTTTCCCCATTTAACGTTTGCTGTAGGTATAATAGGAGCCGAGATCCCTGTATAGATAAGCGAATCTGGGACACACTGTATAGGCAACCCCCGGCCCAGTTCCTGCCCTCCACCAGCTCCAATCCGGACCGCGAGAGATTCAGAAATTTCAAATAACGCGCAATATAACTGTCAATCAACATAAACCGTATTCTTCAAATCATAAAGACTAAAATCGATAAATAATCTTATTAAGCGTACGCAGTGGAACGTCATAGATCGAGTCAGAAATAATCGTTAGAAAGAGACAAAGATATAAAAATTCGCCGATGACCTTGAAGCGCTCCGAGCGATGCGTTAATAATAACAGTCGGCTCTGAGCGCTCGCATCGCATATTCGCGTACGATCGAGACTCGATTCTAGTTGCTTATTGCGGGAAATATATATAAACCGCTCAGCGCGCGTGTCAACTCATTACTTCTTAACAACTGATAAGAAAAGACGCGGGAAATATTGAAGCAAATTCAGCTCAGAAGAAAAAAATCTATAAAGATGTCTGGTTTAAAAAAGCGGAAAGTGGATACAGAATATCGTCAATTTCAAAACAAATGAACTGATGAATACTTTTTTATCATGCACAGTGGTAAACCTATGTGTTTGTTGTGCAATGAAACAATTTCTGTTTTAAAAGAATACAATATGAAGCGGCATTACTCCAGCAAGCATTTCGCTCAATATAATTTACTTACGGCCCAGTTAAGAAAGGATAAAATTAAAAAACTCATTACCTATTTAGCAACAAAAGTTCCAGTCACAAAGATCAAATCTAGACAGTCTTATTAAAGTTAGTTTTATAGTTAGTTCCAAAAATTGCGAAAACATCAAAGTCATTTTCTGAGGCTGAGTTTATTAAAGAGTGTCTAGCAGATATTGCAGAACTTTTGTGCTCAGAAAAGAAAAAGAGTTTGAAAAAGTGAGCTTATCGCGACGTACTGTTGTTCGACGTATAGCTATAATGGCTAGTGTTTTTTTTAAATAAAAAATGTAGTAATATTTAAGGGGTGGTTTCACCACCATTGAATTTTGAAAAATCCCTTTTTATCGAACCTACTAAGGAACAGCCTTATTTCTGCGAAGAAGTCGGAAGGCTTGTGATCTATGATTTTAAAAGTCATCGAAAGCTAGTGCTTTTACTTCTCGAAGTTAATATACTTTTAATATGATGTAAAATGTAAACAAAACAAACACTATTTTTTACAAACACTTCCACTATATTTAATTTAACAACGTGACATGTTTCACTACACAGTAGCTTCTTCGGACGTTACAATTCGAGATGTAACGTCCGAAGAAGCTACTGTGTAGTGAAACATGTCACGTTGTTAAACTAAATATAGTGGAAGTGTTTGTAAAAAACAGTGTTTGTTTTTTTTACATTTTACATCATATTATTATGATTTTCCACCGAGTATCGGCTGACACAATCATATTAATATACTTTGCCCAAATCAAGCATATTTCATCTGAGAATGCGATGCCGAACTATATAACATTCTTTTGACCTCTCGTTAATTTTCAGTTAAAATATAATGTGGTTGGATGTTGAAAGTAGTTGAATTGCTTAGCAAAAGTAGTTTAATTACTCAAAAGTAATTGAACTACTGAACTGTTTATTAATTACAATTACGTTATTTTAAGTCCATTACTTACCTTCCAACCAAAACCCCTATTTTGCTCAAACTCTATTAGTAACATGGGTTGAGCGTAGAACCTCTGCATTTGCATACACTGTTGGTACAGTCGTCCACTATTCAAAGAACCTATTAAATCTGATACGCTTTTTCGTTCCACGCAGATGTCGGGTGTAAGTATATAATCTCCAACCTAAAATAATGAGCTTATCAGGCACGTGATTATCAAGGCCCCCCACCCCTTAAAATCTACAGTGTGTTCCCATAAGGGCGTTCACTATCCATATCTCGGAAGTCCTTCATGTTAGTGTCTGAAAAAAATATTATAAGAAAAGTGGCCAAGAGCAATTCGCTGAAAATATTTTTTTAGTTTTCAAAATGACCGGAAGGAAGCACAGTTGCAAGGGTTAACAATACATTTCAAAAATTCTCCAAAAACTCTCAGAACTAGATATAACTTTTATTTTCCCGTTGGAAAGCTGAGTTAATTTGCTATCACTAAAAAATTGTCAGGGGGAGCTGTTGACTTACGAAAGATTGAGTTTGGTCTCAGGTCTGACACCGTTGGTGATCGATTGCTTGGTGCCTGGCCAAAATGTGCTTCAAGTTTTCTGCCTGCCACTGTTGTGAAGAATTTTCCAAATTCATCAGCCACTCTCTGCTGGTCTGTTATGTTTTCATTGTTAACAATAAGATTTATTGGTTTATATTATTTGTATTTTCCCATCTCCGCGTTTATGATAGACCATACTTGCTTGGATTTGTTAGTTGCCCCCTGGATTTTTCTATGATTGAAATCTATCTTAGATGTCTTTACGAGTTTTCTGTATTTACTCTTTTCCTCTTTATAAAGGTTTTTAAGTCACTATACCCTGATCTCATTGCCAGCAAGTATAAAACGTGAAGCGCATTCTTCGCCTTTCCCAGCTCAGCAGTAAACCAATTATTCCGCATCAAAGTGCCAGGTAAATGTCCGCATGAAATTCTCGAAGGCCGCATCCACGCTCGCCGAGTGCACGTTCTCGCAGTCCTCTGAAGCAAGCATTTCCTTGAGGTATCTTAAATTTTTGTCAGTCAAGGATCTTGATTCCTTTTGTGTCTGTCTATTTTAAATGTATCCTCATTTCCTGCAGTAGCTGGTCTGAGAGATGTGGTTGTGTTATGGTACATTGGACATGAATTTCATCCATATTGGTAATCATATAATCGATGGATGTTCTGGATGTACCAATCCTTGTATTGAAGACCCTTAAACGACCTGAACTTGAAGCTTCAAAAACAAGGGCAATTGGTAAATCAGTTGTACAGTCATCTTAAACCTTTCCAAAAAAAATTCGCTTGTGGGAAACAGAAATGAGAAGTAAAAACTGTTTTCATTTTTTCACATTATCCAGTCACGAAAACATTGCTGAAGAACTGAAACTACTGTCAGAGCAATTCACTGATCGGTTTTCCGATTTTAAAAATATAGATAGTACTTTCAACATTTTTGCAAAGCCTTGTTAAGTGTGATGTGGAAATGGAGTTGATCGAACTTCAATAAGACTCATATTTGAAATCTAAATTTGATGATGTGGAGCTAAGCGAATTCTACAGAACATACCTCTCCGAAGAAAAGTATCTACAGCTGAGAGTTTTCGTATGAAAAATAATTTGTACATTCGGTAGCACGTATAAATATGAGCAGCTTTTTTCAATCATGAAAATTAATAAAAATAAGTATCGTACTCGGCTTACAGATGTTAATTTAGAAAACCTTTTGTGCCTACGTGCTAGTGCTAGTAGATCATCTTGTTTCTCAGCTTCAAACTCAAGTCTCTCATTTCATCTGATTTTTCTATCTGTTCTTGTTAATTTGTTTTTTATATGTTTTATAACGCTATTATAATTAATAAATAAAAAAAGTGTGATATTTTATCGCTTTTTTATTCACTACTACCTACTTATTTCTTACCCATGGCCTGAGACCTGATTAAGACCCGAAATTACACCCTCAGCTAAGCAAAGGTTTCCCATACCTGACTCTAAGGATAAATCGCACTTACCGTGATAAATACGGGTTCAATTTCGATTCCCCTTTTGTGTATCAGAGAAGGCAAGTCGCTCCTAAACTCTCTGGTATCGACGATAATATATCTTTTTGCAGGTTCCGCAGTTTGGCCACCCTGTCGGGAATTTTTCTGCGCTTCGACCTCGCCTCTCTGAAGCGTGGTGCACTGCTCAGATTTGCCGTCCTGGTCTTCTGGGACAACCATATTCTAAATTATTGATATATTTATTTCGTTTCGTATATAATAGTGACAATAGAAAAAATGACTTACAAGTCTCTATAAGTCGGTTAAAAGTCCTCTAGCGGATTTTAAAAGTCACCTAAATTTAGTTTAAGGTTTAGATTTAAAAGTCAGCAAGGTCTTCCAAGTTTTAGTAACTGCAGTTAAAGTTTTACAAATTGAAATGGAGGTTATTCTCGGGCTACCACCTCTGCACTTTGTGGTGCAGTGCGCACTTCAGGGTCCGTCTAAGTGAATTGGCAGATGGTTAAATATTTTTCTGCCCTCATAGATAAAAGATCGTTTAGTAAATTCCTTAGTGGGGATAGGTAGAGGTAGATGAGATGCTTGTCTAGGTGATGGAATTAGAATGTTATTGCTATATTTGTAAAGGAGAGAAGCAGTCTCAAGAATAAATAGAGAGGTGAGCTTGAGAATTCTCAGTGATTTAAAATGAGGTCTGCAGGACTCTCTTTGGGTGACCTTAGCGATAAAACGAACAGCCTTCTTTTGCAATAAAAAAACAATGTTTAAAAGATTATGACTACTGGCACCCCAGAATGGAATACCATACCTAAGATGTGATTCAAATAATGCAAAATAGACTGATCGTGCCAAGGCTGGGCCAAGTTCACTCCTAGCAATCTTAATTGCAAAACAACCAGAGGAAGATCACCATCTATGGAGCGAAGATCACCATCTATGAAAACCTCCAAAAATTTTGAAACGCCCTCCTCCCTAAGCGGATCGTCGTCCACACTTATACCCTGCATGTTACACCGAAATCCAACCACATTTGTCTTGGCTACATTAAAAGAAAGTCGGTTCGCGTCACACCATTTTTTATACTGTTAATATCAGATGATATATTACTTTTTATAGAATCTTTGTGTTGCCTTACAATGGACGTATCGTCCGCAAAAATAGTAAAATCGCCAGAAATTTGAACACGTACAAGATCATTTATATACATGAAAAAAAGGACAGGTCCAAGCACCGATCCCTGTGAAACCCCACAGTCGATGTGTCAGCATGTTGATTGCACACCAGAAACAACAACTGACTGACTGCGACCAGATAAACAGTTTCTAGAAAGCCAAAAATGGCATCGTGAGTTAGTTCCCTTAGAGCTCTGAAACCCATACTGCTTTGGAGTAATTAAGAAAGATTCCAAATAGTTCCATACTCTCCTTTTAACAACTTTTTCGAAGACCTTGGAAAGAGTCGAGAGCAAGGAAATGGGGCGAAAGTTTGACAGTTCAGTCAGTTCACGCCCCTTGTGTAATGGAATAACCACAGCTGACTTAAAAAAAGTTGGAAATTCTCCTCTGGCCCAAGAATCCAAAAGCACTCCAGCAGATATTTCATCCTCACCACATGACCTCTTGTTTTTAATATCGTGCAAGCAACTTTCAAAGAAATATAATGATCCAGGCACAGAGAAACCATTAAAGTAAGAAAGTGGATCCACAGAAGAATTTAAATTCTGGGTAAGTTTGCCAGTAATACTGCAATAATAACTATTAAATAAGTTAGGCTCTATGTCAATTTCACACTCTTTGCGGCTAGGTTTGTTGCGTAGATCGTTAATGATAGCCCAACTTTCCCTTTGACGATTTTTAGCAGCCTCAAGTCTGTTGCTGAAGTGAAGATCTTTGGCTGTTTTGATGACTTTACGGTATACATTACGGTATTTATTGCAATATGACACAAATTTTGCGTCTTTGAAAAAATGTTTCAGGTAATTGAGAGATTTTAAGTTTTTAGCAGATATCCGTAAGCCTTTTGTAAGCCAAGACTTACGTGTAACACATTATTAAATTTGTCAGCACATGCAAAGCCGTCACTAAACTATTTTTGCTCAAAATCAAGGTACCACCATGTAACGAACCTTCCCTACAGTAAATAGATACAGGGGTATAATCTGGTATATAAAAACATTCATTAGGCCTCAACCAATGCTCTGTGATAAGGACCAGATCTGGAAAATTATTAAACTCTAAAAAAAGCGTGCAAATCATCACATTTGTTTCTTAAAGATTGTATGTTTAATAAAATCATAGATAAACCAGACTTAGTATTATCTACTTTACTATTTACAGTACCCTCCCTGAATTGGGAGGGTTCAGTAATAAAAAACTTTTTTCTTTTAGTAAATCGGAGTCCTTATCGTCAATCTCTAAATTTAGGTCAGAATTTAGAGGTATTGGTCTCAAATTACTATCACTGTTACAATTTTTGTTATGGAAGTCATTCAGAAATTTTTTTAAGACAGAAGAGAGATTGTTTAAGCCAGAATTATTAAGAAAATGTAAAAATGTGTTTAGATAAATCAACTAAACATACATTATCACTGAATTTTCTTAGATCAGAAATTTAACTATAAAGGTTGTTATTCAAATTTAGTGCTCCTTTCAACATATTAGAAACAGCATAGTTAAAGGGGAATGTACAAAAAACCAAATTGGTGTAGAAACACTTGTTTGATAAGAGAGTAATTTTATTTAAGGTTACTTGAAATTTGCTAGGTTGTCCTTAACCTAGCAATCACACTCTAATGCTAAACTCTTTAATGACGCATTAGGTTTAGACACTAACTGCAATTGGCACTCTCCTAATTGTTGTTTCAGCGGTCTGTATAAGTACTTTCCGTATCCATCAGTAAGAACCAACACCTTTTTTCTAGGGAGGCCAGCTTCAGTTGTCCGTCATTTTGATAATGTGGTGTTGTCAGTTTGAATGCATTTATCTGCTAGGGCTTCAGGTTTTCAAAGTTTTTTTATAATACATTTAAGATCTTCAATTTCACTCGTTAAGCATTTATTATCGACAGTTAAGGTGTCTAAAGAAGTTATCACACTGTCCTTTAATTCTTTGACATATTTTATTTCGCCCTTGGAGTGTTCCAAATCTATAATATTTTTCTTCAAGGTACCTTCTAACACACTACACTTTTGTTTTCATTTTTTTCTGAGTGGTAATTTGTTTCTCGCAATTTGATGCGACTTCGCACACACTTGATTCAAAATCAATTGAGAGTCTTTTTTTCCTTTGTATATATGAATCTTTCAGCTTAAGATCAACTTGAAGCTTTTCTATTTCCTTTCTAAAGTTATTTGACTTTTCTTCCCCATCACGTCCCACTGCTTCACATTCCTCTGAGCAGTATACTTTATGGCGACTTCAGGTCACATCTCAAAATCGGAGACCTAATTAAGGGACCAGTGTTGGAAATGAGGATCGAAGAGTGTGGTCGGATGGCGAGGTGGCTTTCCTTTGTAATGGGTTGGTCTGGTGCTAGGATTTATGGAGAGCAACCGAAGAGGAGTGGATTTCTCACTTGGCTCTTTCCCCACTGTCTTTCAAGCAGAAATCTGCAATGTGTGCGATAAAATAGAAGAAAGGCTTATGTAGATCAGTGCACCTACATCTGCACAGACCTGCTGGAAATCTGTTCCTTCTGAGCAGAAATCAGTTAAGAGCAATTACGGGCATCCTTACAAGACACATGGCTGTCAAGGACCACCGGAGTAAGTTAGGGGTACACGCTGCTGACCTAACCTACTGATTCTGCGGTAGGGAAAATGAGACAGCTGTACATATTGTGTGCTACTGTGAGGCACTGGATCGCAAAAGGCATTTGTTACTCGGGCAACCGAAAGTCAACCCAGAGGAAGTTCTGGATTTTCCTGTTCTAGATCTGAGCAAATGTGCCAAGAGCTTTAAGCTGGAAAGGCTAACTTAACAGAGCCAGGGGGTAGGTTTTGATCGGTATTCTGCGGGAGTCTGACACTACCAACTGGCGCCGGGCCATTGGTGTCCGTAAAAGGATTTCCCACCTCCAACAAGAAAATGAAAAATATCTAAAAATGAAATATTAAAAAAACCATTTAAATTATTGCTTTTTTATAAACTAGATTTTTAGTCTGCCGTTTTGATGCCTCAATACATAAATTATTCCTTTCGGTAACTCTGGAAGAGGCCACGTTAAATCACCATTAAATATTTTATAAAAATTGAGTAGCTTAAACAAACATACCGACAAGTATTCTATTAAAGGAAAAATATATTTCACCCCTTAAGGTTGGAATTTCAGCAATTGAATCATTTTAAAATATTACTTACTTAAAGAGGTATTTTAAAAATGTAAAATCACATTTCACACCTCTTCACCCCCTAAGTGCGAAATGTCGAAAAATCCAGAAAAACACATTTCACCAATTTAAGGGTGGGATTTAAAAAAATCCAGAAGTCGGTTTTTAGATAATATTTTCGAAAACTTGACAAAAGGATTGTTTTAAAAACTCTAAAAACTCATTTAGTTGAAAAGGTATTGATAAAAAAGTAAAATCTCAATTTACTCTTTTTCAACTTTTTAAGGATGGAATTGTATTAAAATTCATTTACATCCATTGACAAAAGAATTGTTTTTATAGACTCATTTAGTTAGACATATTTGTAATCAAAATAACCACAAAATTCACTTCTTTTGATCCCCTTAAGTATGGCACTTCAAAAAAATGCAGAAATTGGTTTTTAGATTTCAAAAATTTATTTAGGTGTGTAACAATCATTTTGAAAATGATTATTACAACGGTCAAGTTCTTAATTATCACCTATTTATTCACAAAATATCTGATATTTTGTTTCTTTTAAGACAGACAAATATATAAAATACAAACCAATAATTATCGTAAATAATAAAGCAACGACGCGACAAGTCCCTAATGTTAATAAAATCCGAGATCGTTGTTTGGCGACACCTTACTGCAGGCAACCCGTTATACCCTATGTTTTATTTCCAAATTATGTCAGGGGTTTCAAAGTCTGAGGTTACATCAGCTGATTTTGTCTCGTTAGTGGTGATCGGTGGTGATGTTCCGTAGCAAAGGGAGATGTTTTGAGACTTTTCGGGATGATAAAGTGATTTTTTTAATGTCTGTCGAGGGTTTCTGTCATCGAGAGTACTAGGTTGGTACCATGTACCGGAACAGGATACATAATTTTTTTCGCTATGTTAGGACTATAAAACCTTTGGACCGAACAAAGAGATCCTCTCTTACTACCTCTCTGCAGAATAATAATGAAGTGTTAGTTCTCATAGTTTTTTTGTGCCGCCATTTTACACGACGTGTAAGAAGTTCTACTGATCGGCGAATTCTATGAAGCCTTAATTGGGATTGGAAAGCACTTCAAGACTACTCAAAGCCATAACATCAGGTAATTAGTCATTCAAAATTATTAGAAAATCTTGCTAGGGAGATGGTTCATGGAATAGTCGCCACGTGGGTTGGTACTCAGCACATTTCTCTATCTTTTCAGGCTTTTAACGTACTGCAAGAAGCTTTTATCCTACTACAAGGACCTTTTAACCTACAGCAGGAGCATATTTTAATTAATACCGCAATCACAATAAAATCAACATCACTCTTTTATTGTGGGAAGAACAGTGGCTTAGGCAGGTCAACTTAGGGACATCAGGCAGGAAGTTGGAAACTTAGATTCTGGTTGAACTACCGTGGCGTAGCTGGAACGGGGCATTTGAGGTTTTCCTTGTTGGCTTGTGCTGTTTTGGGGTCTCCGTTGCAGTCTGCTCGTCTAGAGGACCACCTGCTTTTGGTTGAGCTTATAGGCTAACCGCTGCTGTGAAGCGTTGAGGAAAGTCTTGATTTAGGGAACCAACCCAACACCGAGTCTAAAGATAAGTACCTTTCCTTGTTTAGCTTATAAAAGGTAGCTTTACTACTGGTGTTCTACTTACTCTGAGCGTACATTAGAAATTTGATCTTCCGTTGCTAATTTTTCAATTATTCAGCCTTCTCGCACTATAATTACCTTTATAAAGTCACTTTAAGTCATTAACCAATTTAATTCTAAATAGTTTCTCATGAATTCATTTGCAAATCAGTAACTATAAACTTTTATTCTAATTTCGGTACCTATAACTCTCTAAAGTATTACTTTGTTGTATTTTATTTAATTAGTTGATTTTGAGTAAAGAATTCATTGCATCTTCTGGCTTATTTTATTAAATTTGAGTTTTGTAAAACACTCTTATTGTTTTTTTTTCAAATAATTGCTTTGTAAGTGCTCATAGCTTATAGGTAGTAAGAGACTTTATGTTTTTTGTAGTATACGTTATATTAGGTATGTTGAGTGTATATTGGGTACCCATGTCTTAGTGTCATAAGTGTTAAGTTTTTTGTAATGGAAAGTACTTCCTAAAATTACCTGTGATTTTCAGCCACCTGTTATAGTTTTATGATGGTTTGAATATATTTTGCATTACAGCCCATCTTCATATTATCGGTGATTTTCAGCCAATATCGGTATATGATACTAATATTTGCATCTCTCATATGAGGTTTTTATAAAATAATATTTATTAAATCTGGTTTCTGCAACATTCATGCTATGCTCTTTCAACAATATTTGGTAACAGATATAAAACTTAATTAAGAAAATAAAATTTAATTCAAGGTTGTATCCTTGCCCTCTCTCTTTCTTTTCAATTATCCATCTAATCATTTTACTTAATTTAAAATTTTAATACTTTAAATATTCACTCCAATCTTTCCACCTAATCAGTTTTGCATAATTTAAATTTTAATAATCAAAATATTTAATTACTGGTAGTTCATTTAACTTTTATGGTAAATTTATGTATCAAAATTTTTCAGTACTTTCAAGATATTAAACTTAAAGATATAAATATTATTTCATTTGGCACATTTAATTTCATGAGTGTAGTTATCGTTTTACCTCATATGTGGTGATTTGATTGTTACTGTTGATTGTGTTGAACAACATTTAATACCACTGTGATATTTATACTTATATTTTATATACAATTTACAATAAATTTCCTTGCATTAGTATTTCATTCTTTTATTTATAATCTGTCCATTGCAGGAATTAGAAGGTTTTGGGAAGCTACATTACAAGTTAACTTAAGTATTGTGTCTTAGCGTACATTAGTATCTATCTTGTTTTTTTCTTTTCTGCTCAACCTCTTTGGCCACTCTAGGCCTGGCGCCCACAATATTGTTTAAATTATTTGAACTCACGCCCTAACGCCTCCGAAATAAAAGAATCTGAACACCGAGTAAAACAATGTAAAATAAAAAAATAAATAAAATAAAAAAAAAACAACAATAAAAGTAAAAAAAAGGAGGTTGTAGGTGAAGAGAGATTGTAAAAAAAGAGTAACCGATTTTACCCTTTTTACTTCAAGGAAAAATTCAGAAAGACCATCTTAGAAAATAGACCTAAAAAATGTATAAAGAGCTTAAGAAGTACCTGAAGAGAGACTGAAAGATTTTGCTTGTTAAAAAATATTTATACATTTGTAAAGGTTGTTATACCTACCTTAAATTACCTTTGTAAATTGATGACTGATTTGAGGTCGAAAATAAAAGTATTAAAAAAAAATAAATAAATTGAATTAAACAAATTTAAAAAGTTTTATTACATTGATTTGGTACCATGTATCTTTCTACCTCTTCACTGACGAGTAAGTATATTGGTTGATTCAGCCTTTTTCTTTTCAGTTTTTTGGCATTGTTCACCATCTCCATAATTGAAGGGTTTTATTACTCGATGTACAGGGTGGCCATTTTATGGTGATACAGTACCTTATCTAGAAAACGGTAATAGTTACGACAAAAAGTTAAATACAAAAGTTGTTTGGATTCAATTAAATTTTTATTTTATTTCACTTTTGTTTATACAGGGTGTTTCGTTTTGACGTGACACATGTCAACTTTCTTAATTTAAATGGGACATCGTATATACTATTACATGTTTCGATTCTACTGTTAATTTGCGAAAGTTTTTATAATAACATCTATATTTGAATTCTTTATCGTATTTGAGTAAATTGAGTTTTTAGAATTTTTTTTAAAAAAACATATTTTTTAAAAAAAAATTTTTACCTATAAAACTTTAATGGAACTGACTAATATCCTAAACATACATTACTAAGGGTTCAATTCAACGAGTTTCCACGCTGGTCTTACCAAATAATATACAGGGTGTTAAAAATGGAGAGCAAAACAAGCAGAACTTTAAATGTAAAAATCTCCTGTTTTTAAAACGGAACACCCTGTATATTTTTATTTCATCTGATTCAGCGTTCAATTACCTATCATTACTCATATATATGTCCTACACCTAAAATGAACAGTTTCGATTTTATTAGCCGTTTTCTGATTTATCCCGGAATTTTGCCAGTAAATGAGATCAGAAACTAAAAAAATCAAGAAAGGCTTAGGAAAAGGCCTAATGTAATTGTTGACTTAAGTTGACATTTGCTCTGTTTGTCGTTTTTGTCAAATTTTTGCTGCGAAATTTGTTAAAAAAATGGCTTTATATAGTTTAGATGAACGTTTGAAATTATACAACTGTTTCATAAAAAATAATAAAAGTCCAGGGTTAGCCCTTAGAGAATATTCGAGTTCCTTCCAGGACTATATTTTTTCGAATTGTGCGTGATTTGGAAAATGGTGTCCTTAAAAACTTAAGAAAAATCGTCCCAATTTTTGTCCTCACTGAGGAAAAACAACTGGAGATTTTACCTTATTTCGAGGAAGATGATGAAAGATCCCAAAGAGATGCTGACAGAGACATTGCAGGTGTCAGTAGAGGAAGTATTCAAAAAACACTGCAGGTGAATGGTTATCATCCTTATAAATTTCTTCCCACTCAGTTATTATCACAATTAGACTTTAATGAAAGATTGACTTTTTGTTATGATATTATGGACCGGCAGTTCGAAAATGTGTTTTTTTCAAAAGTGCTTTGGACTGATGAGGCCTTATTTAATACGTTGGGTATTTTTAATCGGAAAAACACTCATTACTGGTCTCAAACTAATAAACATCTAATAAAAGCAATTAAAAAACAAGGCCGTCAAACCGAAAGATACTTGGAGCTGTTTAGGAATGAAATCATGCCCCTTATCAACGACTTGCCAGCAAATATTCGAGAAAATATCATTTTTCAGCAAGATAGCGCCCCTTACCACACGGTTGCACCGGTAGTAAATTTCCTTAATCATCATTTTCCATTGTGGATAGGAAGACATGGTTTAATATCCTGACCACCATGAAGCCCTGATTTAAGCCCTTTAGACTTCTTTTTGTGGGCTGCACTAAAAAATAAAGTTTAAAAAATAGATCTAATAATAGAAATGAGTTAAAAATAAAAATCAGGGAAGAAATCAATAATCAATCAATCAAAAAAACAAAGCATCTAATTCGGTAAGGAACGCTATTCGAAAAATGGAGGCTATTTACACTTTATGTATCGCAATGGACGGTGGCCATATTGAAATTTTTTTATAATCTGTTTTAATCATGTTTAATACTCAGATAGTTATTAGTTATACCGTGTGGTACAAGATATTTTTTTTTGTCTCTCCCTTATTTTCGTAAACATTAAATAATAAGAACATAAATTACATAATATTTCACTTTTATTTGTATTTTATAACATTATTTATAGTCGCTATCTGTGTTAAGGAAATGAGAATAAGGCTTAGTTTACGACATTTTTATTTTAGCCACTTCATCTGTTTACTTATATTAAAAAAAAATAGTCAAATCAGAAAACGGCTAATAAAATCGAAACTGTTCATTTTAGGTATAGGACATATATACGAGTAATGCTAGGTAATTGAACGCTGAGTCAGATGAAATAAAAATATACATGGTGTTCCATTTGAAAAACAGGAGATTTTTACATTTAAAGTTCTTGAATTGAACCTTTAGTAATGTATGTTTAGGATATTAGTCAGTTCCATTAAAGTTTTATAGGTAAAAATTTTTTTTAAAAAAAATATGTTTTTTTAAAAACAATTCTAAAAACTCAATTTACTCAAAAACGATAAAGAATTCAAATATAGATGTTATTATAAAAACTTTTGCAAATTAACTGTAGAATCGAAATATGTAATAATATATACGGTATCCCATTTAAATTAAGAAAGTTGACATGTGTCACGTCAAAACGAAACACCCTGTATAAGCAAAATAAAATAAAATAAAAATCTAATTGAATCCAAACAACTTTTGTATTTAACTTTTTGGCGTAACTATTACCGTTTTCTAGGTAAGGTACTGTATCACCATAAAATGGCCACCCTGTACTTATTTGTAGGTAGCATTGATGATGACTAGTTAGTCAAAAGCGTTCTGCTATGATTTTAGAGTTTCGATATTATACAGACCCTTTTGTTTCATTCCATTCCAATGTTTCATATTTTTTTCCGCCTAACTTAAATTTATGTACTTACCGCTTTTGTTTCTATTAAAAATTCAAATGCCTCTTTTTCCCTTCTTAGAGATGTGAGATATGCTTGTTCTTCAACAGTAGAAGCGTGAAGGAGGAAATAAATTTTCAGTTGGGTATCTCCCTGCCTATGAGCTTCATACATCTAGAATTAACGCATTGAAAAATTGTTAATTTTTGATTGTCTGTATTTTATAATAATAACATTTATTTAGTGCATCATTAGCAGAGAATACCTTACATATTTTTTACAATAACAAAAGTATAATATCAAAAGTAACAAATGAAAACAAACATACATCTCGCAATCCAACAATATGTTTGATATAAGATAGAAATGCAAATTTAAAGTTATCTAGATTATCACAATTTTTAACATTATCAGGTATCTTATTAAATCGTTATAAACCTTTATAGTATACACTATTTTGACCAAAACTACTACTGTACCGAAAATTGTCTATCAAACGAGTATTGTGTTTGAATACATCTTTAACAAATCTACAATGGCTTAAAAGGTGTTTAGTCGCCAAACTCTTTAACATTTTGTAAAAAAAGGTACATGAGTATCAATTTCAGAACTGTTTATTGAAAAACAGGCAGTGTGGAACAGAAATAAAGGTGCGGTGCAATAATAGTCTTGCAGATAGACCAGGGTAGGTGCCAACGCTGAATCCTGTGGAACGACTGGGTTAAAATGGTGAAAGTTTGAAAAATAGCCATTTACTACAGAAAAACTTCTGTTAGATTAGAAAACTGGCAATTCAAGCATAAAGTTTTGGAGGAAGACCATAGGGCAATATAACAAATATTTGCAAGATTATTAAAAAAAAATGCAACAAAGAGGAAGAGTGTTTGATGTGAAAAGCCCTAGACCTTGTGGAATCTTAGACGAAGGAACGGAAACCAACATACTCGGGTATTATAAAGCATATCCATCAACATCACTTAATAAATGTTCTCGGGAAATACCAGTATACCGCAGTTCAGTTCAAAAAATTTGGAAAAAATACAAATATAAACCCTTTAAATTTCGGAAAATCCAGAAACTTACCGACCAGCAGTGCCAAATAAGAGTTCTATTTTAACGTTTGGTGTGGCGTGATAGATGGAAATATATCAGGTACCATATTTATTGATCAAAAATTGACTAGCACAACAGACCGATAATTTACCGGTGAACATTTCAGTTAGGATGTGGCAGCAAGTAAGTCAAGTTAAAAACTATTTTAATTTGGAAAATCCAAATGGCTGAATTGGAAAAGGAGGAACAACTGCTTGACCCCCAAACAGTCTGGACTTGACTGTAATGGACTTTTTCTTTTGAGGGCACTTTAAGAATATAATATATAAAACACCATGCGATAATGCTGAAGAGCTGATACGAAGAATTATAAATACAATAAATGATAAAGTACTTCACAGTCCATATATCCATTCAGAATCTTGTAAAGGAACACTCCCTGGCAACTCTCCTATGATACTCCAAGCTCCTCGTGCCACAAAGCAGAAGTCTGGTGTAATATGGGAGGTCATGAGAGGGGAAATGATGTTTGTATAACAAATATTTTGCAAACTTGTTCTGCACTGTTTCTATTAGATTGATGTAGAAACGATAAGGACACCAAACAACGGAACAATACTCCAAAATACTTCTAACAATGGCATTGTATAGACAGATAATGGCCCTTGTATCTGTGATATGCTTCATATGGCGCTTGATGAATCCCAGCATTCTAAAAGCGCCGATAACAATACGACTAAATCCAACTCAAATAGACGTCGCTAATGCCAATGTTATATAATATATGAATAATTTCTTGAGAAGCAGAGGATGGCATACACTATCAAAGGCCTTCGAAAAGTCGTTATACACTGCATCAACCTCTTTACCCGACTCGAGAGCTTTAACTATAAAATTCCGATAGTTGCCTAAGTTTGTTGCCGTGGAACGGCCCCTATAGAAGCCATGCTGCTGAGTCGTAATGTATCTTTTATAGGTATTGAAGACTTCTTCTGATAATATAGCCTCGAAGATCTTTGGGAATGCTGATGGGATGCACACACCTCTGTAGTTAGAAATTTTGGACCGATCTCCAGATTTGTGTATTGGAATCAGGTTTGAAAATTTCCAAACAGTGGAAAAATATCCAGCATCAAAAGATCTCTGAAATAGTTTCGCAGGTGGATGACTAGCGAACTGCATCTCCTCGATACTACAGGGGGAACACCATCAGCACCCTTCGAAAGATCCAAAGGCATTGCAAATATTTGCGTGATCATAAAAAACACAGTCGCCAAGTAGATGGTATCCCTGAATTTTGTTTTAGGTTCTTGATATATGACCAGAAGTGTTTTATATTCTCTGGAATTAAGTGTTCAGTATTAGAGATAAATTTTAAATAACAGATGTCAGTATGGAATTTTACTTCGCGCCTAGCTGCTGAAAAAGCATTATAATCACTCACCAAGCCCGTTCTTTTAAACTTTTTATGTCCAAAAAGGACCAGTTTGTCCCGTTGTAGAAAGAATCAAGTTGGTCAAAGTCTGCTTTAGGAAACTGGTAAACTCCGACAGAATTGTTGTTTTTG
This sequence comes from Kuschelorhynchus macadamiae, assembly GCA_030620095.1. Lineage (NCBI taxonomy): Eukaryota > Metazoa > Arthropoda > Insecta > Coleoptera > Curculionidae > Kuschelorhynchus > Kuschelorhynchus macadamiae. The sequence goes on along the minus strand of JAUTXW010000521.1, from coordinate 1,746,704 downwards.
ATTACAGATAAGAAGCGAATGTTGATGACTACCTCAAGGGGGGGGGTGAGAGTCAGGGGAAATCATAGGCTGATCACATAGTGATATGGACAAGTCACTAAAGACATCGGAGAAGACCAAGTCCAAAATACGTCGGTTAACATTAGATATTAGATTATTCTATTGCAGTTCAAGATAAAAAAAAAGAATGTAGTATAAAGGTTTCTATACTTAATTGGATTACATCCGAGATTTGTGAACAAAAACGGAAACTGCACAATTTGAAGTACACACTCCATATAGTAGTTAACAAGTATTAACCAACTTACTTCAATTTCTCGTACTGTAGTAATATTGCTATGATACATAATAACAAAATTTGGTTTCAGAACTTGCAGATTGTTTTGCAGGCTTATGTAATTTTCACCACCTTTAAACGTCTGGATCAATATTTTTGGTGCAGTAATTGACTCGCAGATCTGTGTGATGTTCATATTCTCCATCTGAAATACACTTTTTTAAAAAATCGTTTTAGTCCAGTGACTGAACGTTCAAGCTTACAAAAAAATTGTATATGAACCAAACCTTTTTTATATTGTCGAAATGGGGACTTTCTCTGACCTGTCAAACATGTTTTCACGGACTCGCACGCGTCTTTGCAAAAACTCATTTCAAATTTGCAGAATTTGGTTTTTGGCTAATATATCAAGATGTTCCCTATAGAAAAGAAGAAATTGAAAAAATAGGTGACAAAATTTACAATAACTTCGTCAAAAATAAATAGTTTTTGATGTTTAAAGAATGGTTTAAAAGATAAAAGCCGCGGCTATAACGTGTAATTAGTTTTTACAAATTTATACATATTTTTTAAATACTTGTTTATAGAGGCCGTACGTGTGGTATTATTTTCTCTAGAGGGTCTGGAACAATATTATTAGAAAAAACTCTTGCTTTGTATAAAAAAATATTCTTCTTGAAAATCTCTTTTTTTTTTCACTTTCTCAAATACAAATAATCACTTGTTTGTTCTTTAGGTAACTTTCCCAGATGTTATTTATATAGAACTAAAGATAAATTCTCAAGTTTTCTATTCAAAATAGCCAGGTTCGCCTGGTGTAAGTGGAAAAAAGAAATCGACTTTTAAATAGAAGAAAAATTCGTCAATCTATTAATGTTTCGTTGTCTTTTTTCAGCCTCATTTTAATTATTTCTCATATCATGACAAAGCTTGGGCCAGGAAATTTAATAAGTGCTTTTTGCAAAAACTGTACCCCTTAAAGGGAACTTATAATTTTTAATCAAAAATGGTTGCAAATTTTTTTGTAGATTGGCAAAAAAGTAATTTTTGCACATTCATGGCCTTTTTTGTTCGTTTGATGAGTAAGCCACGCCTGTGGATTTAAATCTGATGCTACGACTGTTGTGTGAAAATTGTTTTTTTAAACTATAAGTTCGTTTAACATCAATTGTTAATTAATTCAGAAATAAGTAAGCGATTTTACTTCATGAAAAAATGCAAAAAAAAAATCAATAACATGTACACTGTGTACCAGATTGCTTGTAATCACAGGGTTTCTCGGAAACTAGCAGAGATATAACTTTGCGGTTTTCGCGTCCCTGTGTCACTTTTTCGAGAAACTTTGAATGCCGCAAACAGAATTGTGCCACATCGTTTCGTTCCCGAGGTACAGGGTGAAATAGAGATTTTGCGCTTTTGGGGGTGGTATCATATTTCGGACACCCGATCAGATAGAGAAAAGGTAAAAACTGCTATGGATAGATATTTTTACGTAGAATCCAGTGTTGTAGTCGCACAAATTTTTAGACAATCCGTTTTTGAGATATAGCCCAAACTTAGTATTTTTTAAATGGGACACCCTGTATTTTTTTATTCCAAAAAAATCGCCTTTTTTTTCTCTTTAAAATGATGTATCACACTATGCACTTTTGACGTAAACTAAACCTTATAAACGCTATATTAAAAGAAAAACGTAAGTTGGCCATGGAAATATGGGTAGATATCAAAAGTGTCCAGAAGCAAAATTAAACAACATAAAAAATTAATAACCATTTTTTTACTATGAAATAAATAAACTTAATAATCTTGATAAACTTAATCACAATACTAAACAAATTATACATAACTAGAAAAACTGTTCAATATGGCCGCCCCCCTCACGAACACATAATTGGCACACAGTGCGAATTCTTCTTAGAGCATTCATCATTATTATAGGTCTATCTTCCAATGATCTAAATGCCTGAATGGTTGCATTTTGCAGCTGCTCCATCGTATTGACTGGATTCAGGTAAATTTTGTTTTTTAAGTAAGACCAAACGAAAAAATCTAATATTGAGAGGTCTGGCGACCTAGCAGGCCACCTTACTGGTCCATTTGTACCAATCCAGCGATCGTGAAAATTTTCAAATAGAAATGGCCTTATAATTTGCGCATTGTGGGCAGGAGCACCGTCCTGCTGAAAGTAAATATTGTGCAGAGTTGCTAGCGGCAAGTTATCCAATAAATCCGGTAGTATTTGATTTAAAATTGCTAGATATCTATCTGCTGTTAAATTATTATTGTAAATATGGAATGTAATCTCTGTTCCCAATATAAAGCAAGCGACGCTAAACCCAAACCTTCCTTGCTGCTGACGTTCTCTTGTTAAAAATTGGTTTTCCGTATACCAGTGCCTATTATTATGCCTGTTAAAAATACCACTACAACTTATATAGCCTTCGTCGGACCATATAACCTTGCTACCGAAGTCAGGGTCATTTTGGGTTTTTTGAAGATACCAGTTACAAACATTTAGACGCCTTTCTGCATCTCCAGGATGCAATAGTTGTACTACATTTACTTTATAAGGCTTATATTTATGTTTTCTTAATATCCTTTGCCTTTGTGATTTTGACACCCCCACTGTTTCCTGAATACGCCTACATGAATTCGCGTGATTGGCCTGAATACTTGCTAATACAACAATCTCATTGTTCTCGTGATTTCGTTTATTATATGTTTTAGCCCTGTGCTTTGAAAATGATCCATCATTAATTAAATTTAATTTAATTCGGCGAAAAATTGCCTTGTGTGGCTGAGGCCTTTCTGGATATCTACGATATAAAAAAAGCTTTTGGAAATAGTCCATAACTCAAAGTGGAATTGAAAAAAAATTTTGAAAGGAGGTTCATAATAATTTAAGCGCTTGGTGCTTACCTGTTAAAATATAAATCAGATGCTTGATCACTGTTTTCATGACATTCAATAAAACAAACCATCATATCATACTTATGACTATTTTCAAAATTATTCTTTTCTTCTTAATATCTATTAAATTACCTGTTAGAATTATTGGTAACTCGTATGATAAGAGGACAAACACGGCAATATTTGATATATTTAAGAAACAAATAGTTTTGATTTTTGTTTCCATGCCATATTTCCATGCCAACTTACGTTTTTCTTTTAATATTGCGTTTATAAGGCTTAGTTGACGTCAAAAGTGCATAGTGTGAAACATCATTTTAAAGAGAAAAAAAGGGCAAATTTTTTGGAACCAAAAAATACAGGGTGTCCCATTTAAAAAATACTAAGTTTGGGCTATATCTCAAAAACGGTTTGTCTAAAAAAAATTTCGACTACAGCACTGGACTCTACGTAAAAATATCTATCCATAGCAGTTTATACCTTTTCTTTATCTGACAGGGTGTCCGAAATATGATACCACCCCCAAAAGCGCAAAATTTCTATTTCACTCTGTATCTCGGGAACGAAACAATCTGGCACAATTCTGTTTGCGGCATTCAAAGTTTCTCGAAAAATTGACATAGAGTCGCGAAAACCGCAAAGTTCTATCTCGGCTGGTTACCGAGAAACCCTGTGATTACAAGCAATCTGGGACACAGTGTGCATTAAAAAATTCCTCTTGATGCTTAAAAAACGTGTATCAAATTTCATAAAGATATCTACAATAGCTTCAGAATTATTATAAAAAAAAGTTTTTTTACGAAAATTTTACCACCCTGTATCTCAAAAGTTAAAACCTTAAGGACGTATATGAAGTTTTTTTCTTAAAATAGGTCCAAGAATCACTGCCTTAAATATTAGCATATCATTAAGGAACACTCTGTATATATATATATATATATATATATATATATATATATATATATATATATATATATATATATATATATCGAGCTATTAAATCTCGATGGGCTATTTACAAATATACAGAGAGAAAGAAAATAGTTTTTTTTTTATTATGTCACGCAATATTATTAACATAGCCACTTAATATTATTTTATATATTAAATGCCGAGGTACTAAATAAGAAAATTCACTAAATATGTATTTGGTTAAAATTATTTGGTTGGCAAAAACAAAAATACACAAAATGGCAAGCGACTTAATAAAGTCGGAAGGAGGTTTGAATCAGTGGAACGATCAGGATATGTTCGGTTAATACAGCCACTTAATGAAAGTGAGATTTTTTTATCAATCACCAAAAATTATGAGCCCCGCTTGACCTAAAAATCTAACCACTTATACAGTGTCATTTATTTAAATGCGGGCCACCCCTGTGCAAAGAAAACTTGTTTTTTTTTGTATTGTGATAAGAAAAAAATATTATACACTTTTGTTAAAAACACAAGATAATTAGCTATTATTTCTCTCGTGAGACTTGTTTAGATCTTTACGTTTAAGGGTCCCTAGATGCCGGAAAGCATGTTTTCTCAATTCCGTCTGTCTGTAGGTATGTCTGTCCGTCAGTTTGCCTGTTCGCGGCATAGCTAAAAAACTACTTATCCGATTTCTTCAAATTTTAGTCTTAAATTAAGTCCATACATGAGAAAAATACAGTCTATATATATATATATATATATATATATATATATATATATATATATATAGCCTGTATTTTTCGTTAGCCCCGAGTTTCTGGTAAGGAGATTTTACCGATTTTTCTATATCAAATTTTGTCTTATAATTAATAAAAAAATTTACTTATTTTAAACACGGTTTAAAACAATTGGAACAAGTATTCTATAATTATTCATTTATTGCCTACAAAATTACAAATGTATTAAAAAAGTAAGCAAAAAAATTATGTCAAATCTAATAAAAAAATTTTTAAATTAAAATTCACTGGCTAATATCCAGGAGCCAGTGGCAAAAGCTCTGAGAATCGGTATAAGGAATGTACAGAAACTTGTGTATGAAAAAAAAAATATAATAGACTTCCGAAGAAGATTAAGAAATGTACACGAAAAAATCCAAAGGCAAAAGACTTAAGTTACAATGCAAAAATGGATATTCATAATGCAATATATAATTTATACACGTCAAAGAATAATATAATCCTTCAGAAAAAAAAGTCCTCATCTTCTGAGTCGTCCTCAAATGGCGCAATGATCATTGGTGCTATTTCGACATCTAGAACTCGTTCTCGATTCCACCAACCCCATATTAATTTCTCCGTATGTTCCATAGATTTCTTCCAGTACTCCGGCGTAATATAATTTAATGAATCTTGCCAAACAATTTGCACTTCATCTGATGTAAGACCATCGTCCACGTGTTTTTCGTAATATGATTTTGCCCTAGCCCATATTAATTCTATTGCGTTAAACTGGCAATGGTATGGTGGCAGTCGTAAAACCTCATGTCCATTTTCCCGTAATATTTCATCTACGGCATATATTATTGGTTTTTTTTAATAGATTTTGCCATTAAAAGAAGTTCTAGTTTCATCATATTGGGTAAAGGATTTTGTTTTTGTCTTAATAGCCAGTCATAAATATTACTTTTCTTCCAGGATGAAGTAAGTTGTTTATTTAGGATTCTTGAATGATAAGATGGAGCATCTAAATTTGGAATCAGTTGTTCTTTTAACCACTTTTTAAACAGTTCACAGTTCATATTATCATGGTAGTCCATATTTTTTGGATGTTGAAGAAAACAGTAAACTTGCACCCAGGAGAAATCCTGTTGAAGAACCTGCATGCAAAAGGATGAACCGTTTTTCCGTCCCACATCCCTTTTTTCTCTTGACACTTTTTACAGACTCGTCATGCCAAGATTTCGAACCACTTCCATTAGTGCCAAGTCTCGTCTAAAAATACCACTTTTCTAAATTTTGAATGCCCATTTTCCGTGTATTTCTTTAAAAGCTGGATACGCTGACTTGCTATATGTGGCAACTCGCATAAAAATCTTCAATTACAGTCTTTTTTATATCGAAAACCCAACATTTTTATTAATTTTGTACATTTCTTAATCTTCTTCAGTAGTAAATTATGCTTTTTTTCATGCACAATTTTCTGCACAGTCCTTATACCGATTCCCAGAGCTTTTGCTACTGTCTCCTGGATATTGGCCGGTGAATTTTCATTTTCGTAATATCTTATTAGATTTAATACCATTTTTTGTGCTTTTGGATGCAAAAAACCCGAAAATTGTTTTCTATTACTCAACACTGACTTGTTAATCTGACTTTGAAGTGACATCGCTCAAAGATTTTTGCAACTGCTGGTATTTATGGTCTATCTAATTCATCTTCCGGATTTTATGCGGAGGATATGATTACACGTAATAAAAGAAAAACAAACTTAAAAAGTTTGCAGTTGATAAATTGTATAACCTGTACGATAACACTGCTTTTGACTATACCTGGCGAAGCGCTGAAGGAATATGTAGATTTGCGGGTAAGACTATAAAATCTTCCAGATTATTTCGGTTCCATTTTAATTCAATCTACTCCTGAAAACCATGATTTGTTAATTGACCACAGCCGTGAAAGCTTTCGTTCTATGTTTACATTTAACTTTTTTCTCTCTCGACGTAAACTGATTTTTGCAAAAAAGCTTGCGCGATTCGTGGTAAACTTCTGATATTGTCATAGAGGGCGCTCATATATACAAGACAAAAATGTTTGATTCAAGTTTTTTGAAGAGCGACCTGAAATTCCCTTTTGAGTTACTAGACTATTACAAAAAAAAATAAATAAAAAAAATGATTACCTGAGTAAAGGGGGTAAAAACTGATTCCTCTAAGTTGGACTCATCCGTGTCCTCTAAAATACTCTGACTCATCGTCAATATATAAGTATCTTGATATTCTTCACTTTCCGGTTCTTCTTCATCTACATTTTTAGAAGTCCTCTCGTTCTCTCGGTCTTCCTCTGTGTCAACTTTTAATTTCTTATTGTGTCGAACCTTTTTCTTCTGCTCCTGTTTTGTATTTTCTGCCACATCTGGTAAATTGCCACAATTTTTAAAGCTACTGCTCAGCTTTTTAAATGGTATTTTCTTTTTTAAAGCTAAAAAGAATAGGTATCGATGGGGCCCTGAAGTTAAAAGCTAAAAAAAATACATAAACAAAAATATAAGTTTTGACTTTTTAGAGTTATAAACACACTTTTGAGGACACTAAATGAAGATCCACAGCTTTATTTCTAAATACATACTGAAGAACTGGTCAATGTTTTGTGCAACGATTTCAACCTATCTTTGTGAAAAATATTTAAATTCAAATAAAATTTATTGATAAGTGTCATAATGAAATATTCTCAAAAGGAAATATTAAAGCAGAGCTGGTATTCCCTACTTCTAAACTCATTGTTTCTAATTACCACTAATCTAATTACTATTCAGGGTATTACAGAATGTTGTGAGAAAAATTTAAGATCAGATTTTACACCTGAAATATGAAAAAAAGTTCTTGTAAACATGGGCCCGAAAATGCTGCTTTTCATGATACAGGGTATTTCAAATTTTCTGTCTTTAATAGTTTATTTCACATTTATCGAAAACCCATTGAGTATTTAGAAGATGAATTTTACACACACAAATGTATCATTAAAGATCATTTATATTTATATATTCAAAATGGTTTTTTAAAGCACTGACATCAGTGGCGCTCGTGCTGGCAAGTCTTTATGTTTAGCGAAATAAATTGTACACCACTGGTTTTTGCAAAAATTAGTACAGCTTTCTTGAAGCCAGATTAATTCTGCTTAAAAAGTGTTTTTTGGACTTGTTCATTCTGACACACCATTTTTGAAATAAAAATTATTGTATTAATCCACGGAATGATTTATTTTAATTTTATTATTATATATGTATGTTTTTCAGGTGTATTAAATTAAATTAAAGGCAGGAAATGGCTTCCCTGGGATTCAGTACATGCTCTAAATCGCTTTTGCATATTTCTTCTGACTCTTAAGAATATTTGAAATCTTTAGCGTATTATTTTACAAGCAATGGTAACAAGTTCCACTAATGTAGGTTCATTCACTATGGGAGTGGAATAACACCAGTTGCTTTAAATGCCCCCAGAGGTAGAAAGGCCCGCCCCGACCAATCGGAATTTAACGTTTAAATAATCTCTTACAATGCCACTAAAATGAGCAGGCGCACTATGGGAAATAGTAGTGTAGTGTTAAATGAAGATTGTTGTCACATGTGGCCAGTTTTTTATATGTTATTTTAGATGTAAATATCTTATTGAATTTTGTAAACAGATATGTACTATTATACATTTTTGGAAAGCTTATCTGATGTAGATTTTACAACTGAATTTTTTTTATTCTATAGAAAAATATCTGTATGAATTTTTTGAGAAAGAAGTGAGGAGAAAAAACTTAAACTTTAAGTTTGATGAAGGTTTTAGCAGTTACGCACTTTTCCCTACGCCTCGAATATTATGCTAATTTGTAGCTCAGTAATGTATTAGTCACATTAAAAAAAACATCCTACCCCCATCCTCTAGCTCTAGGTTTGAACCCAACCTACAAAAAAAAAACCATAACATTCCTTTTTGGGACACCCTGTGAATACACGCGTCAAAGGGTTTACCTTAAAGTATGCAGCGTGGATAAATAATGAATCTGTCCCATACATTATGCACAGGCTAGTTCCTTATATTTTGACAAGCTCTGGCGGTTTTATTATAATATATAGGAAATAAGTTCAAATACAATAGAATTTGCTAAGAAAATAAACAAATGAACGTTGCAAAGCTGTAAAAAATTGACAAATTTGGATTTTTTTGAATGGGACCCCCTGTATAGTATGCCATATTTGGATTCTACGGGAAATTCTCGTAATATTTGATATACATACACCAGATCTATCTATCTCCGTTTCTGAAATTTCACATTTGAAAAATGACCGTTTTTCCTCTTTGACATGCTACAGAACCTAAACGATACAACGTAGAGCAAAACGATGTGCATGTTCCTATCTTAATTTTTGTATAAGCTATCGAATGACACTAGGGGCATACAAATTGTTTCATGGAAGTTGCATCGTTTGGATTCTGCAGCATATGAAAGAGGAAAAACTCTCATTTCTCAAATGTCAATATTTCAGAAACAGAGTTAGATAAACTTGGGGTATATTATATCAAATATGTCTAGAATTTCCTGTAGAATCCAAATATGGCATTATATATAGGGTGTTCCATTTAAAAAACCAAAAGTGTCAATTTGTGACAGCTTTGCGATGTTCAATTGTTTCTGTTCTTAGCAAATTCTTACGATTTAAGAGAAACCTTACAACTTTTGTATTTGAACTTATTTCCTATATATTATAAAAAAACGACAATGTCAAAATATAAGGAACTACCCTGTACACACTTGCTATGTTACATGAATTGGCAATACATTATAAAAATTCTTTCTTATTTTTCTCAAGTAGGAATACTGTGTTCCTTTGGTAAATCTGAATTAACGTGCATCCTATATATTCTATAAGTTTTATCTTATTTCTTTAAAAACTTATTTAGAAAAAAAAAACGCTTAGTGGAAGTGAGAATGCTTAAACAAACACACTTTATATACAGGCAATTCATTTTAACATAATGTTCAGAGTGTCATAGTTATAAGATTTTTCAAAAAAAACATCAAGAGCTACAAGCAAACCAAAACGCAAAATTCGCAAGCTTTTTTCCAGTAACCATGTATTATGTTAAAAATAATTCTGTGCGAGAAATAATATTTGTTGAATCTATATAATAGCTTTCACCCTTATAGCAACTAGTAACCAGTGAAGTTTCTAGGGGTTCATCTCGATCCTGGGCTCCGATGGAACATACACATCGATAAGGTAGCAAAGATGCTGAACACAGCTATTTTTGTTCTGAGGAACCTAGCCTATAATGTCTCACAGGCTACATTAAGCTCAGCATATTATGCTCTGTGTCATTCCCGCCATAGTTATTGTGCAATGGTCTGGGGACAGGGCTCCAACTAGCAAAGAATTTTTGCACTGCAGAGAAGAGCAGTAAGTCTTTCATGACCTTGGAATCTTGACTTTTCTAAGTGTTTTTGTACTGCAACTGTTATACATTAAGAAAAATGTCATACTTTTTCTTGCAAATGGAGATTTCCATGATTATAACACCCGATATAGATCAGATGTAAGCGTTGTTCCATGTCGTCTATCAAGATGTCAGAATAGCCCGAAATTTTAGTCTGTAAAACTATACATCATCAAAAAATGGCGCCGACTAGATCTCGCGTAAATAGTTCGGCGGAAGAAAAATCGATGTACGAGTGCTGAAAAACAAAGAGATTTTCGGGTTTAGTGTGCATTGAATACGGAAAAGTGTACCACATTTCGTGCGCGACTAGAGATTGAACCAAAGATGTCCTAATAATTGATAAAACTCGTTGTGTTTGTTTTGACCATAACATAACCCCAAATTCCACCAAGAACGACGATGATAAAATTTCTCTCCTGAAACAGATTGTAGCAACTCTGCGGGAGAAAAACACCCTCCTAGAAGAAAACAAGAGTCTTCTTGAAGAAAAGGTAAGGCAACTAGACAAAAATAATGCCCAAATAACTGAAGAAAAATTCGAAAAAAATGCCAAACAAAAATTCCAAGAATGCAATCCCGCCGTACCATTCGTGGAAAATGTTGTCCCGAAGCGTCTAAAGTCAACATCAACCGTTTTGGTAACATAAACATCTGATTCTGAAAAGGAGAAAGCAGACAAAATTGAAGAGCCTCTGATATCTAAAAGCCTTCCATCGGTCGATGAGCCAGTAATTCTCCCCAATAAGAAGATTGAGCAATCGGCAATGCCGCAAGTTGTATGTGTCACTGAAATTCAGCAGAAGAGTGAAAATGAGTCAGGAAATTTGCAAGACCTAACGCCAAATCGATCAAATTCGAAACAAAAACAAATTGAAGACAACGACGAAATTGGCGAGAAACATTTTAAAGATGACGAAGAAAATGGATGGAATACCGTTAAATATAAAAGAACACGAAAGACCAAAAAAATAAACCCCTCTATTCGACCAGAACCAGTCAAGGGAACGAAAGAAAGCAAAAACTGTCCCTTAAAAACAGCGGCGAAAATGGCCTTTCTTTTTCTGTCTGGTCTGGCACCAGAAGTCAGCAGTAACAATGTTATGGATTATTTAAAGGAACACAACCTGCAGGATAATTGTAAGTGAGAAAAACTAAAAACGAAGAGGGAAAAATACCGTAGTTCTTTTAAAATCACTGTACTGCTAGAACAGAGATCAAAGTATTTATGTCCTGATCTCTGGCCACAAGGTGTGACAATAAACCATTTTCTGAATATCCAAAGCTGCGGGAAAGTGTTAGAAAGATCCCGAAGATCAATACGCATCAGTGCTCAGAGCTCTCAATAAAAATCTTGCACATTAATGTACGATCTGTTCATAACAAAATTGATGAACTAGAATCTTTTATTGCTGACAAGGATGTTGATGTTTTATGTATAACTGAACACTGGATGCTGGAAGAAGAAATTAGGACTACACACATTCAAGGATACAAATTGGCCAATTCCTTTTCAAGGGTGCAGTTTTCTGGAGGGGGAACAGCTATATTTGTTAAGTGTAATCTAGAGACAGACATTAAATCTTTTATTATAGGCTATAATGTTGAGAAAACGATAGAATGTTCATGTATTTTTGTAAAATATTTTAATGTATATATATTGGTAGTGTATAGATCGCCAACAGGTCCGTTTGACACTTTTTTGAGAACCATTGAGCATTTACTTACTGCACTGGGCAACAACAAAACAGTGGTCATGGCTGGAGACTTTAATGTACATTTTGGCACTGAGGAGGCCAATGCATTGCAGCTGTGCGACACACTTATGGGTTTTGGTTTGCAAAGGACCATATATGAAGCCACTAGAGAGAAGGCATGTCTGGACAACATCTTTGTAAGTGTGAGTGTGGACATTTTGTCAGCCCAGGTTGTTGACCCAAATATTTCTGATCACTTGGGTCAGATGGTTGAAGTATCTTGTCCATCTCGGAATGATTTTCGTCAGTCTGAAAGGATATGTAGACCAATCACACAACAAGGCTTGTTTGTCTTTCATGGTATTGTGGCAAACACTTCATGGAGATTCGTGGAACAAACCAACATTGATATCAATAGTAAGTTACATTTTTTTATGAGCATTCTGGAATGTGCCTACAAACAGTCCTTTCCTGAGAAGAAATACATTATACGTGCTAATCAATCGAACAATTTAGGTTGGTTTAAAAATGAGTTGAAAATGAAAAGGATTTTCATTTGCACAGGTAGGTTTTAATGAGGTCCGTGAAGTTTTGGACAATTTAAAAAATAAAAATAGTCATGATGCATTTGGCTTGACAGTGAAAATTATTAAATCTGTAAAGAACGAAATTGTATTGCCTCTTACTAAACTCATAAATCTATGCTTTAAAAAAAATACATTTCCATCTATATTAAAAAATGCCTTAGTTATTCCTCTTTATAAAAAAGGAGATGTAGGTGTGCCTGAGAGTTACCGCCCAATATCATTACTTCCAATTATATCAAAAATAATAGAAAAATGTATGTCTAGGCAGATTGTTGATTTTTTTGAGAGAAACGGCCTGTTTAGCTCTTGTCAATTTGGGTTCAGGAGGGATAGGAGTACGGTGTTGGGTATTTTGGACCTGGTTTCAGAAATTCTTGAATCTTTTCATTGTTCTCAGTATAGCGCGGTTCTCCTCTGTGATCTCAGCAAGGCATTCGATTGCATTGACCACAACATTCTTTTGAGTAAGCTTGAGGCTTAGGGTTTCAGCCGAGAGAGTATCGCCCTTATAGAATGTTATATAAGGGGTCGACACCAGGCAGTGAGATATGCCGGAGTGATATCAGATGAGAGCGAGCTTGATATTGGAGTGCCACCGGGTTCTGTCCTAGGCCCAATTCTCTTTCTAATATACAGAAATGACCTGCCACTTTGTGATTCATCATATGGGTTTACGCTCTTTGCCGACGACACAACCGTGCATGTGAGGGCTGATGGTCTTAATGCTTCAGTGGATGCTTCCTTGCGGGCGCAAGAGAGGGCTGAGGACTGGTTTTGCTGTAATCGACTGCTGTTGAACGCAGATAAAACTAACAGAATTGTCTTTTCCATGAGGGACTGTGGTATGGTGAACTCTCATGTGACTGAGATAAGGTTTCTTGGTGTTCATATGGATCCAAAGCTGAGGTGGAATTGTCATGTTGATCACTTGGCTTCCGGCCTGGCTAGGACTCTCTATCTGTTTCGTAATCTATCATCCTGTGTGTCCTTGAAGGTGCTGAGAACAGCTTATTTTGCCTTATTCCATTCCAGACTCTCCTATGCAATTCTTGTATGGGGTCATGCTGCTGATGTAGGTCGCCTCTTTGGTCTGCAACGGAAGGCGGTAAGGATCATGGCTGGATTGGGGTGCAGGGAGGACTGTAGGCATGCATTTGTGGAACTTGGAGTGCTAACACTACCATCCATGTATATACTAGAAAATCTAGTGTACATTCAACGAAACCAGAACCTGTTCACTGCTCATGAGAGTGTCCATTCTTATGATACTCGAAATAAACTGGATATTGTACCTAACTACTGGCGCTTGAAGAGGTGTCAAACGGGCATTGGTTATTGGGCTATTCATTTTACAATGCCCTTCCGCATCAAATTAAGAGTTTACCGATTCCCCAGTATAAATATAAAATAAAAGAAATTTTAATTAAAAATAGCTTCTATTCATATGAAGAGTTTTTAGCGTTTCATTTTTAACATGTTATAATGTGTATTTGTAGTAACTTTTAAAACAGTATTTGTGTGTATTTGTAGTAACTTTTAAAACATTATTGTAGTGTGCTTTTAATATGTTCTTAGTAATAGTACTTTAGTATTTATTAATTTATTTATCTTTGAGGCTAGACTTATGAAATTTTAACTTTTAGATTTAATTAAGTACTATTATCTTTTTAGACACTGTTACTCCATCTCCATTGACTTGTGTAAATTACTTTGTAATGTTGACATGAATAAACTATTTCTATTTCTATTTCTATACAATAAAGTTCCAAGTTCAATTAGAGATCTACCACTCAAAACACTCAAGAAATTTTCTTAAACAGAATGCTTTTTATAGAGTTGATGATTTTTTAAATTGTAAGTATAATGAAATTTAGAATAAACTTTTTAGCGCATATTTGTTATATATATATATATATATATATATATATATATATATAAAAGGAAACAATCAATCAGTTTAAAAATAGACAATAGTATCATTCAAACTAAGAAAGAGGTGGGCAATGCATTTGCAAAACATTTCTCTACCCATGTGTCACAGAAAATATAATGTCATTTCGATAAGACTGTGTCAACTTGTTGTACAAACCCTGAATTTGTTCCAAATAGTGTTTTTGTTTTACCCATAATTAGAAAAGATATTATCAGAATTATCATTAACATGAAGAATAAACCATCCGTCAGCTATGATGAGATACCAATCAAACTACTGAAGTATTGTAAAGAAGAGATATCTGGTATTCTCGCGGATTTTATTAATTTTTGTTTGACTCGAGGCGAATTTCCCGACGCCTTAAAACTAGGTGTAGTAAGACCACTCTACAAAAGGGGCGATTGTCTAGACATTGAAAATTATAGACCTATAGACCTACTTAGTTGGATTTCAAAAATTTTAGAAAAAGTGGTTACTACACGGATTTATTCATTTCTGGAATCCCAAAACATTCTTAATAAGTGCCAGTTTGGTTACAGACAAAACAAGTCTACTGAACTGGCCACACTTCAATTTTGCCAGAAGGTTTATGAATATCTGGATGAGGGTAGAAAGGTAGCTTCTGTCTTTTTTGATCTTACTGCAGCTTTCGATGCTGTTAATTTTAAATGTTTGGAATCTAAACTCTACAATATTGGCATTCGCGGTAACTTACTTCAATGGATAATCTCTTATTTGAATAATAGACAGATGGTACTTCAAGTCGGAAATGAGTTTTCAGAACTAGCTAATTTAACTTTAGGGGTTGGAAAGGCTCAATAATAGGTCCACTTCTATTTTTAATCTTTATAAATGAACTATCAAATAATCTGACATTGGGAGACAGCTTCATATACGCTGACGATACTAGTGTTATTCTTACTGCGGATACATTGAAAGAACTAGAACATAGAACTAATGTAACTATTCAACAATTCAAAAGATGGTGTCGCAGAAATTCTTTAATTATGAATATCAGCAAAACGGTTTTTCTATATTTTCACTTACTTCCAACAACTAAGACTCCAGAAATCAATAATTTGAATGTACAGAGTAGTACAAAGTTCTTGGGCACATATATAGATAGCAACCTTTCATTCTCAACAGAAATAGATAGTATATGCTCTAAATTAGCAAAAAGTACGTTCGCTCTATTAAATTTAAAATTAGAACTTCAAGAAAGAGAACTTTTAACTTCCTACTATTCTTTGGCTTATCCGCTTATGAACTACAATATAATATTGTGGGGACAATCTGTAGATATAGACTGTGTTTTTGTCATGCAAAAAAGAATATTGAGAATTATATCAACTTAGAGTATAGAGAATCATGCTGACAAACTTTTAAAGATAAAAAACTACTGACGGTGACATGTATTTATATTTTTAAGATTTGTTTGTTTATATACAAAAACAAAAACAATTTAACATGTAATAACAATGTACATAATTACAATACCAGAACTGCACAAGAGTTTCGCCTGCACATTATAGATTGAGTAGATTCAGAAAATCTCCATACTATGCAGGATCTAGTATATATAACAATCTCCCTAATGATATTGTCAGTTTAGAGAATTTAAGTCGGTTTAGAAATAAACTGAAAGCATTTTTGACTGACAGAAGCTTTTACACAATAGATGAATTTTTTGAATCTGCAAACAGTTAGAATGATTATTTAGTATTTAATGCATCATGTTTTGCTGTATATGTATTGAGTAGTCCTTATTTTTTTTTGTCATTACCGCTTAAGTATGTTATCTTATTATTTGTTTTTGTATCCTACGGAAGATGAGTTTGATCTTTTATTAAACTTTAATATTTTGTACTTTAAAAATTTTGATGAAACCGCTGTACACAATTTTAACATGTACATACTGATGGCAAATAAAACATTATTTATTTATTTATTTATATATATATATATATATATATATATATACTTTTTTTTACCTTTACTTTTAAATTTTAAAATACTGTGAATAGTAAATAATCGATTTTATAATTTTATTTTATTCTAATTTTAAACTAAAATTAAATATTATATTTGACTTGTGTAAACATTTCTGGGTAATTGGCATCAATAAACTAACTATCATCAATAAACTATCTATCTATCTATCTACAAAGTTTGAAAGCAATTTCTCCAAGATTAGATAGGTTATAGATTTTTTATATGAATCAGACTCATATTTTCCACAGTGAGGCGCTCCATTATGCATAAACCATGAACGTTGCCTAATATTAAGAAAGACAGCTTCTAGTAGGTTGGGTAAATTCTACTATAAAAAATGCAGATATGTGTGTCCGATTAATCGTCTGGGTAAAATAAAGGATCCAACCAAATAATTTTGAACTATTCCTGCCCACAGATTGATTGAAAACTGCTTCTGATGTCGCGATTGATGAATAATATTTGGATTTTCATCTGCCCAGTAATGTTCATTGTGGAAATTAAAAATTCCATTGCTGGTAAATGATGGTTCGTCCGTGAAGAAATAAACTGCCAATCTTTTGCGTTTCTTTGTCTTAACCAGTGGCAATACCGCAGACTGGCTTAAAAGTTTGCATCAGAAAGAGCTTGTACTCTTGTACGCTTTGCTTTATATAAATGTGCATTTGCATACATAAAATGAATATCTGGCACCTGCACCCTGTCCCAAATGATGCTTTCTTCAGTTTACAGTGTACAGGGAATTCAGAAGTAGTTTTATTTTTACTTTTTGCTTTATATGGGATACCAGGTACCTATATAAAGTGTCCTATATTTAAGACGGTTTTATAGTTTATTTTTCTATATTAACATACTAGTTCTGAGCAGTTACATTTTTTGCTTTTTTCTTGTTTACATTTATTTCTATTATGTTTAAATTTTGTATTTATGATATAAAACTTAACAACTAACTAATAGCCTGAGCAAAAATGGCCTAAGATAACTCGATCGGAAACTATAGTGGATTTTCTAGCACAGATCTTGTGTGAAAATTGTGAATTCAAGAGCAGTTTTTATATAATAAAACATATAAAATAAATTCCAAAGAATATAGAACAGAAATAAACCTACCTCATTCAATTGATGACACGTCTTCTGATTTGAACAAAGTATTAAAACTGTTGTGTTCTCTTTTTGTCCAGATTTTTTTATCTCAGCTGGTATTTCTACTTTTAAAATTTCTAGAAGGGCGTCCCATTTTGGGCAAAACTCTGGATTAAATTCTGAAATTTGAATTATAATTTGGAGGCTGTAATTTGACATTGTTAAGACAATTAATTCCAGAATAAAGAGACAGGATAAGGCATAAACTTTAAATAGATGTAAATTTTATAGTTTAATTTGTTAACGCAGCAAATACCAGGTGAAAAATGTATCTGTATAGTGTTCAGTTAGGGGCTTATCTATAGAAATTATTGACACGGTGAAGCAGAAGGTGAAGGAATTGTCAATTTTCTCTAAAATAGCTTATATATATAAAAAAACTAGCAATTTTTAAACAAAGGAATGGTATCATCAATTTTTAAAGTCTCTAAAGCTATAATACATTGTGTAAAGGGTACTACTGTGGGGAAAAATTATTTTTCTTCAAAACAAAGATGTCAAAATATTCAAGCATTGTGTCGTCTTGCATATAGTTTTATTTCACCTTTTAGTTTTAAAATATATACTGAGTTAACATATATTAAGAACAATTACACAATTATTAATGACAAGAAACTGTTCTGTGTTTTCCAATAGTTGGAATGCCACAGACTCCCAGCAGCTCTAGCTAGCTGTGCAGTAAGATTACATGGTCAACAGTGACAAATGCTTTTCACAAGTCAAGCGACACAACGGCAACCTTTTTGCCCTGATCAACTTGGATCTGAATATCAGATATTTAATAAATAGTTGATGACACTGTATCACTTTCACTCTCGAAAGCCATATTGATACTTGTAAAGGAAATTTTGTCTGTTTAGATAACTGGTAAGTCTATTGTTGACCACTAATTTAAATAGATCTGATTGTTTTACAAATTTACTAGCAGCAATCAGTAGGATAAGTTTCTAGGGATACAAGTTTCTTTAGATAGAATTGAGATATCTATAATGTAATAAAGTACCTTTATCTCCTGAATACACCAGGGAACTAGCATCTCGAAAAAGCAAATCGGCCGAATGATTCAGTACCCAGTCTGTCTTTCTAGCATAATCAGGTTTTCGGTATTCCAGAAGTGTAGCATAGAATGTGACGGAATCAGAATAAAATAACAACCTAGAAGAGGTATTATCTTGTACTTATTTATTTATTACCAAGCAAAACTTTCCAACCAAGCTGGATTTTTATGGATATCTTTATTTTAATGTCCTAAAAAATGTCCTGAATTCAGTCAGGGTTTTTTTTGCTTTAGGTTATGAGATCTAGTTTTACTGAAATTGTAGTTTTCATCAAACTATTTAATGTGATTTCTTAAAACAATTCTTTTAAAAATTGATTTTTGACTTTTCCACACATATCTAACAAAATGTAATTTTAAAATTATTTAACTATTTGTTTGAGAGTCTTTTAGAAATAGTTATCTAAAAATTAATGTCCAGATTGCCCGAAATACCACCCTTAAGAGGGTGCTTACTTTTTTTTTATAATATCTCTTTAACTAAATGAGATTTTATAGTGATTCTTTCATAAAGGGCTTTTAAAAATAATTATGTTAACCTCTTCCTTAGTCAGCCACATTTCATTCAGACCTACAAGATCTGCATTAATTTCATACCAAAAAGTATGAAACTCATTTATGCTAAGTATAAGAAAGAAATGTTATCTATGTATAAGTAAACACTTACAGTATTAAATGACGAAGAGTTTTCAATTCTGCAATTAATTGGGTACTCTTGTTGCTCAATTGGTGCCATATTTCATTCATCTGAGCCTGCAAAATTTTATGAAATTTTTTCGTAAGACAATTTTCTACTGATATTTCTTGCAACTCCAAACCTGGATTTATTCTTTTTAGTTCTTTAACTGTGGCATTCATGATTTCCAAAATGTAGGTTTGGAGTTTCTTCATTGATTCTGTGATTGGTACATGTAGTTCTATAACTTGTGGCTGAAAAAAGAATATATGAGTGTTTTGTTACATATGTATTTTCAACTGAGGCAAAAATTACAGAATGGACTTACCTGGTGTTTTTTCAAACTATCTCTTATTAACACATGAAATCTAGGCCAAATATACAAGTCCTTAACAAAAAGTGCTCTCATAACTCTTTCGACATGGCAAAATCCCACTGTAAAACTTTGAGGACTGTTTGAAAATGCTTTTATAAAACCAGTCTAAAAAGATATATTTTTGGTAAGATGTTTACTGACATATAAGCACATTACATTCAAAATCCAAACATAAGAATAACGGCACTATAAGCATATGGCACTAGAATTATAATATGAGTTGTAATTATTAAACCTGCCACTCATTATTCATTGTATATTATCAATGTAGATGGTTCATATGTTCGAATCATTGCATGGCAATTCCAGCTCTTGGATAGATTATCAAGTAGGCTTTGACTTGGGTGAACCATATGTCTGAATCAAATCTTTTGTTCTTTGTGTATTTTCAAACATAGAAATGCATGAAATCCATGTGAGCATATTAAATAAAAATTAATGAATACTGTGTATGAAATATCCATCAATTTGTTGATTCCCCAGTTTCATCATTCATATGAAATGATAAATCGAACTGACAAATGGCACCGAATAGTGAGTTGGAGGCTTTAATTGGGCAGCTGGTACATTCAGCTTCAAAACTGAAATATTGGGACTAGGTATTGAGTTAATGTATGGAGGTGTTAAAAAAAACTCTTTAAGGATACTTTCCAAATTCTGTTTTTCTCAATGGTTTTTATTTTCTTATCAAAAGTGGGTGGTATATGCTCTTGAAGACCTTTGACATGTCAGTGTAAATAGCATCGACTTGATGCCCTCCCTCAACAAATGAAATTTGGAAATTTTGATACAATACAAGGTTGGTTGCCTTTGAAAGTCCCCTTTAAAAACCATGCTGCTCCGCAATGATGTATACCAATTTATTTAATCTATTACCTTTCAAATTATGATTTGTTCATCAAATTATACATACATACAAATAAAAATAATAAAAATACAGCGAAAATTCAAAATATTAAAATTCAATTAAGCTTATTTTGCCATCATAACAAAGAATGCCATATCTACGGAAACATAGTTTTGAAAAAACTGCAGAAATGTGTTTTGTAACAGCTTTCTTTCATTCAAAAAAATCTAAGTGCACTTTAGATAGTGTATGATAAAGATATGGCTTTCTAAGTAGGCAAAACTAATTCAGACTATGGGAAAACTACCACATTACTATAAAAATGCACATAAATCAAAACTGACAAAAATAAAGATTCAGCACTCTTTCTTACAATGGCAGTATTGTGTAAAATACAAAAAAAAATTAAAACAGGATAAAATAAATGTAAATTTTGTCTAAAATATTAAATATACTAAAAAGTACAAATAAACATACAAAATTAAAGAAAGAAAACATAAGTGACTTACAAAACAACTATTGCAAAAAAAAAACATAATAATAAAATAATACCCCAGATAAAATTACTTTCAAAATGGAATTCATTATTAAATTTTATATGACCTTACCTTATTATGCTGTCTAAATAATTTTAAGGCAAAAGCCTCATTACAACTCTCAAATATTCTATGTGCTCTGAGAATAATAATTCCTGTTACTCTCTCAATAGGTATTCTCTTCTTTAATAAGTCAACAACAACAACGCTTGCACGAAGAAAATGTATTCCACCACAAAGGTATTCTTCAAACCTAAAATCCCCTCAAAAACAAGATAAGTACATGTTCGTTTTTTAAATTACCTTTTTCCACTTCACTATACAAACAAATTTCACTATTCCTACCTATGGTTTGTTGTATCATGCTCCACATAAACATGCTCCCGATTTAACTTTTCATCGAAGTATTTTTGCTCGGCATCACTTGCATTTAAAACTAAAACTAAATTTCCAGGATCCTGATAGACTTTTAAAATATTTAACAGAACTAGATCTAAATTTAAGCCCCTAAAAATTAAACAGTAGATGATAAGGTAGGCAGTGTACAATACAAAATTACCTACTTTGCAGCTATGATTAGTCCATCACTACGTACTATATCGAGAAATATTTGGGTTTCAAATTCGAGCATGCATTCAATATCTGCTTTATGGAGTATTATATCTTCTTGTTTTGAGCATCCTGCTTCCATTGTAGAACTTTATTAAGAATTTTTTTCTACAAACTCAATTGTTTATTACCGTGTTTATTGATTTACCGGTGGAGGTTGTGTTGAGTTGAGAAAATCCTTCTTCTTTTAACTTCGGTTTTACTGCCTTGAGCTGCTAAGACTATTCGGTCGAGATATTTTACATGGGACGTTCGGATGGCGAGCTCTAAACTCCCGATATACCCCATTTATTTCAAGTATCTTTTTAAATTATTCTTCTCTTTAAAATTTTCTATGTATTCTGAAACTCTTGGCTTCCACTAGCTGCCTCTTGAGAATATGACTGGTATCACGAGATGACCTTTTCCTTCAAGCTGTCCTCTTACCCCTCCTATTACTATTCCATGAAGAAATGAGCAGACGAACATAATAGAATGTAGGAACAAGTAGGCCTCACACGTTCACAGAGTCTGCTTCCTTTCTTGCAAAGCAAAGAACAAAGTAGCTAAACTGAACACATGGAATCACTTACGTTAAAAACACAGAAGTCTGCCTTCCACGAAGCGGTCTTCCTTACTTTTTTTGTTTGTTTAAACAAAGTTTGCTTACTTCTTGTTCTCATACATTAGCCATCGCAGAAGCAAGGTAGTGTCTTTTGAGAGTTTATATATGATTTTATCGGTTTTAAAGATTTTTTGTGCTTTACTTTTGTAGGTTTTTTAGTATCTTAAATTCTAGAAACATTCAAATTCCAATAGGTGACATGGGAAATCGTTCCTATACCACCCGGATCTGCAATAGAAACAAACGTAATTAATGTAGATATTGCATGCAATACGACATTGCCAGCAAATTCTTTACTACTCCATGTTACAAAAATCTTAGTCTATACCTTGACTTCTGCACCTGCTCAAGATACAAAATGTGTGATAGAACCCGTTTTACGCGAAAAAAGGGTTAACCTAGCTACCCTGATAATTATAAAACACGGTTTAAAACGAAATTACGGGCATAGAAATTCACGGAAGCATAGTTATCGCTGAGATCTGGCCAACTGTAAGAATGAATACTTGGGCGCGCGATTCCATATAACGGTGTAGGGATGTATTGGTGCGTAATTGAAAGAAGAAAAAGAGGAAGAATAGTTTTGATACCATCCTTACGGATTGGTTTGAGATTTAGCCGTTCTTGAGATTTTAGTATACAACCTGAAAAAGACAGCAAGATGGTAAGGCGGTAATTGCACACTAGTTTGCGGCTTACAACCAAAGCGGCAGCAATATGCAAATCTCGATAGAATTGAACTGTTGAATTCAACAGCTGGTTTCCAATCGCCTCGTGGAAGGCTGTGTTTTAACATTAAGTAGTTCTACGTGTTCGGTTCTGTTGCTCCGTTTCAAGGGGAGGCGGAAGATTCAACTGCTCAGTGTGGAAGCTAACAACCCTGTTAGAAATGCAGTAGATGCTGTGAACGTGTGAGGCCGAGTTGTTCCTTCATACTATCCTGTTCGTCTGCCCAAATAAGTGATAATTTTGCCGTTAAAACTAAATATAACCGTTTATAACCTATATTTGAAAAAAGGATTTAACAAAACCCCGAAAAACACATAAAGAAGAATAAAGTTTGAAGTAGATGCACGGAAACGTATTAAGTAATTTTATTGTGTTCAACATTTTATCGCAACGATAGCGGAGTTCCGCTCACTTCTAGGCAACATCAATAACTGGCGTGAACCTGAGGTTAGAATTGCCGAACTTTTCACTTCAAGTCTTTGAAATGTTGTGCTTTTCGGAATACCACAAGAAAACTTCAAATTTGCGTTTCCATATGCCGATATGTATTTATCAACTCAAATTACGTAGAATACGTGCAATTCAAATTTGTAGCAGCCGTTTATGTACAACGGAAGCCGTAACTAGAACGTGTCAAAGCGCATAAAGGGATGACGTTCCGCTTTGGAACGACCAGGGCATCTTCAGGAATCTTTACTCTGCGAGATCTGAACATTGGAATTCAGTGTATTATACAACATTTGTGACTAATACGTTTTTTGGATACTCAACAGAAATTTGGCCCGCCGTTTTTTTTAGAAGTTTCGAACTGGGACTCTTATAAAAAAAAAACGGTAATCAGCTGACAACTGACTGATAACTAAAGGGATAATTCACGCTTTCAGTAAGTGGTTGGTGACCATAATTATTGTATTAGGGTAATGGTTTTTATACTCTTTTATCAATCATTTGGTAGTATATCCTGCGATTCCTGATGATCCTTTGTCCCAGATAGATAATTTTTAACCTGAACAATCGTACCTTATTACACGATAATCCAGACCAAACCGTGAAGAGCAACAACTATTTTTGGCGTTTTCACCACGCAACCAAGGCAGTATGGAATTATAAAACTACGCTCATTGAATAAGTTTTTGGTCTCTATAGCTAAACAGTTGAAGAAGCACGCGAGTCGAAACTTTAAAACCTAAAGAAAGCTAAAGCATTCCGTAGGGCAGAAATTATGGTTTCTCTATTGTCATTTAAATAAAATGGTGGTTGTTAGATATGTAGGATGTTATGTTATCATAACGGTGACGTCAAACTATAGAGATATCCTGGCCCCATTTTATTTTAAAACAGTGACTGCCCGATGTCTGACTTTCATAATTTAAATCTTGTGGTAAGTTTGTATACTCGCATTCTGCCATGTCACAACTTAACAATAAATAAATATTTGAATTTGAAATACTCTTGCAAAAACTACTACGCAAAATAAAATTAAAAAAAAAAACGGGTAACAGACTGTAGATCATTCATGTAAAAAGGATTATATGAGCCAGTCAGTGTGAATAACCGGATTCATATGAAATTGTCGCGTGCGCGCTGCGGCAGAGTAGATTAATTGTCTATGGGTGAAAACAGGACGTTCTAAATCACCGCAGACTACACTGTGTATTTTTCGAAAGCACCTTTAATTATTATCCAATCAAAATTCAGCTGAATCCGTAGTATTAGGGCAAATGAGAATTAGTTGGCACTCCTGAAAGTTTTTTGTTGACCATACAATGTTGCCAAAGCGACCTTCGTAGTCGATCGCTATGGAAGAACTTTTGAAGTTTGTTTTCAAAATGAAAAAGTTTTATTCATATTTTATGCGTTCTTAAAGCGCTGTGTCGCGTTAGAGTATAAAAATATGCTCACATTTTACCCTTGTCTTAAACTAGCAATAGTTAGAAAGGTACGGTGATTAAGAAGTTTTAATAATTTTGATTGAATGAGTTTTTGTAGTTAGTTTTTAACTTAATGTAATTTTTAATATACTTAAAGAAGGGTAACACGCAAATATGAGTGGAAATCCAGATGACGATAAAGATATACAGAAGGCATTGCCTTTGGACTTAGCTCGCACTCAAATGACTACTGTACGAACTGTAGAAAGTAACAAAGCTCCATTGGTGATGACCAGCCAAGCCTTAAGAAGTGTTCGGGTTTTAACTCAAGGGGTCCCATCCAGTAATAACCCTGTTTCAGTAGGACAAACTATTATAACAAATTTAGTGCCAGGAGCAGTGATTAAGCAAGGTAACATTCATATGTATCTGGTACATAGAATGATTCCGTTTGAGTACTTAATCATTTTGTATTTGAGTGAAACTCTTTATATAATATCTTGTACTTTATATTGCATTAGTTGTATGTTTATTTGCATTTATCCACTTAGTATATAAAAGCATTAAAATAGGACAAAATATGTTGAAGTTGTACAAAAAGCAGTAACCTTCAATGTGAAGTTGCAGAAAATAATTAGAAAGCTTTATATTTAGTAAAATGATACACAGTAAGATTTTTGTTTGTATATCTCTCTTTTTTAATGTTTAATACTTAAATAATCTGTTATTGGAATATGATTCAAAATGTTTAACCTCACCTAATTTCATTAAAATATTCATAGTGGATATCTTTACTTACTTTTATTAAGAAAGTGTAAAGTTCATGTTTTGTTTATATTTTAATATTCCATTTTTAAACCACATCTGAATTTCATTACCTTTTGTTGTCAAAATTTAGTGATTATAATGTTTTAATAGCTTGTTTCTAAGATAAGTAGAGAGAAAGTCAATTCACATAAATATTATTTCATTTGTTTCAGTTAATCTGCTTAATTTTTAGAACAGCAAATCATTTAAATAACTGGTCTTAGGGCATCATTTTGATAAGCTCTCTAAATTACTAAGTACCTTGATTTTCACAGATCCAAACCGAGCCCAAATCACAGGAATTGTGGGTGGTAGTCAATCTCAATCACATCCTCAGGTATCAGGAAATTTGTCTATACAGAGACCAACACAAATTACTCTCTCAGCTACCCCTATTGTAGCTGCTCAGAGTCCAACAGGAACTTCTTATCATGTCCCCCGGGGACCAGCTGTTGTGGCAAATTTGGCAGCTCCTAGAAGCAATGTTACTACTGTTAGGACTCCTTTGGTTGTTACAGCCCAAAACAGTCAGACTCATACATTTGTTCGACCTCCCAGGTAATCCTTTATATTTTATTTGTAGCATTGCTTATTTCTAGTTTACCTCAAAAATCATAATTTAGAATTATAATTTTATATCCTAATTAGATATTTTGAGTTGGGCTAGTATTTTTTTTTTCTGTTTACTTAGGACTCCCAGTCCAGCTCAGGGAACAGCTTGGTTGACAACAAATTCATCTAATGGATCACAAATAAAAGGTGCCCCGACTGTACTCAGTTCACCTGTAAGAGGTGCCACAGTGCAGGGAAAACCACAGGCAGTAGTGGGAAGGCCACAGCCTACTCAGCCATTACCGACTATCAGATCGGGGACTTTGTTATCCAACGCTATTACTATAGGACAAACGGTAAGTTTTCAGATTTTTATTTATCTATATAGATTGATAGATAACTATTTCAGAACAAACAATTTCAACAGCAGTTATGTTTAAAATTTGACAAGTAGTATCACTCAAAATTCGTGCTAAAGTTGAATTATGCGTAAACATGTATATAATATAATAAACTGTCTAGTATCTCTCACCTTCAAAAGTAATCATCTATAATTCAAAATGCATAACATAACATAATCTAAAAAAGCTATTTTTGTTGAAAATCAGTTTTAGGCAAAACTATGAGTACTGGAGAAAAAAAACATGAACACCTTTTTTAGGTAATAATTGCCCTACATTTTTTAATTTTGCTTTATCTGTGATAATTTGGAAAATATAGTTTTTTTTAAACCAGGCGATCTATGTATAAGCATTCTGTACATTTTTAAACAGCCCCTAGAGAGGTACTATTAGTGACAAAAAAAAGGTTCACAATTATATTATTGCTGTGAATAAATAATTATTATTTATTTTATTTATTTATTTATTTACATATAAAAATACGTTTGAAGTTTATACAGAGATTACAGACCTAACCTAACCTAACCTAAGATAATTCGTTTAGCTTGAGACTTGAATCTATCTTGTGATAAATTAAAGAAGTCAAGACCTTCATAGAATTTATTGACATTAGCAGATATTCTATTAACTGGACTAAATAATAAGTACCAAGTTTGGCAATATGGAATGTGCACAAGAGACTTACTTTTGTAATTTTGAATGTGTAAATAAAAACACTGAAGACATTCTGAGCTTTTTATGTGGCAGTTAAAGATATTGAAGGCAAAACAGACATCAAAGTATTCCCTTCTACGAACTAGAGTAGTTAAGTCTAAGTAAGTCATAGTTTGGTCATCACTGAGACAAACACCACTCTGGAAAAGCAGAGCAAGCAAATTTTATAAACTTATGTTGAACATTCTCGAGCCTATTGATGTGGGTCTGATAGTAAGGTGACCAAACTATGCATGAAGACTCGAGAACATATCTGACTAGTGATGTATACAGAATTTTGATAGCGCATATACTTGTAAAGTCTCTACTAGCTCTCTTAATAAAGCCCAACAATTTATTAGCCCTACCAATGACTACTTCAAAATGTTCAGTAAACATTAACCGAGTATCCAAATATACGCTAAGGTCTTTTATAACAGAAACTTCAGATAAAGGGACATTATTTAAGTAATACTGAAAAGGATCTTTATCGATGAGTCTACTGAATCTTATATAACAACATTTGTTAATGTTGAGGGACATGTCATTAAGCTGACACCAATCATATACAATATTAAGATCATTTTGTAGATCATAATAATCATAATAATCATGTCGTGAGTGGACGTCACCCGAAGATACAATTTCATGTCATCAGCAAAAAGCAGAAAACTTGAGAGCAAGGATCCTAAATCGTTGATAAATAAGCTAAAAAGAAGGGGACCCAAGTGAGAGCGTTAAGGTACCCCGGAAGATGCATGGAAACATGAAGATAGATAGCCATCAATCTTGACTTGCTGCATTCTGTTAGTAAGGTAAGATTTCATCCATGAAAGTAAAGATCCAGAAACACCATAACTAGAGAGCTTTGAAAGAAGGATGTTAAGGTTTACCTTATCGAAGGCTTTACTGAAGTCAGTATATATTGCATGAGTTTCTGCACTCTTTCAAATGATGAATTTATAAAATTTGTAAAGAGAAACAGATTTGTGTCAACAGACCTACCGGCTGTGAACCCATGCTGTTGACTGATCACAATCTGATGAAATATATTGGACAGAATTTTTTCAACACACTGTTCAAACAATTTAGGGATTGCTGACAGAATGCTGATTGGTCTGTATCTTGTTACGTCATTTTTACTGCCAGATTTGTGAATCTGACAAACATAAGAAAGCTTTCATGTCTCTGAAAAAACTTCGGAAGTTAGGGATTTGTTGAAAATGTAAAATAGGGGGAGATATAAGGTGTTAGAACAAAATTTTAGTACTCTGTTAGGTACACCATCAGGACATGCAGACTTGTTGATCTCCACTTGTGTTAAAGCTTTCTCAATATCAGTTGGGTCTATAGCAATGTTAGAAACATTTTCAAATGGATCAAAAAATGTACTGACATTAGAATTTCTCTGGGGGTTATAAACAGAGGAAAAATATTTACCGAATAGATTAGCTATGTCAATACCATTAGATGATTTTTCAGTGGCTAGAAACATTTCCTTAGGAATAGTGCCCAGATTAGACTGGGAATGAATGAAATTCCAGAAAATTTTTGGCAGTTTCAGTGTTACTTATGTACAAATTGTAGCACTCCTTCGTTAGGTTTTTCCATTCCCTTCGAAGTGTATTAAATACATTGTAATCAACTTCACTGTTTGACTGTTTGTATTGTTTGTGAGCAATATTCTTTTGATAGATTAGTTTTTTCAATTCATAAGAAAACCAAATAGGAAATTTCTAACTAGAATGATGTGCCTTCATGGGTACAAACATATTAAAGCAGTCCTCTGACATAATTTATTGCCATTCTACCAAAAGAAAATATTCATTAATTAAATCGAAATTAGCGTTTTTAAAGTTATAAGAA
This sequence comes from Kuschelorhynchus macadamiae, assembly GCA_030620095.1. Classification (NCBI taxonomy): domain Eukaryota; kingdom Metazoa; phylum Arthropoda; class Insecta; order Coleoptera; family Curculionidae; genus Kuschelorhynchus; species Kuschelorhynchus macadamiae. The sequence continues at coordinate 1,717,424 of JAUTXW010000521.1, read as the reverse complement.
AAATAATTCAGAGGTTCTAGATAGTTAGTTTTATGCACTGGTGTGTATAACTCTAAAGCTGGGTGATAAGGATCACAACGTACTAAACCATTAGATTTTATAATTGAATCAGGCTCAAAGTTGACAAAACATAAATCCAAGATTGAATATTGATCATTAGTTACCCTATTGTATTGAGATAGGCCAAGAGAAGCAGTATTATCACATAATAAGATTTCTCTTGTTGTCGTAACATTACCAGGTAAGAAACCAGAAAAATCTTCACTAGTGGACCACATTATTTGAGAAAGATTATAATCGCCCAGAACAAGCACATTATCGAACATTTCACAGGCACTAGCAATGGATTTCAAGTGGTTTCCATAGTGCAATACATCCATAGCAGATGGAATGTAGAAGTAGTAGGAATGTATACACAACCAATACAATACACCAAAACGCCCAATGTCACTGACACCCACATTTCTTCCACTGATGCTTCACCAATTGCCAGGCGATGAGATTTAACGCAATTATGTACTGCCAGAAGAACCCCACCTTCACGGCTCTTAATTTGGACTGCTCCTATCAGTACGATAAACCTTATAATGAGAGTCCAGAAATTCGGCATCATTGATACTGCAATCAAGCCAGGTTTCCGTCAGTGCAATTACTGAGTAATTTTCAGCATGAACAGCACAAAAAGTATGTTTAAGTTTGGTTTGGTTTGGTACAGGATGGTGGCATGATCTAATGAGACCGGTCTTCTTTGTCCCGCCTCTGAAAATTTGCTGTGGAAGCTTTAGCGCCCATATGGCAAGGACGAACGTCCTTAACAGCAATGCCTGCCGGCCAGAGGTTAGGCTCAAGCAGGCCCTTCAAAAGTGATTCTTTAACTCCAATTTTAAATGAATTATTATACCTAAGGCCTGATATCCACTCAAGCTTATTCTTCGGTTAAAATAAAGTGTAGCCAACAAAAGATATATGTAAGAGAGTAGTGTATATGCGACAGTTTTGTGTATCAGACAGAATAAAGATATCGCTGCTACTGTCAAGGTGTGGTTTCTTTACTCTGCACATCGGGGTCAGTGGCATACTTAACCATTTAAAACATAGATTATAATGAAAACTGGGAAATTATGGCATCCTCAATAAATACTAGAAACTTTTGTGAATAAAACATTATCTTGTATATTTCTAATATGATATCTATGTGTAATTTCCACATTTTAATTGTATTTTCTACCGTTTTTTTTTCTATTAGTTGTTGAAATATTTGTTAAAAAAGAAAGAAAAAGAGATTTGTAACAATTAATTCAAGAAGAAAATGTCACCGAAAAACCAGAATTCAGATTTTGATAGAATTCCTAAAATCTATTAAATCCACAAAATAAGCTTAACCAGAAAGTTACCAAATATTTTTTCATTCCTTTATTATTAACTTTGATATGGAAAAATATATCTATAATAAAAGTACAAAATTTTAAGATTATATTATGAATGAAAAACGCCCTTAAACACAATCGCACTTGCTTTTACCTATTTTATTCTCCACATAAACAGCTATTCAGAGGTTCAACTACCAAATAAGATAGCTTAAGGGGAACACATATTTATTTTGTAGATATCGTTATTCTAGAGTGAAAGTACAGTTCCATTGGCTCTCTATTGGGTGGAATTTAATGTACACAATAGACATCACTCTTTGGATGTGAAGATACCGGACCTTAATGTTAAAGTATTCTAGTGATTCTCTAGTAATACAATGTTGATAATCACATATTATCTTTTTAAGTTTTTAACAATATCATCCAACAGAAACTTCATTCTACTCAGGTTTAGAACAAAGATTTTTTTTGCCTCAAGTTTTCATTTTTATGTAAGTTCAATATTTAATTGTTATCATGTTGCTTAAATTAATTATTATTGTTTGGGTTTATTGTCTGTTTATACATATATAAATTTATTATTGCTACTATTGCTTTAAACTTAAAGATCTATCAGTAAATGGCTTTTGCTGTAGATGTTCAGAGGTTCAAGCAAAATATAAGATAACTGATGGGTAATACATGTTTATTTTGTAGATACAGTAATTCCAGTTAAAATCAAATACATTACACCAAATTTATTTTTTAATGGAAATATTAAATATTCAGAATGCACTAAATTTTTAGGATTATATATAGATGAAAATCTTAATTGGAATAAACATATTCAAAGTTTAAGACGAAATATACAACCGATAATAGGAATAATGTATAAAGTTAGAGACTATATTCCAGTAAAATAAAATATATATTTGACTTTAATATATTTAGAATTACAGTATTTAACTTCAACCTGGGGAAGTGCAAACCTGACAACATTAAAGCCTCTCAAAAGATTACAAAATAAAATAATCAAATGTATTCATAAACTACCATTTTTGGAACCCACTACTAATTTATACAAACCTAATAAATATCAAGATATTAAAAATATATATAAATTAAAAATGTGTATGTTAATACATTCTATTAATATTAATAAGAAACTATCTAATATAAATTTTACTAAAATTACAACATATCATGACCAAAAAACCAGATGTTGCAATAATTTACAGATGCTGACGGTAAAAAGTAATTTTGGCAAAAAATCTTTACTGCATTGTGGAATTCAAATTTATGATGAACTACCTCAATCTTTAAAAAGAATAACATTTTTTGCAAAATTTAAAAAGTTACTAAAGATTTTCCTTTTGGACCATTAATTAATAAATATATATATATATATATATATATATATATATATATATATATATATACATTTTGTATATTACTTTTTTAATGCACTTATTTGACTTTTATTGTTTATTATTTGTAAGAATATATGTTTCCTTTTCTTTTCTTTTTATTTTTTTTTACAATTTATTTACTTTTTTATTATACTTTTATAGTTCCCTGTAATGAACTTATAATAATAATAATAATAATAATAATATTTTATTATTTATTTAGTCCAAAAGGTCACAAACAATGACAATTGGTTCGTCATAAAATTCACTTAAAACTAATCTATTAAAAAATATCCCAAAACTTACAACAATTATACTCGACATGTTTATGATTTACAGTAAGATCACAATTCAAAGGAAGTATATATACACAGACAATATTAACATTACCTTACATTTAGACAAATTTTTGTATTACATGTAACATTACAACAATACGTATACAGACAATTTCAGGTATTTTATTGCTCCAGAAACTCTTTGAGTGTATAGTACGCTTTTCCTACTAGACAGCTAGTCAGTCTCTTCCTAAATTGGTATTTCCTACCTTAATATCATTTGGGGGTTTGTTGTAGATTTGAATACACACATAATAGGAGGATTTTTCATAAAATCTCGATCTATGTATTGGTACTGTAAGTTCATTTCTACTTCTGGTTGGATACTGGTGATATAGGGAATTTCTTGGGAATATTTCTTGGTTATTCTGAAGATACATTGCACACTTTAGTATATATACTGAGTAGAGAGTTAGGATCTTTTTGGTTGTGAATATTTCTCTGCAAGACTCCATGGGTTTTAAGTTAAAGATTAATTGTACAATCCTTTTCTGTGCGACAAAGATGCGGTTTATTTTAACAGATTGCCCCCAAGGCATTGTATTGTAGCTCAGTTGTGACTGTGCAAGTGCATAGTATGTCATCATTAGAGTTTCAATAGGAAAACTTTGCTTTAGCCTAAGGAGAGCAAAGTATGCCTTGTTTAGTTTGCGGGAAACATGATCAAGTTGTTTCTCCCATGAGAGTCCCGAGTCGACATATCATCTCAAAAACTTAAGTACTTGTTCTTCCTCATCTATGGTTGGTGTTTTTGGTGCTGACTTATAGGAATGGTATAGTGATGGTCTTGTTTGGTTTTAGTACAAGCTGATTTGAAAGCACCATTGATTTATGTTCTTAATCACTGAGTCAATCTTGGACTGAAGTTCTCTCTCATTTGTCCCAGAGATGGCCGCAGTGGTGTGGTCGGCAAATTTTATGGTTAATATCAGGCATGCACAGGTCATTTAGGAAGGCCAAAAACATGAGCGGAGAAAGCACTGACCCCTGTGCTGTTCCAATATCAATGCTATATTCACTCGATGTTCGGTCCTCAATTTTGACTAGCATTTTTCGATTTTTCAGGAAGGACATTGTTAGAGCATTTGCTTTTCCCCTGATACCAGCATCTCTTTCCAGTTCTCCAAATATAAAATTCATGAGGTCGAATGATGCGATTTTTGTAGATCTACTGGCTAAAAAACCGTGCTGGTTATCATTAAGTTAGTTGAGAATAAAATTATTTATATTATAAAAAAAAATATGAAAGAATAAATAAATAAACTGCTGGTTACTTGAGAGGAATATGAGGATTTTGTGAGTAAATTTCTGACTGGTTTATTTTGAGAGCTGAATGCATTACAGAATTTAAATTTTCACCAATAATAAAGAAAGAAAGAAAGAAAGAAAGAAATCCTTTTATTTCTACAGACATAACAAATACAAAGAGAGAAAAAAAAAATACATCTGAGAAATACGTCATTAAAAATGGTAGTCTGTTGTATAAAATTGTCAAGCTATGGTATCAACAAATATATAAACAAAGACATACATAAAAAAAGAAAACAGACAATATTTAGCTTAAACAAAACATTAAAACACTTAATGAATATGAATATGCAGTTGCTACAATGAGATCAAGTCTACAATATAGTAACAACTCAACACACTAATTTCCAAAGTTCAAGAACTCTGGGATAGAATAAGGTTCTACCAAACACAGATGCTCTTTTAAGTTATAGAGAAATTTTCTTTTATCAACGATAGATTTAATGTTGCATGGTAGACTATTAAATAGTTTAATACTACTATACAATGTACCCTTTTCATACAAAGTTGTTCGATGTTTAGGGTAGTTATAATTTAGAGATCTAGTGCTGTAGCTGTGGTTCTTAACCAGCTCATTGAAAGTACCAGGATTGCTAGAGAGTAATTTCACTCATATATATATATACACCACATATAGTCAAAATTTTGTTTTCTCGGAATACACCACGGCATGAGTCCTTAAAGCCCATCTTGAACCAAATTCTCATTATTCTCTTTTGACATCTAAATATTATATCCATATCTGACGTTCCTCCCCATATCACAATGCCAAACTTAGCCAAAGAGTGGAAATTAGCAAAGTAAACCGTCCTAAGGACATCTGAGTTAACACTTTTTGATAGAATTCTAAAAGCATATGTAACAGAAGAAAGTCTCCCTGAAAGGTATACGACATGGTGACTCCAGCTCAGTTTATGATTTATGACAACTCCCAGAAATTTAGTAGAGAATCCCAATTGAACTATCTCATTCTCCAGCATCATCTGGTTGGGAAGCTACCTAACACCGCCACTAAAAACCATATATTCTGTCTTATTATTGTTAAGAATCAACTTATTTTCATTAAAGTAGCTTTTGGCGCGATTTACTATATTTTTACTTTTTTCTTGAACTGCTTCAAAAGACTTGCCTGTAACCAGAATATTTGTGTCATCAGCAAAGCACAAAATTGTTTCAGTGTTTTCATTGAGAGCAATATGGTTAAGATCATTAACAAATATTATGAATAATAGCGGTCCGAGGACACTACCCTGTGGCACACCAACAGTCAAGCTCATTGGCTCTGATCTTACTGATCCAGGAGAACCGCTTAGCTCCACGGATTGCTGCCTATTTGACAGATACGTAGCAAACCATTCCAGTGATTCCCCCCGTATCCCATATCTGTACAGCTTGTCTAACAGTATGCTGTGATCAATGCAATCAAAAGCACGAGAGAGGTCCAAAAAAATTCCACAAGTCAGGTCACCAGTCTCCACTCTGTTGAGAACAAAATCTGTAAACTGAAAGAGAGCAGTTTCTATTGAGTGATTTTGCAAATAAGCATGCTGGTGACATGAAAATAAATTACAGCTGACAAAAAAGTTACGAAGGCGTATATTCATTGCATATTCAAATAATTTTGAAAAGCATGTAAGCAAACTTATTGGTCTGTAGTTGTTAAAATCTTTTTTGTCCCCTTTCTTGTAAATAGGTTTTACAATTGCATGCTTTAAGCCATCAGGAAATATACCACTTGAAAATGACAAATTTATTAAAAAACTCAGAGGCTTGCAGATATAATTCGCACAATGTTTTAACACTGAGCTTGGTATCCTCTCCAGTGCTCTTTTTGTTCTGTAGTTTAGATATTAAGGTCAGTATTTCCTCTGGTGTTGTTGGGATTATAAAAAATGATCTCCTATTAAAAGGTATGGAGGACGTAAAACCCCCATCTACACCCATTTCACTGTGTTGTGATAATAGCGATTTCGCAATATTTACAAGGAAAGTATTCAAGTTATTTGAACAATCTTCTAGATTTTCCGTCATGCAGAAATCTGAGCCCTTCCCAGAACCTGTTACCTCACTGATGACCTGCCACATAGCCCTTGATTTATTCGATGACTTCTCAATTTTATTCTCATAGTATGTTCTTTTAGCGTTCTGCAGAGCCTGGTTATATAATATATTAAAATAATTGAACACTGACTTGAAATTTGGATCCTTTAGAGCCATTGTTTGATATAGAGTCAATTGATTTTTTAATTCAGCAATATCAGGTTTATTATATAAAAATTTTTCTTTTGAACTATGTTTAACTATAATTCTGGGGAAACACGTATCAAAATAAAACCGAAAGATACTATAAAAACGTCTTTCCAGCTTTCCTGACTTATCCTTGCATAAAACTGTAACATGTTGTCCTGGCCAATATCTCTTTTAATAATTTTGGGCATATTTATAGTTACGCTTAAGTTACAAGCCAATATTTGACCACAATGATCTGATAAATTTGTTTCGCCTACACGACTCTGCCAATGACCATTAAAATTTGTAATAATATTGTCTAAGCAAGACTGGGTATTTTCAGCTTTTCTAGTAAAATCTTTTATTGTAGCAACTGCATTATAGCTAAAAAGTAAATTACAGAGCTCTGACTGAGCTGCTGAACTTCTTAGAAGATCAATGTTAGTATCACCGGCAATAAAATATATGTTATTTGCAATATGCAAGACATTCAAAAGCAAAGTCATTTTTCCTAAGAAGCTCTTAATATCACCAGTAGGAGGACGATAAATGGCTACTACCTGACATTTAAGATTATCTAGTATACACTCCACACCCGCACATTCAAAAACACAATCTTCAGCCAAATCTTCAACCTCTTTAATTGATGTTGTTTTTATTCCATTCAGTAAACAGTAATATAGAACTTTGAGCTGTTTGGTAAATATTCTGTAAAGGGAACTTCATAAATTCCAAGGATCCAGGATTGCTTTGTAATTTTCTTTTTAATCAAATGTGAAGATAGGAACCTGTTCAGAAAAAAGTTTGTAGTTGTAATGTAATTTACTTTAATTTGAAAATTAAAATCTAACTTGTAAATTTTGAAGTAAAACAAGTGGGTTTATAGAAACTATTGATTAGCAGTGATAACATTAACACAAGTAATGGTAAGATATTATTCAATAGTTAGTAAATGGGTACCAAATATGTGATTTGTTCTTTTTTTGTATATGTTTGGAATCTTTAAGCACTTCAGAAAAGAATAACATTGTTAGTTATCTGATAGTTTTAGGCTAACTTAATAATTCATCTAAACCAACTAGAAGCAAATCACATTGTGCACCTTGTGAAAAGTAGTTTACCCAGATTTAATTTTTTATTTTCTACAGGGTGTAAATTAAATATGTTTAGAGTATTTGAAAAATTGTGCGGTGCAACCCATAAAAGTAAGAAAATTTCATTTAAACATATTAATGTGTTCTTAATTATGTTATTATACTAGGTGGTAAAAAATTTAGGAAAAATTAAACAGGGTCTGTTAAATTTTAGTTAACAGTTAAATTTAAGTTAAAAATAACACTTTTGTATTATAGTTATATATTCTTCATAAAAAGTGCTCACTATTTTAAAAACAATATTGATTTGAGGAAATATATGATTCGATACAAAATCAAGTTTGCCAAACTAAACAAAGAAAAACCTAAATTCAAACTTTTGAGGCAGCTAAATTATTGTTTGTTTAAAATGAGCCTAATATAGAGTCTGTTCAGTTTTAATTAACAAATGGAAAGCTTTTTTACTATCAATCTTATCAAAACAGCATGTATATATATGTCGTCGTCCATGTTTGTTTATATTTTTGTTGGTGCTGAAAGTTCTGGTTTTTCGTGCTAAGTAGCTAAAAATATTAAGACTCAGTAGCGTGAATCGCGATTGTATTCGTATTGGGTCTCTTGTGAATGTTTGCAGTGGTTTTTGAAGAGTTTGTGTCTGCTTTGAATTAGCTTGTGTTTTGTATTTAGAACGTGGAAATCGGAGTTGCGAGAAAACAAAATTGTACTAAAAATAGTACAATTCTGAATTTACATCAGTGACGTCATACGGATATAAAGAATCGTTTTTATTGATTTTGTCCAGTCCTTCTTCATTGTTTCAGTTATTTTTACGTATATTCTCCATTATCCCACTGTGTCTCAATCACATCGCCAAACTCGGAAAACTATACTCTATAAAATCATGCTCTGCTTAAAGTGTCAGATTGAAGAAAGCGATCCCAAGCTTCTGACCAACTGTGATAGCTGTAATAGGTCAATTCACAAATCAACCTGCTCAGGCCTCAATGCCTCAGAGATTAGGGTTGTTGAGCTTAAGGGTTCGAGAACTCTGAAGTTCTATTGTGAGGACTGCCTATCAGGTTTACGTCATATTCCAAAACTTCTAAAGGCGGTCGACGATTTGAAATCAGAGGTCGCTATACTGAAGAGTAGCATCACCAATTCTGATTCCATACCTAATACTCTGAGTCGTCAGCGAGTAGCACACCAGAAAACATTGAAGAGTTGGAGGAGCGTCACCAGCGTTCCTATAACCTAATGGTGTTCAATATGCCAAGTTCAGGAAATGACATCACCGATGTGGGTTCCCTAATCACTACTCTGGTGGGTTTAGAAATAGCTCCAAAATCAGTCACAAGGATTGGGAAGCCAAATAAAAATGGTCATAAACCCTTAAAGGTAACATTTCCAAGTAGGGACAATGTACAAACCGTCATGCGCTCTAGTAGTGGGCTAAAGGGTAAAAAGATCTACTTCAACTATGATCTGACTAAGAAGCAAGTGGAAGCTGAGACCAAAACCCGTAATGAGTACCGAGAAAGATTGGGCCGTGGTGAGACGGAAATACGATTAACACGATACCAGGGTACTTCCAGAATTGTCTCAAAAAACTAACAAAGGATAAGACACTTTCAATTAGTAAAAACATCACATATACAGCATATTATCAGAACGTGCGAGGACTGAGAACGAAGCTGAACCATCTTTTAGAAAACGCCCAGGCATCTGAGTATGAGATATTGGTTTTTACGGAAACTTGGTTAAACAAAAGTTTTTATGATGCTGAACTAAATTTATCTGACTACAACATATACCGCAGAGACCGTTCCCATGAGACCAGCGTTTACGAGAGAGGAGGAGGAGTACTTGTTGCAATACATAAACGTTTGATCAGTAAACAAATCAGTGTGCCCCAGAATATTGAACAGGTATTTGTGTCTGTTGGATCAGGAGCAGCTTCCTTCCTTTTGGGTTCTGTTTACCTTCCTCCAAGAGCTGGAATTGCTGCCTATAGCATACTATCTGAAACCATTGAAAACTTGACTACGGAGTCTCCTAACTCACCCTTATACTTAATGGGCGATTTCAACCTTCCCCATGCGGTTTGGAATGCTAGTAATGTCAGTTCTACCGCTGCTTGTGCTGCAGGAACACCTCCAGATGAAGTCTTGTGTATAGAAGAGGTCTCTAATACTTGTGCTTTACTTCATCTGTTCCAGGTTAATCAGGTTCTAACAACCAACAACAAAATATTGGACCTGGTTCTTAGTCGGGTCTCCGGTGTTTCTGTTTTACCAGCTGACGAGGCCATAATCCCTCCAGATATGTATCATCCTCCATTGCAAGTGAACATCAACTTGAAGGCGCAAACTTTGACAATGAACTGAAACTTGAAGGTTTTTATAGAGACTTTAAATCAGTTGATTATTTGCAATTAACTCATTTCTTTGACCAGATAAACTGGGATTCTTTACTAGTGAACAAATCACTTGAATGTATGTTAAATATTTTTTATGAGATCTTATACTTAGCTATTGATCTATTTGTACTTTTAAAAAAGTATTCTAATGATAAATTTCCGGCCTGGTACTCCCCTGATTTGAAGAATTGTGTCATACAGAAAAAAGTTGCCCACAAGCGTTTTAAGTCATCAAATGATCCCAATGATTACCGTGAATTCTCCAGATTGAGATCTTTGTGTAGGTCCTTGACTCGACAATCCTACTTAAACTTTGTACATTCTACTGAAGAATCACTATCCACCAATCTAAAGCAATTCTGGAGATTTGTAAATGCAAAACGGAAAAGCAACGGTTTCCCTAACGAACTCTCCTTTGAGGACCGAAAGAGTTTTTCAGGCCGGGTGATTGTTGATAAGTTTGCGGAATATTTCTCGGCTGTTTACTCTCAGGACGCCGTTAACACCCCTCCATATGACTCCCCTTCCAATAATATTTATGTTTCCCAGTACAGTATTAGAATCTCTGACATATATTCCAAGCTTAACTCCCTGGATAGTAAAAAAGGACCTGGACCAGATGGTATACCTCCACTCATGTTAAAACATTGTTGCTTTAATTTGTCTAGACCACTATACCACATATTCAACAAATCTTTGCTCTCAGGCACGTTCCCTAATTTCTGGAAGCTTAGCTTCATAACGCCAATTTTTAAGTCGGGGGATAAAACGCTGGTAAATAACTACAGGCCTATTTCCATACTGAGTGTCATCCCCAAAGTTTTTGAAAGCTTGGTTTGTAATTTTCTTTCCCCTATTATCAATCCGTCTATAATTGATGAGCAATTTGGATTCCGACCCAAGAGATCGACAGAGACTAATCTTCTGTCTCATGGCGACTACCTGGCGAGGGCCTTGGAGAGGGGTGACCAGATCGACGTTATCTACACGGATTTCTCCAAGGCCTTTGACAGGGTCCCTCACAGTGTGTTGGTCTACAAGCTTCGTATGGTGGGACTTGGTGGTGTTCTGCTGGACTGGCTGGAGAGCTATCTTTCGGAACGACTCCAAATAGTGAAAATTGGTAATTTCCAGTCTTATGAAATCAACTGCTCTTCAGGCGTCCCGCAGGGTTCCCACCTTGGCCCCCTTCTTTTCAATGTATTCTTAAATGACATCCACGAAAGTTTTGCGCATAGTCGCTTTCTATTATTTGCGGATGATTTAAAACTGTGTGCGAGGGTGTCCTCTGTGGAGGACTGTGACAAGCTCCAACATGATATTAACAACCTCGTTGACTGGTGCCAGAGAAATGGGATGACACTTAATCCTTGCAAGTGTAAGGCCATGTCCTTCCATTGAACCAGAAACCCCATTACTTTTAATTATGCTGTAGGGAATGTTATTCTGCAAAACATAAATAATTTTCAGGATTTGGGTGTGACCTTTGACAGTTCCCTAAATTTTATACAACATATTGACAATAAAGTTGCCAAGGCTCTTCAAATGCTTGGTTTCATCAAGAGATGCACAGCCGACTTTAATAACATCAATGCTGTTAAATGGCTCTACTGCGCATTGGTTCGACCTCATCTGGAATATGCATCCAGTGTTTGGTCGCTCCATTATAACCTCCATTGTCAGCGTCTTGAACGTGTGCAACACAAGTTCCTTAAGTACGTCTCTTTTAAAATGCACATTCCCATTCATATGGATGATGAGATCCTTGCCATGCTTAATCTGTCTTCAATCACATCGCGCCATAAACGACATGATCTTGTGTTCTATAATATACTCAACAGCAATGTTGATGTACCTTACCTTCTGTCTAATATTGGTCTCCACGTTTCCCCTAGAGCAACCCGCTTCAGACTAGTTTTCATGTTCCCGTTCACCGTACAAATTATGGTTTTAATAATTTTAGATCTAGGGCATCTAGATTGGCAAACTGCCTTCCTCTAATAGATTTCTTTTCTCGTCCCTCTCCATTTCTTCAAATGTTGGACCACAACTTACCATGAAAGCAAATTTATCCAACACTTGTACCCCACGTTTATATATTTATATTCGTGTTCACTATACATGTTTAAATTGTCATTGTATTTTATTATTATATAGGTTAATGATACGTCGTATGTTATCTTGTTGCTTTGCTTTTTTTATTTTAAATCATTGTAATTGGGCATTAGCCCGTTGAAAAATAAAAAAAAAAAAACGTTATTCTACATAAAAGTAGCCAAAACCAAAAAGTGTGAAATCATAATGTGACAATCTTGTTAGAGAATGTAAACATCTAAGTAAAAAATTGTTTAAAGGTTTTTCTACGTAGAGCAGTGTTAGGTACTTTAATGGTTATTCTGTCAAAAAGATCAAATCGTTAACGCTTAGGTAAAATGGACCAAGCACCAAATTTAAGTTTTGAGTACATGATACTTGAGGTTTCATGCTTTAAAAATATAAAAATAATTAATATTTTTAAAAGTTTTTTTCAATCTTAAAGTCGAAATTGTTAAAATTTAAAAAAAAACCATTTTTCACTTTTAATCTAAGCAAAAAATAAAACACAAAATAATAAATTAAACGTATTTTATATCAATATCCAAAGTCTATCCAATAAAATAGATCAGCTTTGTGTGTTTTTAAATGAAAACAATCATTATAATGTGATCTGTCTCGCTGAGCATTGGCTCACTGAAGATCAGCTAAAATGCGTGAGACTCCCTGGCTTCGCCCTTTTGTCATATTTTTGTAGGAGTAATAGCAGACATGGGGGTGTGGTGATATATGTCAAGGAAAATTACTTTTTGAACTGTAAGCCAATCAGCTTAAGCCATTTTTCTAGAGAACTGGTAGCCGAATTTTGCGGTGTCGAATTTACTAATATAATTATTATCACATCATATAGATCATGTAATGGTGACATACATGAATTTTTATTGCTATTTGAACAGCTTCTGAATCATTTATCGCAGCATTACGAAAATATTGTGTCTTTGGGCGATTATAATGTGAATTTTCTTGCGGAGTCTGAAAGTCTTGAGGAACTGTTATGTATTCTCGCATCATTTAACCTGGTCTGGCATCTCTAAATCATGCATAGACAATATTTTAACTAATATATCTGATGATTGTTGTCACACTGCTGTGTTTGAACCTTGTTTGTCTGACCACTATGGCCTGAGTTTTCTGTATGACTGGACTCCTCGAAAAGTAAATATAACAGAGTATAAACGCATTATTGCGGAAGATGGACTAAGACATATTTGTGAAAGCCTTCGGATTAAGGATTGGTGCAATTTCTACTATGAGAATTCTGTTTCAACTCTCTCTGAATATTTAGTAAATACTTATGAGGGGCTAGTAAGTGAATATTTCCCCATTAGGAGGATTTTTGGGGCTCCGAGGAGAGCACCTGTACACTGGTTTACTCCTGAACTTCGCGAAATGAGAAACACATTGTCCGCTGTTAAAACAATAGCTGATCATTTTAATGACCCCGTTTCACTGCAAGTCTATAAAAATCTTAAAAACTCTTATAGAAGTGCTATCAATGCAACTAAAAAAAATGCCTTTAATAGTTTAATTGAGAATTCACAGAACAAGGCAAAAAATGCTTGGCAATTGGTGAACTATGAGTCAAATAAAAACACACACAAGGTCGTTGGGTGTAATCAGATAGAATCGGATACTTTTAATACTTACTTTACTTCTGTCGCGGAAAACATAATTAGAGATATCCCAAAACATGACCGATCAGGCACTTCCTATCATATCGTTTCTAATTCTACCACTAACATATCTCTTTAATTTATGTATTGAAAAAGAACAATTTCCATGTAATTTGAAGGCCAGCAGAGTGGTCCCAATTTTCAAGAAAGGTGACAGAAATGAAGCATCAAATTATCGACCAATCTCAATTATACCAATCTTTGGAAAACTGTTGGAAGCCCTAGTTAAGTCCAAATTAATTAACTACCTTGAAGCTAAAAAACTTATAAACTCATGTCAATTTGGCTTTAGGCAAGGATATTCAACTATACAGGCTCTCCTGGATCTTGTTCACAGCATTGTCGAGGGCTTTGAGGAGGGGAAGGTGATTGGTGTCACTTTGTGTGATCTCAGCAAGGCCTTTGACTGTGTTGATCATGGACTGTTACTGCAGAAAATGGAAAACTTATATGGCTTTCGAGGAGTTGCTCTTGCTTTTCTGAAATCTTATCTCTCTGGTCGAACACAGTGTGTTGGGCAGGGTGGTGATGCATCCACTTTTAGAGAGGTAACATATGGGGTACCCCAAGGTTCCATTCTCGGCCCAATTCTGTTTATTCTTTTCATCAACGATGTCCCTGACTATTTAACACCAGGAAAATGCATTTTATATGCTGATGACACTAGCCTGATGACTTCGACAGGAACCATTCAAGAGCTTCATCTAAGTTTGGCTGGATTAGAATCGAGCGCAAAAAAGTGGCTTGATCAGAACACCCTGAGTATGAATCAGCAAAAAACACAAAGAATTTTCATCTCAAGTAATCCTAGGATAAACTCCACTCAGAGCGTCAAACTTTTAGGAATAACCATTGATGATGGGCTTACCTGGAGTGCCCATGTAAGCCAGTTATGTCGACAACCCTCAAGGAGCATTTTCCTCTTACGAAGGCTCAAAAATCTCCTTAACAAAGATAGCATACTGAATACTTACTTTGCCATTATTCATTCCCACATTTCATATGGTATAATTTTGTGGGGTAAATAAAGACATGCAATTCGCATTTTTCGCTTTCAAAAAAAGGCTGTTAGAATTATAGCCAACGTCGCTTTCCGAGAGCACTGTAGGCCACTATTTGTCAGGTACAACATCATGACTGTCCCTTCGCTCTACATTTTTCAATGTTTGTTGGAAATTCATAAAAATAAAAGTAACCTGGAATACAACTCAGATGTACATGAATACAGTACAAGAAATGCGTGCCTATTAAGGCCTCCAATGCTTAGACTCCAAAGAAGTATTAACAATTCTCTGCCTGTTAATCTTTACAACAAGCTAAGACCAGATACTAAGGCTGCCAGTGAAAAGAAATTCAAAGCCCTAATAAAAAATGAGCTGATTAAAAAAGCCTTTTATAGCATTGAAGAATATGAAACCACACCCCTAAACATCTAATTTCCTTTTGTTATTTTTTAAATTTTCTGTTTGTTGTCGATAGTTAGTTTTTATAGTATGTACTAGATTCTCTGTTTAATATGTTTTTTTTTTCTCTTCTTTTATATAATTGTGACACTCTATAACTTGTGCTTATACCTATTATTTTATCGTGTTTCATTTTTTACTTAAACTTTATTATTAGATTAGCTTAAATTTTATATTATTTTATATTATACCGTTTTGACAAGTGTAAAACTTGTATTATAGTTAATGCACGTAATATATATTCATTCATTCATTCATTTTTTGTGCGAATGGCATCATTACGGATCCTCAGTTTCCAAAACCTGTTTATTTTACCAACGAAATTTCCGTTAGAGTTTAATTTTTTTTTAAGTAAAATCCATATTTTTGATGATGTCTAACAATCAAACAATAATCTGGGATTCTCAGAATCTTTGAAGTCTTTCAAAAATAAACTTTTTATTTATCACCATGTATATTTTTATGCTTGCTCAAGGCAAGCATTATAATGTTAGTAAAATTATTTTACAGTAAATGTGAAAAATAAATTCTAGAAGATGATTTGTTTTTGAAATTTTAGCTATGCTTATAATCTCATTTGGGGCTAAATAGAGTAATCAAGATTTTCCAAAATATAGGTTTGGTTGTATTTCTGATTAAACTTATTTTGTTTTTTACTTAATAATAAACTTAATTAATTTTTTATAGATTCACTCTTTTAAGCCAGCACCAGGGGGTACTATGCAAATTGGTAACACCGTATCATTGGCTCAAATGCTGCCAGCACGCACACAGGCTGTGGTCTACACTGCAAACACTGCTGCACAATTTACACCTGCTGCCAGAATAACAGTCACAACTACAGCCCAAACTCAAGTGAGACCTCCTCACCCCAGACCTTTGGTATGTTAAATTTTTATCTGTTGCCAATGACTGATGTTTGTTTATTTATTTTCAACCAGATTTTTGATTTCTGTCTGAGTAGTAAAAACATATTTTGCCTAGGGTCCAATTGTCAGTGGTGCTCGCCTCACTGTGCCAATATCTCAGGTACTAGCTGCACAAAATTCTCGAATAATGGCCCCATCTCAAACTTCCAATCTGGCAACCAACCAGAGAATACCAGTAGTGCCTAGTACTCAAACTCAACCGGTTTTGTCGACGACTACCAGATTGGTAACAGCACAGCCATCAGCCAGTGTTGTAGGAAGGCTCTCTGTAAATCCATCAACGGTAAGTGTTTTGAGGTCCTTTATGCTGGTGCAAATTTGTATTTTATTTCTCATTTTTATATGTTGTTTTAATCAAATTCTCGGTGCTTGATCAGAAGCCTTTTTGACAGACATTTACCTGGCACTTTGATGTGGCTTGTCCAAAGAGGAGTATCAGGGGTACTTGTCGGAATAATTGGTTTAGTGCTAAGCTGGGAAAGGCGAAGAATGCGCTTAACGATTTATACTTGCTGGCAATGAGATCAGGGTATAGTGACTTACATAACCTTTATAAAGAGAAAAAGAGTAAATACAGAAAACTCGTAAAGACAGCTAAGATAGATTTCAACTATAGAAAAATCCAGGAGGCAACTAACAAATCCAAGCAAGTATGGTCTATCATAAACGCGCAGATGAGAAAATACAAAGAACATAAACCAATAAATCTTATTGCGAACAATGAAAACATAACGGACCAGCAGAGAGTGGCTGATGAGTTTGGGAAATTCTTCACAACAGTGGCAGGCAGAAAACTTGAAGCACATTTTGGCCAGGCACCAAGCAATCGATCACCAACGGTGTCAGACCTGAGACCAAACTCAATTTTCTTGGAGACAGCAACAAACAAGGAGATACTGGATATCATCCACACTCTAAAAAACAAAAAGTCTGCTGGTACTGATGAAATTCCAGTGAAGGTGCTGAAAGCTGTAGCCAGCGAAATATCCGATCCCCTCCAAACACTGATAAATACAGCAATACAAACTGGAACCTTTCCTTCAGCACTTAAAATAGCAAAGGTGGTGCCTATTTATAAGAGAGGGGATAAGTCAAATATTGAAAACTATAGACCAGTGTCTGTGCTGAGCGTTTTTTCCAAAATTTTTTATTTATTTATTTATTACGGGACTTGCCCAATCATACTTTCGTTATACATTACTAAAAAGAAAAAATACAAAATATTATAAACAATGTCAAAACAGAACTATATATAATTCAATAACATTGAACTATCACTTATTTAAAAAACATGTATGTATTAAAATAACCATATCAAGAGACTAAAATTCTTAAAAACACTAAACATACACAATGACTGCACTTTTACAAATTAAAAATATTACAACGTCCGTTTTAAACAATACAAAGAACAGTTAAATATATCTAGCTCAATGCTATTTGCATTGGCCTTCATCCTATTCACACTGGAATTCTGACCATACAAAGTACGATGGTGTTCCAGGGCCAAAGTAGTGGTGCATCTTAACGAGCGAGCAGGAACGTGAATTCCAAACCTCGCAAGCAATTCCGGACTATTTATCACACCAGTTATGACTTTGTAAACAAAGAGTTTGTCAAAATTATTCCTACGGTGCGACAAAGTAGTTAATCCTGTTAGCGTTCGTAGATCTTCATAATTGACATTTTCAAGTGGAATCTTAAGTTTAAAAGCTATATATCGTAGGAACTTATTTTGGACGCGCTCAATCCGGTTTACATGTATTGCGACATATGGACACCAAACACAAACACTACTCTCCAAGTGACTTCTAACTAAGCCAATGTAGAGCATTTTCAGTGCATTCAGATTGTTAAAATCTTGAGTGTGTCTCTTAATAAACCCTAACATTTTAAGAGCCTTATTACAACACAGATCAATATGCTCAACATAAGTCAGTTTGTGGTCAAACAAGACACCCAGATCACGAATTACCTTAACAGATTCAATTTCATTACCATCAAGAGAGTAAGTGTTCACAGTTGGTGACACGCTCCTGGTAAATTGGATATATTTACACTTCTTAATGTTTATTTTTAAATTATTAAATTTTTGAGAGGATACTCCATAATCGGCTTACACATTTTCTTAATAAATATAACCTTCTATGCCAAGATCAACATGGGTTTAGAACTGGTAAGTCGACAGAAACAGGTGGAGTTGGTGAACTTTATTCATGAGGAATTGGAACGGGGTCACGCTGTTGCGGGAATTTTCTTCGATCTGTCAATAGCCTTTGATACACTGAACCTTGACTATGTGAAACATAAATTGGTTCATATTGGGATAAGAGGGATGTTGATGTCTTTCTTGAAACAAAGAAAACTTCTTGTCACCCTTGGCGAGTGTAAGTTGGAGAAATATGAAACTAATATAGGGGCAGCACAGGGATCAGTGTTGGCACCACTGATATTCATCATGTTTATTAACGACTTGACGCTTCCTGGAACAACAATCAAGTTTGCAGATGATACATCTGTCGGAATTTCTGCGGCAAGTGAGGAATTACTTCTTCGGGAGATTGCAGCGGTCTGTGATAGTATGAGCCAGTGGTGTACAACCAACAGGCTAATACTGAACCAGGGCAAGACTGTTAAAGTGCACTTTTACAAAAATATCCCAAGGACCAATATCGCAGATGGTGCGGAATGTGTCAAGTTCCTAGGGACTTATTTGGATAGCAGAACTAGCTGGGAGTCCCATACTGATCATGTTTGTTGTGGACTCAGTAGAGCATACTATGCAGTTTTAAAACTAAAACATACAGTTCCCAGAGAGACTCTTAAGTGTCTATTATGCAATGGCCTATCATTACCTATCCTACAATATATTGCTGAGGCCAAGCAACTAGCATAAATATATGTGTTTTTAAAAACAAATCCAAATACCAACAAAACCTGGATAACCACAATTATTCAACGAGAAATGCTTCAGCTCTGGTTGTTCCAAAACACAAGACTGCACTCTATGAAAGTTCGCCCCACTATGCCTGCATTACTGTCTACAATGCATTGCCTGAGAATCTCAAATTTCTTATTTAAAATTGATTATAGATCCATTTATGTATATACCTTCTTGATGCCCTTTATTTTTTGTTTGTTTGACTTTACTGTAAATTTATATGTAGGTTTTAGTAACATTTGTATCAAGTTTTTTATATTGTGCACCGATTAATTATTTTATACTGATGGATCTATATGTATTATTATTATTATTATTATTATTATTATTAAACATAAGGTAACAAATGTCATACATATTGTAATAAATATAATCTAAATAGGAGCCTAATAACTGGAAATTGCACCTAAGTGAATGAACACTTGTATGTACACAAGTATTATCTTTGAATTTATATTGAGAATACAGTTAACCTCATGCTAAAGCTGTACAAATAAAAATTTAAAAATTACATCAACAACAAATATAATTTCTTATTTTAGCAAACCTTATAAATATAGATGTTATCCTATTGAAATAGATCTTTAAATTTATGTAAATATTTAAAAATAAAAATCCTACAACTATTATTGAATTTTTTCAGTCTTGGCAGGGATCTCAATTCTAGGGGAAGCAAGTTATACATTTTGGGACCTAAATAAGAGAAAGATCTCAATTTTTTTGATGTATTGTTCACTGACCTTAGACCTAGTTTCATAGATGTGGTTTATAGTTTGTTTAAATTTAGTAGATTTTTTAATAAATGAGCATGTTGACAGACAATATAATCCTCTCACATCCAATATGTCCTCTGAATATAAAAGCCTGGTAGTATATCGCCTATTTTTTCGAAATATAATCTTAAGAATATAATTTTGAACTACATTTAAAGGCTTTAAGGAATTTTGATACAGACCACCCCACACCACTATACCATATCGAATTAAAGATTCAATAAGGGCTTTATACACACACAACAACAACTTTTTACTTAATATCTCTCTCAAAACATAAAATTTGTACACTAGTTTCTTTATATTTTTTGTAATTCTAAGTACATGATGATCCCATCTGAGATTACAGTCAATAATTACACCCAAGTATTTTGTATATTCAACCTCACCATCAAAGTTGTCAATATGAATGCTTCGGAAGTGTGGACGATTGGCTGCTGTGATGGAAAAGGCTATGTAATTCGTCTTTGAGGTATTTAAAGTTAGCTTAAATGTGTCTAACCAATTTTTAATTTTGCCCATACCTTGAATGGCAAAATCACGAACAGAAGTCCATGATGATCCTGAAAACAGAACTACAGTATCTTCAGCATAAGACAATAATGAGCCATTGTCAATGTCAATACTAGTTAATGAGTTGATGTAAGTGATGAAAAGTATGGGTCCCAATACAGTGCCTTGAGGTATTCCCATTGTAATGTTAAGTGGATCGCTGCAAACATTAATTTTGACAATCTGTGTTCGACCGCTTAAGTAACTCTCGAAGACACTTAACGCGGTGCCCCTGACCCCATACAAACCCAAAACGTTAAGGAGAGAGCCATGAGGCACCGTATCAAACGCCTTGGCGAGGTCCAAAAACACAGCAATGCACTTATTGCTACTGTCAAGGTTGGAAGTTATGCTGTTGGTTAATTCACAAATTGCATCGGTAGTGCTCAAACCGTTCATAAATCCAAATTGACGTTGAGATATGATATTATTTTGTTGAAGAAAGCTGACCAGGCGATCTTTAAGACATTTTTCAAAGATTTTAGCAAATGTGTTGATAACACTTATTGGACGGTAGTTATTTATATCAGACTTGTCTCCAGCTTTATGGACGGGTGTTATGATAGCAATTTTAAAACAACTTGGAACTATGCCTGTTTTAAAAATTAGATTAATTATATGAACTATTGGATTTATTAAATATATGTGAAAATCTTTAACGATTTTTGTAGTTATGCCATCACTTCCTGGAGCGCAGTTATTCTTTAGTGTGTTAATTTGTTTTATTATCTCATTTGAATTGGTAGGCTTTAGAAAAATTGATGATAAAGCAGTGAAGTCAATTCTAGAAAAACTAGAAGGAGCATTAATTTTTTTGTACATTTTAAAACCTATGTTAGTAAAGAAATCGTTACAGAAATTGGCCATCTTCTTATTATCATCAAACTTTCCATTGTTGTTTTTGATTTCCAAGTTTAATTTATTTTTTGTTGTATTTTCATTTGTTGCGTTTGAGATTATATGATATATTTTTTTTAAGATCATTCTTACTATTTTCGATTTCAGTTTTATAATAATCATATTTTCGTTTTTGTATAATTTTATACAAATTATTTCTATACTCAGTGAATGTTTATTTTTTAGTTTCATCATTATATAATAAAAGTTTTTTTTTCATTTTATCTTTTGTTTTAATGGAATTAATGATTCCATTAGTAATCCATGGTTTTAATTTTTTATGCTGTTTATTTTGAAATGTTTTTTTAATTTTAGATTTATTTATTATTTCAGCCATTATTTCTAAGAATTTTTGTGTAGCAGTTTCTATTTTGAGCTTCCAAAACACTAAACCAAGATTCAGCCTTAAAAAGCTCATCTAAAATTTGATAATTGATTTTGGAGTAAGTGAAAATTTTAGCATCTGAAGTTTTATCAGATCGAATATTGTGCTGACAGGACACACTCAACATTACAGGATAGTGATCAGTGAGTGAAGAGTGCAGAACAAAAGAAGAGTATTTAAAATTAGTTCTGAGATTCTTTTTAACAAAAATATGATCCAATATGGAACTAGTGTTAGAAGTTACACGAGTGGGGTTGTTAATAGCAGACAAAAAACCAAAGTGTCCCAATAGTGTAGTGTAGTCATTTACTTCATTGTTTTCTGCTGCTAAATTAATGTTCATGTCACCAATTAGAATCTCTATTTGATTTGTTGAGTTTACCGAATATAAAGTCTCAAGGTCTCTAAGAAAGCTAGGAATGTCTGTAGAGGGGGGTCTGTAAAGACATGAAACGCCCAGAGACACACCATTAACATCCAATATAATTCTACTTAGTGTAACTCCGGAATAGTCTAATTTTATGTTAGAAATTTTAAAGTGTAAGGTAGATTTTATGTAAACAATAGTACCATCGTTTTGATTAAGCTTTGAATTGTTATAAAACATATTGTACCCATCATTATTAAATTGTTCATTCCCTATTTGCCAAGACTCGGTAAGTACTACAATATCACAATATTTAAGGTTGTACGATTCTAAGAAGACCAATAACTCATCAAAATTTTTTCGAATACTTCTAATGTTGAAATGTAAAATGCTAAAAAGTTTATTTTTAAAGTCTATTTTGGTTTTTATGGCATCACAAGCAATGCTTTCCTCCATTATGTCCTCATTAGAAATGTCAAGGTCATTTAGAATCTCAATTTCTTGTTGACTAAGGGCTGTAGCCATAATCTATTTTGCTTCTTAGCACACTAACCAGATACTGATAGGAGGGGCACAGTGGGTCATTTGCACCATAGTCTATATTGTAGTTGGTCTTGTACCGTTTGTTAGCTTTTAAACAGTTACTGCATTTCTTGTGTGATTTGGGACAATCACGCACATCATGATCCTCACCACAGCACTCACAGACAAGGCTGTTAGGACATGTATCAGACTTGTGAAAATGCTCCTGACATTTAAAGCATCTTATACTAATATCTTCATGAATGGGGTATCTCTCCCAACCAATAAATATCTTCTTCGCAGTCATACATTTATGGAATAGGGATGGACAACATTCACCATAGAGCGTGCACATCTTGTTTTTCTTATTTGTTTTAATGTATGTGATTTCTAATTCTTCTGTGTCTTCTATAAACTCGTTTTGTTCTCTTATGTATTTTTTCAGTTGCTGTTTATCCAATTCACCTTTATATCCGGTTATTTTAATCCGTGGTTTCCGCATTTTAGTTATTTTCACATCATAATCAGTTAATTTGTTTTGGGCTTCTCTTTGAAGAGTCTCAAGGTCACTTTTCTTCTGGCATTTAACAATCATGGATCCATCTGAGGTGTTCCGGGTACCTTTAATTGCAATTTTTAATGATGAGGGGTTTATGTTCCTTTGGATATCGGTTTTAGTTTTTGTTATGTCTTGCTGCTTTTTAGGTTTTATTATTAGATTTGGAATATTAACATTAATTTAGCGTGTTGATGTAAACATAACCTCAAAAACTTGTAACTTGTAAAACTTATACTAGTTTTTATTATTGTGTTAAGTCTTAATTTATATTCAATATTTAATTTTTTTTTTTTTTTTTTTAATTAAGGACGTAGCCGATGCACGCATCGGACAAGTGGCCCTTCTGAAACGTACACTACAGAATGCTAAACATTCCAAATGGTACGAATTCGCATGCAAGGTCAAATAGATAAAGTAAAATAGCCCTAAGAGCCATGTCGAATAGAAAATAAAGAAAAAAAAAGAACACACAATAGTTCGTCAAAAAAGCAACACAATACATAAATAATTAAAATACAAGTGAATAAAAATAGATACAAAGTATACATAGATATAAAACAATCATAAAAGCAATTCGTTTAACCGCCTTTTAAGCTGTAAAGTGCTTAAACTGAAAATGTCATAATCAGGGAAGTGACGATTGTAATTGCGTACCAGTCGATCGACAAATGCGCTAAGCCCACAATTTGTACGATGGTTTCCTTCAAAAAAGAGTTGAGATTGCCTTGTTCTCCTAATAGGAACCAGAAATGCGACCGACTCAAGCAACATCGGACAGTCAATATCTCCACTGAGCAGTTTGTGAAGAAAAACTAGAAGTGCCTTCTTTCTTCGAAACTCAAGTGTTTGAAGGCCACACAGAAGAGCCCTGGTATTATATGATAAACCCTGGTACGAAAAATTAAACTTATACAAAAGGTATTTGGCAAATCTATTTTGGACTTTTTCGATTTTATCGATATGGCACTGATACAATGGACTCCAAACTGTAGAACAATACTCCAGAACGCTGCGAACAAGTGAGTTATAAAGACATCCAATTGCTTTAGTATCTGTAACATGTTTTGTTTGCCGCTTTATAAAGCCCAACAGCCTGAAACCCTTCAGCACAATACTATCAATGTGCAGACCAAAAGTTAAATTCTCATCAAAAATAACGCCCAGGTCTGTAAAGGAACTAACAACTTCAAGACTCACGTTATCTATGAAGTAGGAGGAGAGTATGGGTTTAATGCGTTTATGAAAACGGAGCACTTTACATTTAGAGACATTAAGAAGAAGATGGTTAATGTTGCACCATTTGATAAGCTTTTCCAAGTCCGATTGCAGTGGATTAGATTCAGAGGAAACTGGTGAAAAGAATTTTAAATCGTCTGCGTATAAGAGACACTTAGACACTTTAAAGCATGATACTATATCATTTATAAATAGTAGAAAGAGAATTGGACCAATACGAGAGCCCTGTGGGACACCAGATGTCACAACAACCTCTCTAGAAATTGAACCACATACGCTAACTCGCTGACGACGATTGAATAAGTACGATTCTATCCATTGCAGGTAGGTTCCAGAAAAACCAATTCGCTGCAATTTGAATAAAAGAAGCTGATGGCAAACCCTGTCAAAAGCCTTCGATATGTCAGTATATATAATATCGATCTGTTGACCAGCCTCAACCGATGTTGTTAAGTAATTCTGGAAAGTTGCAAGATTTGTAGTTGTTGAGCGACCACTAAAAAAACCGTGTTGCATACTAGTGATGTAGTGCTTCAGAGACTCAAAGATATGATTCGTGATAATTGCCTCAAACAGCTTTGGTATATGCGAAAGCAAGGAAATACCTCTGTAGTTTTTAATATCGCTCTTATCCCCAGATTTAAAGATCGGCATGAGAGTGGAAAACTTCCAAATTTCGGAAAGGAACCCAGATTAAAAGATTTCTGAAAAATTTTACAAAGGGGCCGAGACATCGACTCGCAGCAACGTTCCAATAAAATAGTGGGAACTCCATCTGGACCAGCCTTTTTAGAAAGATCAGACAGGGGTTTTAATTTTATTGCAGATTTCCGCCTCTGTAATACAATAGGTTGATAGTAATTTTCCCGAACAGCTTATAGGGCCAATCTTGCTAAAATCTAAACTACGGTGACGTGAATAGCAAGACTCAAAGTGAGTGGCGAAGGCATTAGCGATGTTATTCGAACCGGTAATTTCCTCTCCGTTATAATTCATGACACTGGGCAGCCCAGAGTCTCTTCTCAAATTATGTACAAAAGACCAAAAATGCCTGATATTCTCTGGGATAAGCAATTCAGTTTGTGTGACATATGCAAGATAGCACATATCAGTCCGAAGCTTAACCTCACGTCGTATGTCGCAGTAATCAAAATAGTCAACATCTTTATTGGACCTTTTATATTTTTTGTATAGACGATTCTTTTGTCCAATAAGTTTTCTCAGAGGAAGGTCGAACCATTTCGGATATTTACAGTCGACTACCGTTTTCTTGGGGACACAATTATTGATACCTTCAAACAAGACCTCATAAAAGAGTTCAACCATTTTGTTTATATCAGATTCTACTGATAAAAAAGACCAGTCGGATTGATTGTAAAAAAGGTTTAGATTGTGGAAATTCGCTTGATGAAACTGATAAACGCTAACTTCATTAGAATTTTTCATTGGAGAAACATATTTAATTTTAAAATTTATCTCAATTGCTGGATGGTAGGGATCAATGTTTACGAGGGGAAAACCAGATTTTAAAATGGAGGCATTGACAAAGTCACTGGCAAATATTAAATCCAGAATTCTGCCCATGTGATTGCACAATGAGTTCATTTGCTGCAATTCAAAAAAGCTCATTGAAACAATAAGAGTTTCAGAAGCTGGAGATGGCAGAGATTTTGGAACAAGTGTGTTATCCTCATAAACCCATTCCACCGAAGAAAGATTATCTTGACTTGTCCTATATCCTATTTTGTGATCTTTGGGAAATAAAAGAATTTGAATTTGAGGTTATTAGTCAGTCTAAATAGGGTTTATTATCAATCAAAGCAAAATAGTTTTGTTGACAAAGTTAAATTTAAAAAGAAAATGTAATCAGACTCTAGTATAGACAAAAATTTGTTATAAATTCGGCCTTGGATAGCACCAGTTATAAAAATGACAGCCAGCTGCATGTTGTTGCGTTTCAATATTCAGTGTTTAAGAACAAATCTAGTGAATTTTAAATTTTTATTCACACTCCTGTTACTTTTGACTGGACGCTGGCTTAGACCTTAGACTTAGACTGTAGAAGAGGGTCGGGTCATGGTGGTATCATGATTTTGGTAAAAGATACTATCTTACATGGTTTAAATATAATGGCTGTAAAAGAAGTTTGATCTCATATTATTGAGGGAAAGTTTGAGTTCTCTACAATTTATGTAAATATTTTTAATTGCTTCATTGTATGTATTTATCGTCCAACCAGCAGTAATAGTAATAATATTAGGGAGTTCCTTGAAGTCAAAGTCAAAATATGCTTTATTGTCCAAAGAAAAAAAAATTTCTCAATGACAAAGCTGTTAAAAGTAAACAATTAAAATAAGCAAACTAAAATTATTAAAAGAAAACATTAATGTCATAAAACATTACAGAATATAAAAAAAGTTTTGCAGCAATATTACATATTTACACATCCTAAAATATATATAAACACAATACCTATACAGTAAGGCTGGTTGAATCTTATTAGTAATATCTTCTAATAAATATGTAGTCCAGACAAGAGCGCTGCCAACTTGTAAGTAACTATAAATAAGATTCAAGGAAGAACTCTATTCATTGCCTATTTTGCTGCATCGTCGATATTATGTTTCCAGTTCCAGAGTTTTGGAAAGAAATAATACATATACAAATAATTTATTAGTGTCAAAAATTATACATGCATGTACACAAGTCAATAAAAGAAATCAAATCTTGAGATTCTAGAACATATTAAAATCATATTTAAATAATAATACAATTTTACACATATTAAAAGTTAAGTCACATTCTCACATTAACTTTAATGAAATCTAAAAAAGATACATATCGTAAAAATTACAATTAAAATTTAGGAACTAGGTCACACTATAAAATGGATTTCTACTTAAAAACTCTTTCACTCTTTCTTTCATGTTTTTAAAGGGCAACTGTCTGACATGCATAGACAGTTTATTATAAAGTTTGACCACTACATATTTTGGTCTGTTCTGGCATCTTTGAAGTCTGCAATAAAGGGCTATAAGGTCATCCCTGTTTCTAGTGGCTCGGCAGTGCACATCCCTGTGGTGGATATAAAGATGTTCATTCTTTTTAACATGCATAGTGAGTAGAAAGGTGAGTATATTGCGGCTAACAAAAGCACATATATCATCTTCACAAAACTGCACACACCAGGTGCACCTCTCAAACCAAGATGCTATGTGACATATTAGAATGAAAGTGTGCATAGTATTCAGACTTCATGGTTTCCATGCTTACATAACTCTGCTCCGAAGCCTCGAAGCAACATTGTTGATGTGAATGTCCCACATTAATTTTGGTTCCAAGTAAATACTGAGAAACTTAACACTGTCAACCCCAATATTAAGACTCTCAAGACTACCCAACGAAAAGACTATTGTTGAGTTTTGTCTCTATTTAACAGGAGCTGGTTTATGTTAAACCAAGTTTCAGCCCTCATCTGAGCATCAGCCATCATTAGAAGAACACCCTGCAGCAAATTACCAGCAAATTATATAGTTGTATCATCTGCAGAGTGTAAATTTTGCAATTGGCTCACCCACAGATTGTTTATGAAGACTAGAAATAAAAGCGGTCCTAAGACAGACGCCTGAGGCACACCAATGTCAACCACGGAAAACATTCCATTGACTTACATACACAACCTGTGTATGTTCCTTCAAGTAAGATTCAATTAGCTTTATACTGTTAGTGGAAAAGCCATAGTCCCGCAGTTTGCTCGATGATATGCTGTGTGTCGTAAGCCTTACTTAAATCACACAGTATGGTGTAACTGTAATTAGTGTCCTCAAATGAATCATATACAGCAAAATCAGAGTCAATATACCCTGAATTCTATAATATATGTATAACTTATGTACAAAAACACGTGATTTGTTAAATAATAATTAAAACAACACATTCCATAAAAAAGAAAGTTCATTATTAAACCAAATCACCTAAATTACATATTTTTACAACACCAAAACATTCATTAACAGTACACCTTGTTTTATTTGATAGGCAATGTAGTTTTGTTCTGATACTCTGTCAGTCAGCGTCGATATATTATAAACGCCTCAATCAATTGGAAGGTGCAGCAATTTTTATTAATACATAGCCCATTGGTCCATGCACTAGACACTTCCCTTTGGAAATTTGAAAACGAATTGTGATATAAAAGACACTGTTGTTAAAAAAAATAATAAAAATAATTTATAGGCGCTATGTTTGTGAATTCCAGGTAACGGGTGGGGTATCAAATGTGAATAATATTCTCAACAGCCAAGCTCGGATCTCGACTTTGTCTACCTTGAATATTCAGTCATTGATGGAGGTGGCCAATGGTGGACCTGGTAGGGTGCAGCAGAATGCGCAAGGGCCGAAAGTCATCACACAACCATCAGGTAATGTAAAAATCTAATTAACAAAACTTTATGTAGAATGTTCTGTATACTTTGTTTAACCTTAGGCTCAGAATAAATGTTTACTTTTTCTATTTTGTAAATAAAATTTATGATAATGTAAATATTGGAGTGAACATTTTTATCTGGCGGTTTTTTGGTATGACGAATTTGAATCTAATCTTAGTGTAGCTCTTACTTGTAGGGGCGCAACCTAGAAATATTTCTACTCCTTTGAATAATCACAACTCTTTGGTACAGCCCTGTCTTGAGTAAAATAAATGATTCCTTCCTCATTTTTATGTTAAAAAGGTATACTTGTTAAAAGTTGATACGAACAACCGTTTTCGAGATATTTGGATTTAAAACAATTTCAGTGCATGTGATTTTCTATCAAATGCACACAAAGTATGTATGGTAAAAAAAAAATAGAAGTGTGCCTTGCCTGACAGATAAACTGGTAGCGTTGCCATCTTTTTTCCTGTTACTTAGCATAGTAATGTCTGTTAATAAGATCAAATTTTGTCACTGTCAAATTCTGTTCATAACTTTTATTACCTGACAATAATCATTTAAGAATCATTAAATATAAGTACGTCATTATGCCTGCCAAATTCTCGCATCGTGAATATGCAGATATGATATTCGTCTATGGCTTCTGCAATGGGGTCTCAATATAAGCAGTCGCTGAGTACCAGCGTCGTTTTCCAGATAGAAGGGTACCAGATAAAACAGTTTTTTAACAAATTTTTGGTTATTGCTGGAGAATCTAGGATGTTTTCTCAAGTCCGAAAATTATATCTGAAAGAGAAACGGGACCTGACGATGAACTAGAAGAGGCTATACTTAATTCCGTCGAAAATGATCCAAGCATAAGCACTAGGCAGGTACTTATCAAATTACACAGTTATTCTTCACGTTAATTATTTATACCCATTTCATTTACAACGGGTTCAACATTTGCAGGAGGGTGATTTTGACTTTAGAATACAATTCTGTAATTGGATTAATGAATTGTATGTTTTGTTCCCTGATGAAGCACAGTTCACTCATGATGGTATAAATAATTTTCACAATGAACACTGGTGGTCCTATAAAAATCCTCACACTATTGTAGAACATAATTTCCAGCATAAAATTAGCATTGATGTGTGGTGTGGAATGTGAAATGGTCGTTTAATCGGTCCATTTATAATCGATTGTAGTCTTACAGGCGAAAAATATTTAGACTTTCTTGAAAATCTCTTGGGAAATCTGTTGGAATATGTTCTACTTAATGTAAGACAAAACATTTATTTGCACACTACAGTTTATTTGTTGAGATTTTTTTTAACCAAAACTTTCCAAACTGATGGATTGCTCAGGGTGGTCCATATAATTGTCCACCTAGATCACCAGACCTTAATCCTTTGGATTATTGTCTTTGGGGGGTGGTTCAAATCACTGGAATATTCCACTGAAGTAAATAGAAGAAAACTAAGAAATGCGCCCGAATGTATCTACAGATCAACCTGGGTTATCCACCACAGAGCTAAATTGTGCTCAGAAGTAAATGGTGGAATTTTTGAAAATTATAAAACGTAACCTATTTTTATTAAAAATAACTTAATAATTTTAATAAAACTAAAATACATTTTGTTTAGTTTATATCTGAGTCACTGAATACACACCTCAAAAAAATGTGTTAACCTTTCACTTCAAAGCTTTTGTGTCAAGACAGACAAGTGGACAAAAGACAAACTTTTTTTGAGGTTAAAAACCACATGCGCCGAAAGTGTTTTAAACCCAAATGTCTCGAAAACGATTGCTCGTATCAACTTTTAACAGGTATACCTTTTTCAGTTGTTGAGCATCTTTTTGTTAAAGTCAGGATTAATCATATAAAATTTATATTTGGCTGTGTGTATTTGCCTCCTCATTCAAATTTGGAGCTTTACAGTAATCATGTTCAGGCAGTTAAAGATGTGATAATAGAATATGGTAAAGACCATAAGATTATAGTAATGGGTGATTATAACCCCCCAGATCTAATCTGGGACTGTGATAACTTGACTGTTAAGAATATAAGTAATGATATTGAAATATTACTCTGCGATGAAATGTCATATTTAGGTTTAAGTCAGTATAACTGTGTACATAATGCTAGTGACTCCATATTGGACCTGTGTTTTTCCAACCATTACTTGTCTGTCTCTAGTTGTGATCCACTATTACGAAAAGATAATTATCATCCTCCTCTAGAGGCTCTTCTGTCATTTTAATCCCAATCTGTTAAATGCAAGGCTGAATATAATTACAATTTCAATAAAGTCAACTATGGTGTTATGAATAATTATCTATTACAAATTAATTGTACTGGTTTGTATTATTTGAACGATATTAATGATATTGTTGATGCTTTTTATGAAACAATATATCATGCTGTGGACTTGTTTGTGCCAAAGTATATGGTAAAAAAGTCAAATTTCCCTGTTTGGTTCAGTTCTGAATTAAAAAGAAAGGTAATTGCTAAAAAGGTAGCCCATAAGAAATATAAGGCAACAAATGGTCAGCATAATTACACAGAATTCAATAACCTAAGAAATGAGTGTAAGAGAATGACTGGTGAGTGTTATAGTCGGTATGTCTCTAATGTGGAGGAGCAAATGGGGGCAAATACTAGCGAGTTTTGGAAGTTTGTTAAGTCAAGATCACAAAGGGGCAATGATGTCCGAGAATCCATGTTTTTGGGGGACCAATGGGTTGAAGAGGGGCAGGAAGTCGCCAATCTTTTTGCTAGACAGTTCAGTTCTGTTTATCAGAGTTTTAAGGGTAAAATGGCTTACAATAATGATCAGAATCGAGTCATAAGTAGTTTTCACGCTAATGTAAATAGAATTGAAATCAAGTTCGAAAGTCTACTTCAGTGTTTACTGTCTCTAATGTTATGCTGAGGGAGTGTGCTGTGTCTCTTTGTGAGCCTCTGTCGTTTATTTTTAATAGGTCACTATCTTGTGGTGCTTTTCCAAACAAAAACTATATGAAATATGGAAAAAAATACAAAACAATATTACTGAGAGGGATTTCAAAAAAGCAAAAAATGAATTGAACAATTTGAAAAAAAGGCTTCAAAAACAATATGCAGAAAATAAGTTTGAAAAAACAGGAGGAGATGCTAAAAAAACATGGGCAGTTTTAAATGAATTGTGTCGAAGAAACTCCAAGACGAAAATGAGAAACATAGCTAAAATTGCAGATAAAGATGGCTAAAATTGGACCAAGGATGAAGATATTGCCAGAGTAATAAATAACCATTTCTCCACCATTGGAAAAAATTTGGCAAATAGCATCACAAATAATTACAAGCATGGCGAAGCATTTCATGAAGAAGAAGAAACTGACAGTATCTTTTTGAACCCTACAACTCTAAATGAAATACAAAAAATTGTAACTGACTTAAAAAATGACTGTGCTCCAGGATGCGATAACATCACGAAGCAAGAAATATATTCAATATTTGATATTATTGGACCCACAATAGTAAAACTAACAAATGAAGTACTGACATATGGGGTGTATCCTGAACAGCTCAAAACTGCTAAAATCGTACCAGTTCATAAAAAAGGAACCTTGGATGACTTGAACAATTACCGCCCAATCTCTCTATTAAGCATTTTTAGTAAAATTATCGAGAAAGTCATTAAAGTTAGAATTATTAAATTTATAGAAACACATTTTAAATTTGACAAAAACCAGTACGGGTTTCAAAAAAAAAGCAATACTCTGGGAGCAACAGTTGAATTGATAGAATGTATCACTGGTGAATTAGACAAAAATAGATATGTTATAGCTGTATATACTGACCTCCAAAAAGCATTCGATACGGTGGACCATAAACTGTTAATGGAAAAATTATACAAGATGGGAATCAGGGGAGTCTGTCACAAACTAATAAAAACCTATACCGAAGGAAGAAAGCATTTCACTGTAGTAAATGGAATAAATAGTGAAGAAGACAATCTGGATGTTGGTGTGCCCCAAGGCTCAGTGCTAGGGCCACTAGTGTATCTTCTATATGTACATAGTCTTAAGTATTTACAATTAAAATCAAAATACCTTCTTTTTGCTGATGACACTGTTTTGGTATTCTCTGGCACAAATGAGGAGGAACTTGAAAGAAATATTAATAATGACCTTATGAATTACTTCAAATGGCTTTGCTATAACAAACTGAGTATAAATATTGCAAAGACAGTTTATATGATTTACAATCAAAAAGGAAAAAAGATTATAAATCCAGAAATTAAATTAAATAATGTTACCCTCAAAAGAGTTGAAGAATATAAGTATCTGGGGTTAATAATAACAAGCAAATTAACTTGGGAATCGCATATAGACAGTGTCATAAATAAAATAGTTCCTTTTATAGGTGCAATAAAAAGATGTTCACACCAACTAAATACAAAAACCCGATATTTGTTATATAATAGCTTTGTCGAACCACACTTACGATACCTGCTACCATGCTGGGGAAACACAAATGTAAATTTATTTGAAAAGCTACAGAGACTTCAAAATAAAGCAATAAAGTCTATTTTTTCCATTAATAAATATACACCTACAAAAGTTATTTACAAAAGATTTAATTTATTAAACATACAAAAATTAAAAATTCTTGAGCAAGCTAAACTTATCTACAAAATTCAGCATAAAACCATAAAGATAAACTTAGAACTTAAACAAAACAATGAATTTCACAACTACAATACAAGAATAAAAGAAAATCTCAGAAACAATACTGCCAGAACAAAAAAAAACCAAGTATAAACCAAGATTAAAATTTATAAATGTAAAACAAAAAATATTAAAAAAAAAAAAGAATTATATATTAATAATCATTGAATACATAAAATATAATATACATTTATCATGTAAATTTAGAAAATTTATTT
Source organism: Kuschelorhynchus macadamiae (assembly GCA_030620095.1). Classification (NCBI taxonomy): domain Eukaryota; kingdom Metazoa; phylum Arthropoda; class Insecta; order Coleoptera; family Curculionidae; genus Kuschelorhynchus; species Kuschelorhynchus macadamiae. The sequence continues at coordinate 1,683,538 of JAUTXW010000521.1, read as the reverse complement.
ATTTTTGTTAAATACATATAATTAAGTTGATATTGTTAATTTTTTAAGATCTCAAAGAAATTGTGACTGTAAAGGCCTTGGTGCCAGTTCTTGTAACTGTTTTAAGGTCTGAAATAAATTGTTGTCAAAAAAAAAAAAAAAAATGGAAGCACTCCTATATCTCCCCTACGTTTAAGGCTGGGAACAGCAGTGATGTCAGGAACTACAGACCTGTCTGTATACAGTCTGCAATCCCCAAGGTTATGGGAAAATTGGTTTTACCATCCTTCGGTGCTTTCAAAAATTATATCGTGGAGGGACAACATGGTTTTGAGGGTGGCTGTTCTACCGAAACCAACCTTTTCCTGTATACTAATTATATCAGTGCAGCTTTGGATGCTGGCCAGGAGGTACATGCAATATATACAGATTTCAGCAAGGCGTTTGACCTCATGGATCAAAGGGTTCTGCTTGACAAGCTATGTTCTTTTGGAGTGGGGGAGCCTTTTCACTCCTGGTTGTCTTCGTATTTGCGGGACAGAACTTTGCAGGTTAGATTGGTGGGATTTCTTTCACCTATGTTTAATGTTGTCTCTGGAGTGCCTCAGGGGAGTCACCTGGGTCCTAGACTGTTCTAACTACTGGTGAATGATATAGGAGAAAAACTTGTCTCAAAGTACCTTTTGTTTGCAGGCGATTTAAAGATTTTTAGGGCGGTGCAATCGAGCGAGGACTGTGAGCTGCTTCAACGGGATTTGGATACTCTGGCTTATTGGGGTCAGGAGAATAATTTGGCATTGAATGTGACAAAGTGTACTTATATTGTCTTTGGTCGCAATAGGGATGGTGGGGAATATGGGTACAATATAGGGGGAAATGAACTCCAGAGAGTGAATGTAGTGAAGGATTTGGGAGTGTTGCTGGACGGCAAGCTTCGTTATACGGACCACTATGAAGCAATTATTAATAAAAGCAACCGTGTGTTGGGTATGATGATAAGATTGTCTAATGATTTTAATAATTTGCCTAGCTTGGTTGCATTGTTTGTGTGTTATGTGCGATCTGTGTTAGAGTATTGCTGTTTGATTTGGAGTCCTTACTTTGAGGTGCACCGTGGGCGTCTAGAGGCAATACAGCTTAAGTTTGTGAGGTACCTACGATACAGAATGGCGCGAGCAGGTTTACAGCTAACCCTGGAGGAGGTAAAAGGGTATCATGGTTTGACCACGCTGGAAAGTTGCAGACAGTATTTCGAGGTATTGTTCTTTTATAAAGTAATAAATAACATAATAACATCATCCAGTATACTGAATAGCTTTGATTTTTATATTCCACCCAGAAATTTTAGAAGATCACCCCTCTTGTCTGCTACGCATTGTAATACTAGGCATGGTCAGAACATGCCCCTAAATAGAGTCATTACTAGTGTGAATATGTTTCCTAACTTGAGTTTTTTCAATGTGTCAATACATGCTTTCAAAAAAGAGTTGAAAAGTCTGATCTTGTGATGTTGTATAGTCCGTATTTTGTAATAATTAACTAATTTTTTATTGTCAATATTTATTCCGAAATGTAAATTGTAAAAATGGTGTAACCGTTTGAATAAATAAATAAATAAAATAATATAACTAATACATTTAATAACTTTTTCATATAGTCAGTTAATCAACTTATAAATAATTATGAAGACAACCAAACCACATTTTTACCCTCCAGTGATGCTAATGCTCATTGAATTTTCCTAACCCCCTTAAGTGAGAATGTGACTCTTCAGATTATTAAGTCTGTTTCCAATAAGAGCTCATCTGGTTTAGATCAAGTTCCTTGTAATCTTTTAAGAGAATGTGCTCATAACATCGAAGCTCCGTTGACATACTTAATAAACATATCCTTTGAATATGGTTACCTTCCAGAAGAACTAAAAAAATCTATTGTTATCCCTATTCATAAAAAGGGAGATATGGTGGCTATTGAGAATTACCGACCTATTGCTCTTTTATCTGTAGTGTCTAAAATACTTGAGAAAGCTTATAGGAAAAGACTGGTAAATTTTTTGGACACATTTTCCATTATAACCTTCGGACAGTTTGGTTTCCATTCTACAGACGACGCTATATTTTCTTTTTGTAAAAAAATCCTTGATAATTTTGAAAAAAAATTAAATTGGTTGGGATTTTTTATGACTTTACTAAAGCGTTTGATACTATCAATCATGAGGTGTTGTTAGACAAATTAATGCACTATATAAATAGAGGACCGGCATGGAACTGGATTAAATCGTATTTGTAGATCTCAAGCAGTCAAGTTGTCGGATGCAGGTGGAGTCACATTTTCTGAGTGGGTAAATGTTACTACAGGAGTGCCATAAGGTAGCGTCCTGGGACCAACATTATTTCTGCTATTCATTATCTTGCTCTACTAGTAAATGACTGTTATGTCACACAACTATGAAATCCTTTGGGTCAAGGCTAATAGCAGTGTCCCCTAAATAGTTCAAAAACCAACTTTATGCTTTCCACCCCTATAAGAGTTCTGCAGAATAGAAGTCTGCTTATCAGGGATGGGTCCACTAATATCAAACAAAGAGAATTTGTTGTTGTTTGTGGGAGTTTTAATTGACCAACACCTCTCCTGGAGTACTCACAAGGAATGCGTGTGCAATAAATTGTCGTCTCTTAATTTTGCAATGCTAAGGTTGAGAGACTTTGTCAACACTGACACACTTAAGACTTTTTACTATGGATCAGTGAATTCTGTCCTGTCATATGGTCTACTGGCATGGGGCAATTCTGCTAGCATTGATCAGGTTCTCATAAGTCAAAAGCGAATTCTCAGAACCACGTTTCGATTACCATTTAGGGCCTCATGTCGCCCAGTTTTTGCTTCTGAGAAGATACTTGCTGTGATAAACCTTTATGTTCTCCGGTGTGCTTATATTATTTTTAAACATTGTTTTCGCTATTTGAAATGGAGTGATATTAATCGTTACAAAATAAGAAATACAGACAAGCTTTATGTGCCTAGTGCGAGACTGACTCAGGTGCAGGAAGGATCTGAGATAAGTTCTCTGAAGGTGTTCAATCATCTACCTATATACATTAAAGAAAAACCCAACTATTTTCAGTTTAAAAGTCAATTAAAGGCCATATTAGCTGCAAATCCTTTTTACTCTCTTGAAGAATTTTATTTGTTTCATTTTTAAAGACTTTGTATAATAGTAGATTTTTAGAATCTCTGATGTACACCATACTATTGTATTGTATTTTATTTAAATGTATCTTCTTTATTTTATTTTATTTAATTTTATATTTGTAAATGTATCTTCATACATGACAATTCCAATGCATCCTGTATGTCTATGGAAATAAACGATTTCGAAGGAGTAGAAAGACATGTTGGTCGCCTACCAGTAAGAGCTATACTAAGATTAGATTCGAATTCGTCATACCAAAAAACCCCCAGATAAAAATTTTCACTCCAATATTTACATTATCACAGATTTTATTTAAAACTTTATGTTTATTTATGGGCCCTGAATACATACCTGAAGTATTTCCCCAGGAATCGCTCTGTATAATATTACTTTTCTACATTTTGATTTCGATTGCCCGAGATATCTTCAGGGATTTTTACTCCATTGTGTTGTAAACCCATAACTTACCAAATCCAAAAACCAATTTTTCCATCTTCTATCGTTAGTGTTTATTATTATTAAAGACAGTGGTTTTTGCAGAAGAAGTTACTGAATGAATATACCATATAAGATGGTACATCATCTTATATGGTATATGGGACAGCCTGTATGATTTATTTTAAAATAAATATAAAGTAGATCATCAAAAAATGTTTTGTGTGAACTTGAGTTTAATATGTTTTACAGTACTTTTCTTTTTCAATAAAGTACCTATCATTTGGTACAAACGACAGTGTTTACATAAAATATTTAATTTATGCTGATTTAATATAAATTAGAATATCCATTTCTGCATTATAAACTACATAATTATGTTAATTGTTAAAATACTGCCAATTTTATGAAGATAACATGTTTGCATGTTCTGTAACTATTCATTAATTCCCAATTAATATTGCCATAAATGTTATTACTGATGTAAAATGTTGGTGTGTTTTTTAATATTTAAGCAGTTAAACTTTAGAAAATTATATTTTAAAAGTAAGCAGAGTGGTTTAAAAATATATTATTAAAGAATTTAGCAGAAATCTTAGTGATCTAAAAGAGAGTAGAACCCATTTATTATGTGAGTGAGCAAAAGCTGATTTTTATCTCTAATAAATTGTATAAGAGAAAGCTGATATCCTGCCTGTATTCAGCAATGCTAGCTTATTTGCTATGTCATGACTTAATGCTGTTAGAGATCTAAGCTTTAACATAGTTTATACATCTTGTCAAATTCGTTTTTTTTATTAGACCAAATTAACTCACAAAAAAGTTATGAACCTTAACAAATCTAAATTTTGATGCATACACTTTTTGTTTCATTTTAAGTAACTAATTTTAGAAATTACCACTTCAGATATAGCAGAGGTTGGTGTATGCTTTTGCCAACTGTATGTTTGTTCCATTGATATGTAAAGATCTGTTGGTAAAAAAAAATTCTTCATTATTGATCAAAAGCAGTATGCAATTCTATATTTTCGTCTTATGCTAATAAGCAAATGTTTTATTTAGCGACCATCCACCTGGCTCAAATACCTTCTCAGATTAGAACTACAACGTCAACAGTAGTTACTACATCTGCCAGAACAAGTAAGTACCATACAGTACAATTATTTTAGAAGTTAAATTATGATAACTATTTGTATGTTGAACGACATTTTAAGTTCGGACTAAATTGGGATTAAGTATCCTTGACCAAGTATTTAAAATTTGTGTCTTCTAGGTGGTTTAGAATAGAATAGAATAGAATATATTACACCACATTACATGAAAGTTTGTGACAAGTCATTGAAAATACAAAATTACAAAAGGTAACAGAATACAAATACAATTAAAAAAGAACAGCAAAAAAAAGATAAGTAACATTATTATTGTGCTGGTCAATAGGTAGCTACAGGTTGTAAATAAGGCGTATTAAAAAATTCATCAATAGAATAAAAACAGTATTTAAGAATGTGCTTTTTTATAATGTTCTTAAACTCAAGTTTACCTAGGTCCCTAACTGTACTGGGAATATGATTATATAATTTTAGGTTCAGGGAATTTTTTACAGACATATTAAGTTTAAAGCGAGCTTAACCAAGCCTGCTGATCTTGTGCTGTGACTGTGTGTTTCAGAATGTAAAATTAGAGATGAAGATTTTGTATGTATCTCAATCAAAGTATGATAAATGAACAAAGAAGGTAAAGGCATAATTTTGAGAGAGAAATATACCATCCTTAGCACATCCAAGTAAAGGCAGTGAGTTAATTGTCTCAAAAGAAATAAGGATGAGGAAATTTTACTCCTTAATGCCTCAATGTGTCCATTCCAAGACAATGAGTCATCCAGCACTATTCCTAATAATTTACAAGTCTTACCTGAAGTAAGCCTACTATTGCTACTGATAAGAAGATTAACTGTTTTAGACTGATTTAATTTTAAATTGTTCGCAGTGAACCATGCCTCGGCCTGCCTCAAAGAGACCCTTCCATACTCAAGAAGAACTTCATCTGAACCAACATTCAACACATTTGCTTACTGAGGTTATAGAAGCACAAAGATCATTAATATAAATAATGAACAACAGAGGCCCCAGGACAGACCCCTGAGGCACTCCGTGTTTTATAGGTTTACAAGTGGAAATTTTATCCCTCAAAACAACACACTGAAGTCTCCTGGAAAGATAAGATTTAAACAGATTCAGGGCGACTCCCCTAATCCCATAGTGTGCCAACTTAGCCAACAACAAGTGATGGGAGACACAGTCGAAGGCCTTCGATAAATCACATAGGGTAAGCAGAGAATGCAGACCATTCTCCAGGCCCTCGACTATGCCCTCAACAACATTAAGGATCGCCCTTTTTAATTGAAATCGCATAGTCTTTTTTTAAATTTTTATAGGTTGAAAGAAGGGTCATTACTAGAGTTACAAATATCTTTTATCACAAATAAAATGTCTCTTTTGTATTGCAAATTGGAATTAAACCAGTTTACTGGTGGTTTTTTATCACCGTGAAACCTCACTAGTGGGAAGCATTGTCTTGCCAAAGAACTATACTTGTCTAAAAGAAAAGTGGCCAAAATCAGCTTCAGAAATTGGATGATAGAAAATATCCCAGTTTGATTCTCTTAAAAGAGATCTGAGTCTATCGAAGCCCCCTGCTGTTAAAGGCCTAGTTAGGATTACATTGTTTGCATAGGCAAGATGTAAAATAATATACTGACCTAGATGATCTGCCAAACAGGTCTCAAACACACCAACACTGAAATTTTCAGGATCAATATTTGTAATGATGTTATCTATACAAGATTTCGATCTTGCTGTAAAGCGATTATGATTCTGAAGACAGAACCATTAGTTAGTTTATGTAAATTTCTTTCAAAATTATTCAGAAAAACTGCAGGATCTCCAAATCCAGATCGGTAAAGTGCTATTACAATACAGTTTAGATCAGGAATTTTAATTGCACAAAACTCAGAATCCAACTCAATACAAAATTCATTTAAATCAATTGGCTGAGTTATTACGTTATTTTTAGTAAATATACAAACCCCTCCATGCTTTTTAAGTATCCTTGAAAAAGAACTGGCCAAATAATAGCCATTTAAGTTTATTTGCTTTAATTTAACATTGGAGAGCCAATGCTCAGAAACACAAAAAATATCAAAATTATATTTGTCAAGAAATAAGTTGATGTGGTCTACCTTATTGCCAAGACACTGTACATTTACATGAAATAAACTCAATACATTGTTTTTATTTAAAAATTTAGCAAGACACTGTTCTGTATTTAGATTGCACTTGTCCTGGTTGCTAGTCTTTGAAAAATCTATTCACCATTGTTTTTTTGGCCAAATAGCTGGATCCTGGCTATATTTAAATTTTCTTCCTTTATTGTGATTTTAAACGATGAGTAATATATCTGAAGAGAAGTGATCATGATGTGCCAGTCAAGATTAAATATGAGGGTGACATTTACTAAGACTATTGGTAATTAGCAGTGGTTGTGTTTGTGAAACTTTTAGTTCATGGAATTTAACAGTATTTTAGATGATTACAAAACAAAAGATACAGAGGTTTGTGAAGACTTAGCTAAAGTAAGTTTTTTTGTCAATAATCAAAGCATCATAAGTTTAATGCATGTAAATCTACGAAGTATCTACCGGAATTTTGATCAATTTCTAGTGTTCCTTGAATCACTGCATAAAGGGTTTGATGTTATAATCATGTCAGAGACTCATTATATTAATAACTACACAGATTTCAGTATACCAGGGTTTAACATGACGTTTAATGAAAGTAAGCTAAATAGATGTGATGGCTGCACTGTTTATGTGAGCCAAGATATCTACATAGATCATCAGTTGTTGGTAGAGGATACACTGAAAGTTATAAAAGTGTCACTACAGAAAAGTGGCTCACAAGAGGCTTTGGTACTACAAAAGATGAGTTCACAAGTAATTTGCAGAACATATATTACGGAGGGAAACTACAGACTACAGTAGAGTATATTTGTTCACAGGAGACACGAATATAGATCTCCTAGCAGAAGATGAGGCAACCAATAATTACCAAACCATGATGCAGAGCCAAGGATTTGTCAGCATGATAAACAAACCAACGAGGAAAAGGGGTCATTCAGCAACATGCTTGGATCATTTCTTTGTTAAATGTAGAGGCGAGCAGTTTAACCATATCAATACAGTTATTTTAGAACATAGGCTAACGGTCCATGATCCCATTTTGCTCAGCTTAAAAACAAATACATACACTGAAAAAGCAAATAAACAAAAGTACCTAAAATATATTGATTATGAGAACTTATCAAATAAAATGGAAGAGGCGGAATGAGATGATGTTCTGGGCAAATATGATGCTGATAAGTGTACAAATGCCTTTATAAGTAAAATTAAAAATATGATAGAAAGTAGCACAAAAACTAAGATAATCACAAGTAAACAAAGGAGAATCAAACCGTGGATAACAAAGGGTATTCTGGTGTCAATTAGAAATAGGGATAAGTTAAAAAAAGAAGTCACTCTAAATAACAATAATTTAATATTACTAAATACATACAGAGAATACAGAAAAGTGTTGTCAAGATTAATAAAAAATGCAAAGTACTCGTATTATAAGACACTTACTCAAAAAAATTCTGGGGATTCAAAAAACTTTGGAAAATAATAAAAAAAATAAAAGATCGGAAATCAAAAGTGTTATGAATTCAGAGGGAATAGAATTAAGAAATAAAAAACAAATAGCAGAGGAATTTAATAATTATTTTTCAAATGTAGGAAAAGAGTTAGCAAACAAAATCAAAGGGTCGGGGTTGTCTGAGGGATTGAGGGGAGAGAGAAAGTCATTAAATTCTTTTTGGTTGAGTCCAGCGACAGCTACCGAGTTGGGTAAGCAAATAAAAAGCCTTAAGAATAATGTAAGAGGCGGGGAAGATTGCATTTCATCTGACATAATTAAAAAATATAAGGGAAATCTTTTGGCACCGCTATTACATATAGTAAATGTGGTTTTCAGACTGGAGTGTTTCCCGATATATTGAAATGTGCTACAATAATCCCATTACATAAACAAGGTGACAAAAAATCAACAAATAATTATAGGCCCATTGCGTTGACCAGTACAATAAGTAAAATAATAGAAAAATGCTTCCGATCCAAATTATTGTCTTTTTTGGAAAAATACAAACTTCTGAATAAAAATCAATTTGCGTTTAGGGCAAACTCCAGTACTGAAAATGCTTTGTGTAGGATCACAGAAACAATACTAAAAAAATTGGAAAGGTGATGGGTATCTTTCTCGACTTTCGATACCGTGGCGCACGGAATTCTGCTACGACGCTTGGATTCCATGGGCATAAGAGGAACATCCTATAATTTAATTGAATCTTACTTAAAAAGAAAACATATTTTTATATTTTTCGGGAGAAGTTAGCGATAAGAAAGATGTGGAATTTGGTGTGCCACAGGGTACAGTGCTTTCAACCTTACTTTTTAATATATACATAGATGGTATTATGTCAATATTGCAGGATAATGGCGTAGTATTCTGTTTTGCTGATGACTCGGGTATAATTCTCTGGGGGAATGATTGGGATAGTACTAGAAGAGCAGCAGAGAGAGGCTGCACTACAAAAAATTAAAACATGGCAGGATGATAGTTTACTTTCATTAAATGTACATAAAACTAAATTTGTTGCTTTTTCACTTGCCTCCAGGTACTTACCAGATTATCATAGTTTAAAAATTCACGATTATAACTGTGCAATGTATAATAATACGTGTGTGTAAATACTATTGAAAGAAAATCTTCCTTGAAATATTTAGGAATATTTTTAGATGAAACATTTACATGGAATGATCAAATCAACTATGTAACAAATAAGATAAGAAAATTGATTTTCAAGTTTTATGAATTAAGAAACATTCAACTTTAAATACCTTAAAAAAAGTATATTATGCACTGGTAGAGTCAATTATAAACTATGGCATTGTTGTATGGGGTTGTGCTGGTGTGACAATTTTGAACAGACTTGAAGTAGCCCAGAAATACATTATTAAAATTATGTTATTTATAAACAAAAAATATCCTACAGAATTGGTTTTTAAGGACAGTAAATTACTAAATGTTCGCCAGATGCATATTAGGGCAATAGCAAGATTTGTATTAAAGATGCCATATTACAAAAAATCAATTGGCCATGGGATAAATACAAGAATGGTTGCACAAAATAAAGTCATGCTGCAAAATCCCAGGCACACCACTTGTCAGCTTCATATATATTGTCTAGGTCCAAAAATCTTTAATAGCCTTCCAAACACAATTAGAACAACCCCATATTATAAATCTATGAAGGAACTAAATAAATGGATACTCAGTGGCTGCTACACACTGAATTGAGTATAATCTGTGATGATAATGGTTGTTATTGTTTATGCTTAATATTGATACTGTTATTGTGTATTCTTGTTATTCTTTATTGTTTATTCTTAATATTTAATACTGATCCATATTAATTAGTGTTTAACCTTGATCCATTAATTCGATAATTACAAACTAGGTAATTTAGGGTATACATTTTAGCTTTGAGTGTATCTCATTTTCTTTTTACTTTAAAAAATTATTTTATTTTATTATATTTGCTTAAATTTGAAAAAATGCATAACCAAATGTGATAATTAATAATGTATGAAAGTGCACGCACACACAGTACTTTAAGTATCATTGTGCGCTAAGTGGTTAGTTTAGTTTTGAACTGTAAGATAATTGGTATATGCAAACAAATAAATAAATAATAATTAGGAAATTTAGACTTCATGGTTTCCCAGATAGCCTCCGGGAAAAGGGGCTGTAGATATGCTGTCAGTGATTCAACCGTTGTATCGGGATGTAATTTGTAGATATGAAGAAATGATAATTTTTCCATTGCTTTCAAATTCGAGTTGACGCCTACGCTTCCGCAGCCCACAATTGCATTCTCTTTACTGAACACCCTCATCAGAAATACCAAGATTTATTATTTCTTGGCATTTTAACGCTGAATTAGTTTCTAAAACGGTTCTAGACAACTCGCCGGCTGTTAAGTTCTGCTTTGGATTATTATTCTAAAAATTCTAATTTTCAGATTCCTAATGTGTTGTCTTACAGGGATACTGTTGGCTCTTCTGGTGAGGCTATTGTCGATTTGTTTGCCGATTACTTTTCGGAAATGTACAACAGCAAATCATGTGATATTCCTGATGATGTAACTCTTAATAGTCTTCATATGTCCCACTTAAAAGTGTCCTTGTCTGATATATACACTGAATTATCCGGGTTGGATGTGAGCAAGGGTCCTCTGGCCCTGATGGTTTACCACCAATTTTCCTGAGACAGTGCAGTTTTCTGTTGGCTCGACCCCTTTTCATTATATTTAACTTATCCTTAGATACTGGTGTATTTCCCAGTTACTGGAAAACTAGTTTTATAACACCTATTCCTAAGACCGGAGACAATGCACAGATACAAAATTATAGACCCATTAGTATTCTGAGCACGATTCCCAAGATGTTTGAGAGGCTTGTGTGTGAGGTCTTGACATATTTTCTTCGGGGTCAGCTCATTGGCGAACAGTTTGGTTTCAGTGTGGGACGATCAACAGAGTTGAATGTTCTTTCATTCACAGACTTCCTGTCCGAGTCCTTGGAGGAGGGGTATCGGGTGCATGCTTTGTATACCGACTTCTCCAAGGCCTTTGATAGAGTACATCATATGCTCTTAGTGCATAAACTAAAGACGGCTGGAATTACGGGCTCTCTATTGAAGTGGCTCGAATCTTATTTGACCGGTCGTACACAGGTTGTTAGAGTCCTTAGCTTCAAGTCACGTGAGATACCTGTATTGTCTGGTGTTCTACAGGGTTCACATCTGGGGCCCCTGCTGTTTAACCTTTTCATAAATGATATCTCAACCTGTTTCCATCACAGCCAATTTCTACTCTTTGCTGATGACTTAAAATTCTTTCTTAGAGTGTCATCAGTGGATGATTGCCATAGGCTTCAGTCAGATTTAAATAGACTGGTCAGTTGGTGTGGTGCAAGCGGTATGGACTTGAATGTTGGAAAGTGCTTTTCAATGTGTTTCAGAAGGTGTAGAGAGCCTTTAGACCACACTTACAGAATTGGCAATGTCATGCTGGAGTCTGTCTCCGAGATCAGAGACTTGGGGGTAATGCTTGATAGTGGTCTAAGCTTTGTTCCGCACATTTTAAGTATAGTGCGAAAGTCATTTCAGATGCTTGGATTTGTTAAAAGGTGCTCAAAGGATTTTCAAAATATAGCTTCCATGCGACAGCTATATTGCTCACTTGTGTGTCCTCATCTTGAATACAGCTCTTGTGTCTGGTCCCCTTACTATAACGAACATATTAATAGGATTGAGGGAGTGCAACATAAATTTCTTCGATATGTAGCCTTTAAGCAGACTGGTCTACCAATCAATTACCAGGACAGGATTGACTACCGTCATATGGAGTCAACCTTAAATTTGGACAATCTAGAAACTCGCCGCAAGTTTAGAGATCTTAAAATGTTTCATAGCATTCTACACTCTCAGAGCTCCTGTCCTAGACTTCTTAATAAGATAGGCCTCCACGTCCAACCAAGGCAAACTAGACAGGCGGTTTCCTTCCACAATTCAACACATCGCACAAACTATGGCCATAATTCTTTTCTGGCAAGATCTGTTAGATTGGCTAACCAATATTCCCATCTTATTGACTGCTTTGAGGGGCGTGCAAGCTTTGCCGGGAGCGTGAAGTCTTGTGTTGCATAAGGTTGTTCCTTATTAATGTTACCTTTGTTCTGTTAACTATTTTGCAACTTAGCTGTGTTGAGTCTTGGTTAGGGTTAGGTTACTTAATTAGTTATTAGTTATTAGTTTTAATTGTTTTTCTTGTTAATATATTTTGTTCTATTGTAATATTGGGTTATGCCCGTTGATAAATAAATAAATAAATAAATAAATAATTATTGAAGTTTTCTGTTATTGACGTTATGGAATTCGACGGAACGTCAATCTTCTGCGATTTTCCTGTGGCGCAGCTGGCGTTTGCTGCCGAAGCCGAAAAATAGCCCGTTGTTTTCAAAATCATGTTTTTGTTTTGCTTGGAATGTAAGTTTTGTTTACCAGTTTTTTGATCAAAATTTTCATAACCTTTTAATTTTTCCTTCAGATATAAGGCTTTTTCCTTCCAAAGTTGATTATTTTCTTTTAATAATTCGTTATTAATTCTAAGTTCCTCAATTAGGGTTTTTAAATAGTCCAATTCAGTAACACAGTATAATTGATTTCCACAACACTTTTTAGTGGATTTCATCCCACAGGAATTATGATAGAACTTGTCACAATTTCTACATTTAACACGTTTATTAACTGCGGTATTTTCACAAAAATAACAGAGTACTTTTGTCGACCGGTTGCCATTGTCGGCCATCTTGAATTAGTTTATTTCTAAACTTTCCAATAAATTGAATTTAGAACCTTTATTCGCTACATCAGGGTCAGGTAATTCAGAAATCCGACTAAAACTCAGGGAAAAGACGGGGAATTTACAAAAAATAACAGAAAGTTAGGGGACTTTATACCAAAACCTGGAAAAACAATAAAATTAATCAGCGTTGCTTGATTGTATTTATAATTATATTTAACTTATATATTATATAACTATAATTTATTTAATATCCCTTGTATTACTTTCTCTTACATAACAAATGTATTTAACATTTACCGTATATTCAGATTTGCCCGCCGCCTGCGCCATTCACAATAACAGTAACTAGGACGACTAAAAAATCGGCTTAAGTGGTGTGACTTTTTAGTGGGAGCATATTAAAAGATTTACCTGCGAGGCGAGCTAGTTTTAGGGCTCTTACAAGTTGTGACAAATTCCCATATACATTTTGTAAAATTAGATGGGTAGAAAATGTTCGAGTCTGTGAAAGGGCCTTGGGTATTTTATCTCCCTTTAAAATTTTGATGGAAGATTAAGCCACCAAGCTTCCATCAAATCTTTCAGTTACTAAGACAAAAAAGGCTTTAAAAGGTACTTTTTTAAGACCAAGACTTACATTTTTTTCACGTTACTGCCATTTTAGAACCATTTAAAGATAAACCTATGATTTCTTTTTTGTATGATGATCTATTACAAATACTAAACGAATTAATTTAATTAAAAAAATCTTTAAAACACAAGTTTTGGATAAAGATCTCCAACAAATTGAAAAATTAAATTTTGATACTAAAAATATTCTTTTACCAACTAATGTTTAAACCATTAAAAAACCTAATTTTTCCTGAAAAGGACAAACTTATTATGTAACATGTTTAAAACCAAACATTATGCTTGATCAAGGAGTTTCACCTATAAGAGCCCAAAATATGTTACAGAAATTGCTGAAAAAAGTGGTCAACGGTATAGCATCTAATAGATACAAAATTTATAAATTTTTGCAAAACACATACACCACTACATAAATAAAAATATTTTAATTGAAAATTTGTTGGAGGAGTTCATTATCTACCAAAGACAAGTATATGACGCAATTTATCAAATAGGTGATGCATTAACTGTTAATATTTCCAACAAAATCAGGGTATGTGTTAAAAATGCTAACAAAACTTATCAATATGCTCTAGACGACCAAAATCGCCGAAAAGGGAAAGAAAAAGAAACTGATCTCGAAAAAAAAAGTGCCGAAAGTGATCTGTGTCATTTAGAAAATAAAAAGAAAAAACTAGAAAAGGAAGCAGCATCCATGGATCTGGAAATATCGGAACTGAGACGAAAAATTTAAAACACTTATTTTCTATTTTTTTTTCGTTTAACGCCATTTTTTTTCTTTATTTTAAATAGAACAGAATATGCTTTTAAAAATGTGTACCTCTTCCAGTTAAAGTAACCCTGCTTGCTCTATCACTAAAGCATTTTCTTCAATATTTTATATTTCTTATACAATTACATTTAAGTTTAGTTTCATTACTTTTGTTGGCTTTTTTATATGAAATATAAATTCTCAAAATATAACCGGGAATTTCCGGGAAATTATCAGGGCAAACCTGGAAAAGTCAGGGTATTTGATAATTCAAAATTGCTAAGAACAGGGTGTCCGAATTTCGATGGTTTTGCGGGGTATCTCCCTTATTACTGAAGATAGAGAGATGCAGTTTCGCAACACTGTGCTACTTTTTTGTGAAACCGAAGAAGCCACAAACAAATTTTTGCTAGCCCTCTTCCTTTTTGAGATACAGGGTGAAATTGAAAATTTTGCGTTTTTAGGTACCCCTCGTATCTCGATGGCCTTGGCAACTTACCGAAAAGTCACCTTTTAACTAACATCAATAGAGTTTTTTGCATAGAATCCAGTAGCGTAGTCAGTTTTTGGTTAGATACTATCGTTTTCGAGGTATACAGTGTGTCTACTTAAGTTCTCTACATGTGGGAAACTTTTTTTATTAGTAGTTTTACGGAAAAAAGTTACTCTTTATAAAAAGTTCTGCTTTCTGCCAAAATCATATTAAAATATTCAAACTTGAGATTGCATATATAGGGTGGTCAAAAATTCCAAAAAATCGAAATTGACTCAAGAGAAAAGTACCTTTAATTTTTATTTTATAGCAAAATGTAATACAAAATCTTACTTAGAATAAAAAAACATATCTAGCACTAGATTCGTTGCTTCCTATCTGAAATCACTTCTTAAGGAATGTAAAACTTTGGCTTCTTACTGCCAAGTCCAGTTTCTTACTTTTGTTCCTACCTACATACCAGCAAAATTTCCTTATTTACCGATTGTTGATAATGGCATTGTCCCGGCCATTGTCAACCACAATATTGTATTACTTTATTGAAACATCAGTTTGAATATTATAGTAAAAAGAAATGCCGCTGAAATTAAGCAAAGAAGATAAAATTAAAAAGTCCCTACGCAAAAGGTCAGCAACATTGCCAAATAACGTAGGTAAAGATACAGTTTCAAAAATATTGAAAGAAAACAGTTTTCGACCTTACAAACCAAAATTTATACATATCTTGAGACCAAGATACTTTGAGCGACGCACACTGGTCGAATTTAATAAAATCTTGGCATAAATAGAATTACATGTTATGGTTTATTAAAAGTTTAAAAAACTTACATAATTTATTTAAATTTATTCATTAAATTTAATTTTTTTCAAATTTAACAAAAAATCTATTATACAGGGTGATGAAAACGATAGTCAACTTTAGTAAAAAAAACAAATACATTTGCCAATTACCACATGGTAATGTATTAATTTAAATTCAAACCAAATATTAGGTGGTCTATGAATAAAGTCTGTACACTAGAAGCTATTACCTTGTACCATGACTATAAGTAAAAATAAATATCTTAATATTAATACCTATTATACTAAAACCCAAAGGTATACAGTATTACAGTAATATCTAGCCTAACTACAATAAAGTTTAAATAAAGTATGTATAAATAAACAACATGTTAAATGGATAACATGTTATATGAATTATTTTATTATTTAATTAATACTGGTGTATACCCGAGACAGAGCATACAAGCCCTACCTCTGGCCAAATTTTTAAGTTGTAATTCATTTTTTAAAATTCTCTAGTTATGCCACTGTTGAAAGATGAGCTGGATAGGTATAGGTAAACAGGTAAGTAGGAATACTATAATAGTCTAATAAAACAGAAATTTGACAGTTTTTATGTGCCTAATATTTGGTTTCAATTTAAAATAATTTACAATGTCAAATTTCTGTTCTATAAGATCAAAGGTAAGTAGTATTTTCAGTATCAGTAAAACCATCAAATGTTTCCAATACAACTTTGTGCCAGGACTTTTACCTCCGGGTAAATTTATCTGGAGAATACTAACCATAGATACAATAGTTTTTTCAACAATTATTTCCATGGTACTGGCCCTAAATTTGAATAAATTTTAGACTTATAGTATCAGTCTTCATCTGATGAGTCTAAAATTTCATCCAAATTTAAAGGCGTGTTGCAAATATTAGGTGGTTTTATTAACCTAAGAGCATCAGGTAAAAGGTTTTTGCTGGACTTGGGTGGTGTTTTGCGAAACCCAGATATGACAGGGTCCGAGGAAACAAGAAGGCGATTAAATATATCCTGTAAATTATCTTGCCTAGAGGTTTTTCTCGCGAAATTTAAACGAAAACTTTTAATGTCCTTATTTCTAGCTTCTTGTGCTTCCTCGGACAACTGTCCTATAGGAATTTCAAAAGCACCAATAGTCTCTGCTCCATGTATTAATATTCTATGCACAGATGTGGGCATCGGGTACCATGAATATAAATTTGCAAAAATTCGTGCAGTTTCAATTGTATAACATTGAAATTTAGCTATATCGATGTCATAACCACAGGACAAAGTCTACAATATTATATAAAATCTGTGAATTAACTGTTCATCGATATGGCAAACTTCAGCAACAACATTTACATTTTCGAAAAACCTACGAGCTGTATTGCCGTCATTCGACGAACCAAAACCTGGTTTTGGTTTATCCACTATTAACCCCAATCGTAAATGCAAATCTTGCTGGATACGTTTTTTTGAGTCTTTGACTTTTTGCTTATCTTCTTCACTTCTGGCCTGCCATTTTTTTATGTCTAACTTATAAGCCAAATGCAGCAAACACTCAAAAAAACGTATCCAGGCATGTAGAGTGGATAAACCAAATTTTAAATAATTGGCATTAATTACAGGCCTCTGAAGAACAACGTCGATGTTATTAAACTCCTTGGACGATGCGCCACAAATAAAACATTTTTGTGTAGAATTATTTTCTGCTAAAACATTTCCTACTTTACTATCTATCATTGTTAAATGTAAGTCGAAACTTACTAACACATTAATGTTATCTATGGTGCATTTAAAAGGAGTCAGATTTGTTAACTGATTGTCTAGATGTTGTTTTTCAGCCAATGTTAATTCGCGGGTTTCGCGTGAAAACTGAACTTTTATGGGGCGACACATTCGAGTAGAGGAAGGTCTGGAATTTTGCCAAATTATAATGTTTCCGGTGTCAGTTGGTCGGCTTAATCGAATAGGTACAAGCGATGTAAAAAAAATACTAGAGTCTGAGAGCGACTCGTTATTAAAAACTTGCTTGTACTCAGACTGGCCAGATGACCCATCAAAACCATACTTACAAGCTAAGATTAGGTTTAAAATGTCATTATTTGTGCTATTTACATTAAGCAGAACATCCCTTTGTAAAAGTAAAAGTCTTTGACACGTATGATTTAATAAAGATTGGACAGGAACTTCTGCAGAACTTTCTGTTACACGTATGTTTTCAGGATAACACATTCTTTTTGTCTCTAGTATATGATCATACGATGGATAAATATAACAGTTTTTTTCTTGCACCTGTTTTCTAATTAGTTTATATTGAAATTTTGTTAATCTGGCTTCAACCACAAGAGAAAGAGCTTCATTTGAGGAAAGTTGTGAATAATTTTCCGTTTTTAACGCTTTGGAATAATCTTTAGCTTTTTGAGGTTCCTCACAAATGGTCTTTATTAATTTAGAGGCTTCTACTTCCTGGTTGACTCGATAACTCATTTGTGCTGCGTAAGCTAATTGCTGCGGGGAAAATGTTTCTCTCAATAGTTTGGTTTTTTGTCTTTTGGTTCTCTCGCTACAGGAATTAAAATCCAGCGCTTTTCGTCCTTTATTATTTTTACAATTTGTTTTAAACTGAACTACAGTATGCAGCCACTCTCCATGATGCTGCAAAAACCTATCTTTTGTTCTATTACATGAAGACCACTTTTGTTTAAATTTATAATAGAAGCCATTTAAAATATTATTAGCTTCATGGCTTAGGTTTGAAGAACCCGTAAATTCTAAAATTCTTGCTCGTAAGCGATTAAATTTACTGTCCAGGTTTTTTTCTCGGAAACTTATAAAGATTTCAAAGAGTTTCATGTAACTCATTGACAACACTGGTTCATTTTGGTCTAAAAACAAAATGCATACGGTTTTATTGATTAAAATTACCCCTACACAAAGAAGTTAACTTTGACTTTGTCAGGTGCAAGATATTGAAATGCAAAGTTAGCTCTCCAGCAGGGAGTTTATAAGTCCGAGCATAAAAAATTTTAAGACCTACCACGGTAAACCTCAATAAAATTAGATTTACAATTCAAAATATTATGAAAATAATTCTTTTTCAGATTCAGAATTGAAGCAGAAAAAAGGGTTTTATATTTTTTTTGGTAAAAGTATATGTAATAGAAAGAAAAATGTATCTTCGAAAGCTTAACCGTTCGCGAATCTTACAAATTTGACCAAATTTAGCCAGTTCAAGACTTTTTAAAAACACTGTATAATTCCTTATGGGCAAGTTGGGGCAACCTTTTTTTTGTGTATTCAATAAAAAGAGATATTACGCAATACAGAAAAAAATATGCGATAATGGAAATGTGGTGAAAACACAAACAAATTGGTTTTTGAATTTTGATATTTTTAAAAGTCACCTAAGAAAATAACATTACCTACTTAATGGTTCTATATGTGTTTTAAAATACAGCCAAATATTAACATTTTTATTTTTTGGCAACTACATACCTTCGTGGTCTTCTTCCACAACTGATTTTTAAAAGTACTTCAAATA
This sequence comes from Kuschelorhynchus macadamiae, assembly GCA_030620095.1. Taxonomy (NCBI): domain Eukaryota; kingdom Metazoa; phylum Arthropoda; class Insecta; order Coleoptera; family Curculionidae; genus Kuschelorhynchus; species Kuschelorhynchus macadamiae. The sequence continues at coordinate 1,664,201 of JAUTXW010000521.1, read as the reverse complement.
TATATTATCTAACGAACTTTGAAACCAATAAACCAAACAACTAATTATCAACGCGTCTAAAAATGTCGTAATTTTATGCAGCTTTGACATTTAATATAACAATAAAACAGAAGTGTATGTGTCATTTGCATGGCCTACTGAATTCCTGGATTGATAAAGTGTCTGAAATAATCGTTTTTGTAATTCATTTTTAAAAATAAAAAAAATCTATTTATGCCAAGATTTGATTAAATTCGACCAGTGTGCGACGGTTCGAGTTTTGCTGTCTGATACAAGGGGAGCTAGAAGATGATCCTTTTATGGCAAGACGCATTATTTTTACCGATGAAACAACGTTTACTTCCAATAGGACTGTAAGTTTGCAAAACTGTGGAGTGACGTTAATCCTAATTTTGTTATACAAACTCGTGATCAGTATTCACTCAAAACAAATGTGTGGTGCGGAATTTATAAAGATAGAGTGATTGGACCAGTTTTTTTTCGATATAGTTTAAATAGTCAACGCTATTTGGATTTTCTAAATACTTACTTGTACGATTTTATTCATGAACTACCCATAAGTGAGAGGTTCCAAATATGGTACCGGCAGGATGGCGCACCATGCGACGGAGCAAGGGATATAAGACAATACTTAAATTTTATCTTTAATGGACGAGTAATCGACAGGTATTCTGATATTTTCTGGCCAGCTAGATCTCCGGACTTGAACCCTCTTGATTATTTTTTTGAAGCTACTTAAAAGAGAAAGTGTATCTAAAGAGGCCATTTCAGAATGTTGATCATTTGGAGAGGGTAATTAGGGAAGAGATACAGGCCATAACGTCTGCCATGATTAGAAACGTTTTAAGAGAATTTTCTGTAAGAACAGTTACCTGTATGGAAAGAGATGGTGGATATGTTGAGGCAAATGTGCAGTGACGGAACAGTTAGTTTTTAGTGTTAATTAAGTTATTTACATGTAATGTTTATTAGAATTAAAATTAGTGAAGTTATTTTCTACATTTCCAAAAGTCTTGAATTTAGTTAGAATATTCCTCACTGTTGTGAAATGTATAATTTTATCGGGGTGTCTGTTGTTAAAAATGTCTGCAGCTTCTCGAAATGTTTTATAATTTTCTCCGACAATAATAATAATAACTATCTTCTTTACTTAATTTCAGCGGCATTTGTTTTTACTATAATATTCAAACTCATGTTTCAATAAAGTAATACAATATTGTGGTTGACAATGGCAGTGACAATGCCATTATGAAAAATCGATAAATAAGGAAATTTTGCTGGTATGTAGGTAGGAACAAAAGTAAGAAACTGGACTTGGCAGTAAGAAGCCAAGGTTTTACATTCCTTAAGAAGTGATTTCAGATAGGAAGCAACAAATCTAGTGCTAGATATGTTTTTTATTCTAAGTAAGATTTTGTATTACATTTTGCTATAAAATAAAAATTAAAGGTATTTTTCTCTAGAGTCAATTTCGATTTTTTCGAATTTTTGACCATCCTGTATATGCAATCTCAAGTTTGAATATTTTAATATTATTTTGGCAGAAGGCAGAACTTTTTATAGAGTAACTTTAACTACTAATAAAAAAGTTTCCCATATGTAGAGAACTTAAGTAGACACACTGTAGACTAAAGTTGGGTTTTTTTTAAATGGGATACCCTGTATATTTTTTAATATTTGGTTTCCGCTCATTTTTAGCTTATTTAAAAAAGAAATTTTAAACTGTTTTTCTAGTAGACCATGAAAATTGTGTGCTAATTTTCTAAATCTGAATTATCTGTACCAAAGTTTGTTATAATATCATAATTAAACAATAAATCAATAAACAAAGATACATACCTACTATTTAGTATTTACCCTGGACAACACAACTAACACAAATACTTAGGAAATCTAATAAAAAAAATATATACCTATTATACACTAAAAATGTTTTATTTACAACAAATGACGTTGGATTTAATACTTTTAATAATGTTGACAATGGTGTTGTTTGAAAATACTTCCTTACAACTATTTAATTTATCCCTTAGAAATACCCAAGATCTGATTTAAATAAAATAAGGCGGCCATGACTTGATTAAACAAAAGAATATATAGATTCTGTTGAGCCATTGTAGAAACGAATTGACATATGTCATTGTTAAATTATTTTAGTCAAATATTGCCTTTGTCCATTTATTAAATATCAAATGGCTGCGAATTTCGAAAACTTGGAGAAATATGACATGCTTGTTTGTTTTATACAGTGCCAGGAGAAGCATCAGAGATGTATCTAATCCGGTAAGTGACAGGAGTAATACTAAGTAAACAAAATAACTTTGCTTCTTAAACCAGGGCGTTTCGGAACTAGTGATAGCCGATGTAGAAGGACTCTCAGTATTTTTGAAAAACAAAAGTATAGATAATAATAAAATTTTAGTTTTGTGACTTTTTTTTCAGAATAATAATATTAATATTTCAAATTATACCTATCGTTCCTAATAGGTTACAATTGTGTCCAAGATTTGCCTGTAACAAAAAAGCATATTATTGCAGCAAGTCTGTAACATGAAAGATACGATTTCACTAAATTTCCAATAAAATTAATTATAATTCAAATATTTGAAAAGTAGAATAGCAGTTTTGTTGATAAGTGATAAGGAAAAACATCTTTTACATCGCCCGGTATAATAAAATAATTCAATTTAATTTATTTTGAATATGTCGTTCTATACTCTATATATCTGTAAATAAGCATTTATTCCTTATAGATACCCAGAACGAAGACAGCCCGATAAGAGAACATTTTCAAGAATAAAAGTAAATCTGATCAATCACGGATCATTCAAATTATCGCGACCGAAATCATATTACAAAGAAAATCGGGAAACTGAAGAGATTAATGTTTTAGCTGCCGTTGCAATCAAGTCGTCAACTCCCTGTCAAAAAGTCGAGGATGAAGTGGGAGTACCTAAGTCAACAGTGCAGACTATTCTAAAAAAAATACCATTTCAAATCATATAAATATAAGTTAGTGCACCATTTGCACTCGGGAGATGCACAGCGTCGCATAGATTTCTGCAATTGGTACATTCATATGACTAATACCGAAATAAATTTCGAAAGAAGAGTTATATGGTCTGACGAGGCATATATCTCAAGTGCAGGTATTCTAAATCGACACAATAATAGGTACTGGTCCAAAGGAAATGAACACGTTATATTTCCACGCGAACAACAAGGCAGGTTTGGATTTAGCGTGTCCTGCTTTATCCTTGGCACAAAAATAAGGTATGTCATTTATAACGGTAGTCTTACTGGAAACCGGTACCTAGAGATACTGGAAAATACGCTTCCTGATTTATTAGATAATATTCCTTTGGCACAATTACTAAATATTTTTCTTCAGCAAGATGGTGCCCTAGCTCATAATGCACGGACTGTTACCTTTTTAGAAAATTAATTTCCAGGTCGCTGAATTGGTACAATTCGGGCTGTAAGATGGCCGCCTAGGTCGCCAGATTTGTCGGTCCTAGACTTTTTTCTGTGGGGATATCTTGAAGGCATCATCTACCAATGGCAACACCACACGATCGAAGATCTACAAAACGACACAAGAAGGGCCTTTAGATATTTACAAACTCGCCAAATGCTTAACGCACTAAGTAGAATAAGAAAGATGTGTGATATGTGTATAAGGTATAATGGGGAACAGTTCGAACAGTATCTGTAATTTCTACACCCTACATAGCCTTTTTTTCTATTTTAGTCAATAGTAAGTATTTGATAGAATACAATTTTATTGTAAACATTAGAAAAATAATTAAATTATCGTCATATGTATATATTTTTAGTTTATAATATGTGTTTTTAGTAGATTTCTTAGATGTTTGTGTGTTTCCCTTTTTAGTAGATTTCTTAGATATTTGTGTGTTTACCTAGCGAAAAACTGACGACACCACTGGATTCTACGCAAAAAACTCTATCGATGTTAGTTAAAAGACTTTTCGGTAAGTTGCCAGGCCATCGAGATACGAGGGGTACCTAAAAACGCAAAATTTTCAATTTCACTCCGTATCTCAAAAACGAAGAGGGCTAGGAAAAATTTGTTTGTGGCTTCTTTGGTTTCACAAAAAGTAGCATAGTGTTGCGAAAACCGCATCTCTCTATCTTTAGTAATAAAGGAGAACCATCGAAATTCGGATACCCTGTACATAAAGGATCTTAAAATCGTCATTAAACACCTGATCCTTCCTGATAATAACGTTGAATCATGTTTATTGTGAATAAAAATTTTATATCCATTTATTCACTTTTTAAAAATTCTACCCTTCTGTCCAATGTATGTTTTTAGACATGAACCACATGTTAACTGATAGACCCAGACACCTTACTCTTTTTATTTCTATTACTTTTAGGTTTTATTTATTTATTTATTTATTTATTTATTTATTTATTTACGGATATACCATTTTACATAAGAAATAATAAACAGTAAAGCATTGCGTTAATTAATTACTAAAACTAATTACAATAAGAAATACTACCACAAAAATTCTAATTATTAATGACATTTAAGAATATAATAATCTCTACGTCTATGATGTCAGACGTCTCACGGCACTTTTAAAGGTACTAACTGAGCCATGGATTGGCAGATTATACTTATTAAAATTACGTTGCATTCTATTAATTGGGCTATGCAAGCCATAATTTCGGGTAACATTTTCTGGGTAAAATAAAAAATTGGAACGGGTTCGATGTAGGGCATGTAAAGATATTTTACTTAGTAAATAAGAACAGTCAACATGCCCATTAATTAATTTGAACAAAAAACACATATCGGCCTGCAACCTCCTGCCCTGAAGTGAACACATACCCAAAATACTAAGAACACGGTTGTAATTTGAATGATTATCAATTTGAGGTATTCCCAGCTTAAAACTACATATTCGTAAAAATTTTTTTTGAACATTTTCTATTTGATTGATATGAATCTCATAAAAAGGAGACCACACCGGACTTGCATATTCCAGAATCGATCTTACGTACGAACAATACAATAACTTCATGACATGACATGAGAAATCAGTACTAAATCTAGAAATATAACCCAAAGACCTAGATGCTCGCTGTATCACACTCATGATATGGCCATTAAAAGTTAATCTACAATCAAACAAAACACCAAGGTCTTTAACCTCATGAACTCTTTCAAGTGTAGTGCCATTTATGATGTAATCAAATTGAATAGAATTACGTGATTTTGAGAAGGTAATGCATGAACATTTACTTGTATTTAAACTTAAACCATTTAAATTTGACCAGTGAACAAATAAGGTCACCTCTGACTGCAAACATTGGCAATCCAGAGAAGTAGATGTGTATTTAAATATTTTAAAGTCGTCAGCATACATAAGAAAAGTATGTGGTAAAAAGAATCTTAAATCGTTAACAAACAAAATAAATAATATGGGTCCACAATGAGAGCCTTGCGGGACGCCTGACGGTACTAAAATTTGATTTGATATAAAATTATTAATTCTAATACTTTGCGTCCGCCCAGTTAAAAAACTACTTAACCATCTAAGAATGTGATCACCTAGCCCTAGTGCCTTAAGTTTAGCCAGTAATAGACCATGATTCACCCTATCGAACGCCTTCGAGAAATCGGTATAAATAACATCAACTTGATATCCCCTCTCGAAAGCGTTCAGCAAGTGGTTCACATAAGTTAATAGATTAGCTAGGGTAGACCGAGCAGGCTGACAACCAAATTGTTCATCCATAATTACGCCTTTACAGCGCCAAGACAGCGAAGAAGAGACCAATGAATCAAACAACTTTGGAATGGTTGACTGGATACAGATGCCTCTGTAATTTGTAACGTCGCTGCGATTACCAGATTTAAAAATAGGAGTAATGTATGAATGCTTCCAGAATTCAGGAAATACTCCAGAATTCAGCGAAAGATTAAAAAGAAAGTGTAGTGGTTTACTTAATGTGCAGACACATTTATTTAACAAGATTAGGGGGTACCCCATCGGGACCAGAGGATGTTTTCGGATTAGATGATATTATTTTATGAAATATGTCAATTAAATCTATCTTTACCTCATTTAAATTAAGTACCTGAGAAAGGGTAGGATAGTATTCAGGTATTTCATAAGAGGCATCTGTATACACGGTTGAGAAATAATCGGCAAATAAATTTGCCGTTTCTTCACCATTATTGCTTGCTCTGTTATCAAAGTGCATACAGTTTGGATATCCGTTTGATTGTTTAAAATTATTAACATGTTTCCAAAATTGATTTGGGTTATTAATTAAATTTGATTCCATTCTGTGCACGTAAGATTGATAACACTCTTGTTCTAGAGCCCCACACTCCTCTCTAAGCCGCGAAAACAGCACATAGTCAGCAGGCAAATTTGAATTCTTATAGCGTTTATGCATAATTTTTTTCTCAACTATAAGTCGTCTGAGACGAGGGGAAAACCACGTTGGAAAATTGGAGCTCTTAAATTTTTTAATGGGTAGAAATTGTGAAATACCCTGGTATATTATATTATAAAACCCATTAACTGCCTCATCGATATCATTTTTGTCAAGCAGTATTTCCTAATCGACTGAAGCAAAAAAATCATTTAAAGCTAGGAAGTTGCTATTTTTGAAGTCATAATATTCTAAATTATATTTTAATGATTCATTTGAAGTCGAGAGAGGAATGTCACAGGAATAAGCAATATGATGGATACTAGTATTTAACAATAGATCATCAGCGGATTGCACAACAATATCATTTAAATTTGTAAAGCACAGGTCAAGAAAGATATTATTATTATTAGGAATATTTATCATTTGAAATAAATTAAGAAAGCTAAAAGAGTCACCTACAAGATTAACAGCCGACAGCGGCGAACACTTAACACTAACACTATGAGCTTTATTAGACCATATGGCACTAGGGAGGTTGTAGTCACCAAACAGCACAAGAGCATGACCAGGATTCGCCTCGATTATGTCACCCACAGCTCGGCAATGGTCACTGTAAACCTCATGAGGGGAATTAGGGGGGATATAAACTGCACCAAAAATTAATTTTTTGTTTCCCTGAGATAACGAACAGAACAATTGCTCAACGGATTTGACAGTGGTCTTGAGTTGTTTGGATTTAAGCTGGTTTCTAATGGCGATAAGTATTCCACCACCTCTAGATTTTAAGCTTGTTTCAGAGATCCTGTCCTGTCAGTTCGATAGATGTCGAATCCAGGGATATTGACCTCATCGGCCGAGTGACCATCGGTGAGCCAAGTTTCAACTATAAGTAAAACATCATAAGTACTAAGGCAAGCTTTCAAGCAAGGTTTTGTGTTTTTCAGAAATTTTCCTGGGGAATAAGAGCTATATTTACATTCTTCCTGTTAAGACGTTTAATTTTTAAAGAGGGCTTTCGGCATTGTTAATATTCTAGAATATAAAATGTTTTAAATAAAATTTATTAGAAATTTTAGAAATAAACCGCCTAAAAGACACAAATTTATTACTTAATGACCAAATAGATCTTAACAATTCTGCTTTAATCAACATTTTCCGAAATTCCTCAGCTTTTGTACCTTAGGAAAATTAGCTTATAAAATTTAAATAAGGAACGGTAGGCTAGACATTGTTATTATCAAATGTAGAATTCTTTTTAAAAACTAGTGTGTAGTATACACCAGAAGAAGCTACAAAGTAACAGCCACTAACGTTCAATGTTATATTTGTCAAGAACAGTTCAAAAGCTTCTAACTTTAGTATCTAAAGAATAATGTATAGAAAATATTAATTGTTAACACCCTATTACTTAATCAGGTTTAAAGCCTTAGCATTTTACTAATCTATAATTATTTGAAAATTGTGAAAATTAATAACAATATGTTTTTACTGTTCAGTGAAAATTTATTGGCATTATTGCTGATTTATTTCTATGACTGCTCCAAGTTGTATCATACGTTTCTCTACAGTAAATGTACCAGCATCTATAGTGGCGCAACGGGCGAATACTGGACCACCACAAGCCATATCCATAGCCAAAGTTTTTACGACAACTGAAAACCAAGGCACCTCTGGTACGACGAACGTTTTTATTCACACGCCATTACAAACTCAAGCTCAGAGACACCCTTCTCCGAGTAAGTATGATGTGTATTTTTTTAATTAAGTATTTAATATTTTAATATAATATTATAAATTTCATACTAATTCAATTCGTTTTACAAACAATTTTCTGTCTGATTTTTAGAAATATGACGTGCATGTCAGTGTAACTAACTTTTGCTGTAGATATAATCGCATAAATAAAAAAAAGACAAATACAGTGTTCGTGAACCTTTTGAACGGTGAACCCTTTGATGGCTTTGACAGTGTTGCTACCCGGTCTAGCAAGCTGCAAAAAAAGAATATTTTTGGTATTTTGATGTAAAAGTCGTAATATAACAAATTTAAACTGGGTCTAATTAAATACAGAATTAGGGAATCCAACGACCTGCCAAAAGAGATTATCATTAGGCTTGCAGGGCAAACTAAGTTTTTACGTTCATAAATTAATTAGGTACACTTGGAGGGCTATCGACTGGCTAGCTTTTCTTCCAGGGATGGCATCCGAGGTGGTGGTACTGCCATATTCGCCAAGCAGAGTTATAAAAGTCGAACTATTACTACTAGTCTTAAACCAGTAAATAAAATATTTGAATTTTCTGTGTCTGAATTTTTATGTATAAAGAATTTTAATTGTATTGTTATAAGCATTTATAGGTCGCCACAGGCTGCCTTTGTTGAATTTCTTGATTCACTCAATGTTGTCTTGGATGAGGTGTGGAATCCAAATAGGTTTCTTATCTTATGTGGAGATATCAACATTAACTTCGCTGAGGACAGTCCCGCTCTCCTACAATTTGTACAGCTGATATCCAGTTACGATTTGGTTCCACATGCTACCGGAGTCACTAGGATGGGTAATAATTCCTCCAATACTCGTATTGACAATATTATTAGTAATATTCCTCCGTCTACATTGGATTTTCAGACTATATTTACCAATATTTCAGATCATTTTGGTCAAAAAATAAACATTAAAACTGCAAGTGTTGAAAAGAAACAAATATATTTAAAAAAGAGGTTTTACACCCATAGTAATATACTAAGCCTTCAAAATTCTTTAAATAACGAAGAATGGGGAGATATTTTTATCCATGCGGATCCAAATGAACAATACAATACATTCGAAAATATTTTACATTACTATTTTAATATGTGTTTTCCAATTTGCAGCAGCCGACAAAAAAGCAAACCTTGTTGGGTGAATGTGGAAATAAAAAACTATGCATCTCATATCAAAGATCTTTACATATTATACAAGCAAACAAACAATCAAATTATTTTTAAGCAATATAAGGCTGATAGAAAGAAATATCAAAAGTATATATCAGATTTTAACATCGGTCTGAATGAAAATAAAATAATTAATTCTAAAAATAAAAATAAAACAATGTGGCATATATTCAACAAAGAATGCAATAAAATTGTGAATCCTAGTAATATCACAATACATAACAATAATGATTTAGTGACGGATCCAGTTGGTGTGTTGGAGATTTTTAAAAATCAGTTTGACCTTTCTAATACCAGAAATGTAAATAATAACTGTGCTATAAATTATAGAAACCCTCATTCTCTATTTCTTGAACCAGTTGATCAAAATGAAATTTTTCGTATTATTATGGCCATGCCTAATAAATACTCCGCTGGAATTGATGAGTTCCCAATTTTTCTCTTAAAACACGTTGCTCACGCTATATCTGTCCCAATAACTTTTATTATCAATAACTGTTTTGAGTGGGGAATTTTTCCAGACTCGTTAAAACTTGCCAAGGTGGTGCCTGTATACAAGAGGGGTGATGTGCACTGTTCAGAAAATTACAGGCTGGTGTCTTTACTGTCATCGGTGTCGAAAGTCTTTGAGAGGGTAGTATACAACCGTCTTTTAAAATTTGCAGTTGAATGCAATTGTCTGAATGGTAGCCAGTTTGGTTTTTTGCCAGGAAAATCCACTGATATGGCCATATTTCACGCGGTCAATGAGATTGTTAATAAGCTTGATAATAATGAGGTGGTTGCGGGCCTTTATTTTGATCTCTTAAGGGCTTTTGACACCATTAATCATGTGTTGCTCTTGGATAAGTTGTACAGGTATGGATTGGGGGGAGTAGCATCTGTGCTTATAGCTTCATATCTGGGAAATAGAAGCCAGATGGTGTCTGTCACACATGATGGCAAAAAATATTACTCAGATCGTGCATGGATCCGGAGGGGTGTCCCGCAGGGTTCGATCCTGGGACCGTTGCTCTTCCTACTGTATGTGAATGATTTGCCTATTGTGCTGGGTGGTGGAATGGTTTGTCAGTATGCCGATGACACATCGGTCATATTTTCGGGACCGGATCACTCTGGTTTGTCGGTGGGTTGTTCTGCTGTAGTGGGTCGGATGGCCGCGTGGTGTGACGGAAACTGCCTTCAACTAAACAATGATAAAACTGGCCTTATTTTATTCAATAAAAGGTTAAATACTGAATCTTTGTATGTGAGTTTCGAGCATAGATCAATTCCGAATATGAGTTCCATAAAGTTTCTAGGAGTTCATATAGATTCCAACATCAGCTGGGAACAACACACACTAAAACTTCAACTGAAGTTAAATAGTGCTTGTGCTTTGGTTCGAAGACTTCGAGATATTGTGTCCCTGTATAGCGTTCAACTCTTTTATTTTGCCTACGTGCAGTCACAGATCAGTTATGGTTTATTGTTCTGGGGGTCATCTAGATTTTCCCTAGATATTTTTAAGACTCGAAAGAGAATCATTAGGTGCATGCTTCGCCTTCATCCTCGAACATCTTGCAGGCCATTTTTTGCTGAGCTGGGTATTCTTACTGTACCAGGATTATATTTTATCGCACTTGTAACCTTCGTCAAGAAGAATCTTGATCTATTCCGAACCAACCGGGAGGTATATGCTGGTAATATGATTATGGCTACTAGGAGAAGAGATGAACTAAGGATTCCTCATCATCACTCCACCTTCTTTCAGAAGGGACCCTTGTATCGAGGCATTAAGGCCTATCAACTTTTGCCACCTGAGATAAGGGATATTGTGGGGATCGACAAGTTCAAAAGGGCAGCCTCTAGATTTGCAAAAGCAAAATGCTTTTATTCTTTTAATTTTGAATTTTAAATTTAAATGTTAATAATTTAAGTAATCTTAATTTTATGCTGTAATTAGTTTTGAATTTTAAATTTTTGTATGTTAATAATTTAAGTAATCTTAATTTTACGCTGTAATTAGCAGTAGGTTGTGACGTTGCTTTTTTACATTTAGTAATCTTGTTGGCAAAAAAGAAATAATTAAATTAAATTTAAAAAAAATTAAAATTAATTAGTTTATGAAAAATAGCTTCCTATTATCCTACTACGACCATATTTCATTGCTAGGCTAGAGTTAAAAATTTGTTTACGAGAAAAATGCTGTAAATATTTTGGTATGTGTTTTAACAGTAACAATTTTCTGAATGTCCCAATACGGATTTTTACTATGGTCGTTTTTTTAAGTGCATAATAGTTGGCTTAATGGTAGTAAAAAAAATATTTACTCCCCATTATTCTAAATTTGGTAGAAAAGTTTCAATCAATTTATAATAAACCCAAATAATCAAAAATTCTCTCACGTAACACATTGCGTCAAAATCAGTTATGGTGGATACACTGACAGGTCTTGAATGCTTGCCCCTCAGAGAAATGATTTAAAGTAATGTGACCTTAAACGGTCAATTAGGCGGTCCAACAAAACAGCTAACTGCTATCAATATGGCTGGCGTAGGACAAACATTGTTTTCTTCCATATGAGTCCCTGATAATTTAAAAGGATTTTATTTCAAGTATTTTTTTATATATTTAGAGCATTTTTGTGTGCAGGACTATTTTTTACAATTGTGAGATTACTTTAGACTTAGTTGTGAGAAGTGAATACCTTTTGAATATAACTTTTTCAAACAACGATTAGAGATATCTTTGATCCGAGTCTCGATTGAGAATCATAATAATACTAACTAAATATGAAATGTTTTGCACACACTTGGGCCTAATTTACGTCCGTCAAAAACAGCTGATCGGTGACGTTCAACTGACAGATCGTTGGAGTGCCCTATTAGGCACTCCAACGATCTGTCACTGTCATGTCATTTTTGGGTTGTCGTAGGACAAACAAACTGATTTAGCCAACGAGTGAGTATAATTGGCAATTACATTTAAGACAAAAGTATACTATTTTATCATTGGTCAAGTTGCGCAATTAGGTGTAATTTTTAAACAAACCCTAGGTTTAAAACTATTTTTTGGGTTTTTCCGCCTTAGAAAATTGAAAAAAATAAAAAAATAAAATATAGTTACCCTATAAATTGAATAGATAGTCTTGAGTTCTGGGTCCACTACGAAGGTACCCGAGGAACGACACTGAAAAATGCCTGCTTTCTGGACGTTTCGAGGGAAAGTCTACCCCCGTCTTCAGCAAACCTACAAATAAAATACTAAAAGCAGAATATGTCTTATGTTTCGTATCAGAAATATAACCAGAATGGCTAATCTCTGACAAAATGTCAGTGAATGTCAGTTTAAAGGTGTTATTTTTAATTGTTAGAATAAGGTGCGAAATAGGTGTACCTAGAGTATGTTCATTTTAATTTATTGTATTTTGAGGTGTCCTTTTTCTACTTCAGTATTTAGCAAATTTAACCAAGTGTTATTAAAACTAACGGAACAAGATGCTACACAATTATCTTTATTTAATAATATTAAGGCACTTTCTTTTATTTTACGTTTTTTGGAACATGGTTCTTTTGCTAAAATACTAGAAGCATTCCAATTAATTTTATGATTGTTATCTAGTGCATGTTGGCAAATGTTTGATTTTTGAAATTCCCTATTTTTTATGTATGTTTGGTGTTCTTTAATTCTTTTGGCTAATGGCCTAGAGGTTTCACCTATGTAAAATTTATTGCATTGACACGGAATTTTATAAATAACATTTTTTGTATTTTCTTGTTCATTGCTAGGTTTTGTTTTTGTAAGTTTACTTCTAAGTGTATTTTGTGTTTTAAAGATCGTTCTGATGTTAAAACGTTTACCTATTCGTTTTATTTTATCTGATAAATTAGGTATGTATGGTATAAAGAGGTTTGTAATTGGTCTATTTTGGATTTTTTTGTTTTTTGGATTCTCAAATTCATAAAAACATTTTTCAACGAAATCATTAGGATAATTATTTTGATTTAAAACATCTTTTATAAAATTTTTTTCTTTAATAAAATTTTGTTCTTTGCAAATTATTTTTGCTCTATCATATAGACTTTTTACAACTCCCTTTTTAACCATGATTGGATGATTTGAGTAAAAATTTAAGTATCTGTTTGTGTGTGTAGGTTTTCTGTATACTTTTGTTTCAAAACTGTGTATGTCTTTTTTGATAAGTATGTCTAAAAATGGAAGTTGTTGGTCTGTTTCGTTTTCAATAGTAAATTTAATTGTTGGTTCTTTGGTGTTAATATGATATAAAAAGTTATTTAAATGTTGATTGTCATGTTCATAGATACAAAAAATGTCATCAATGTATCTCCACCAAATAAGTGGTTTATGATCGTAATTTTGAATATAATTTAACTCAAAGTTTTCCATAAAAATATTACTTAGTAAAGGAGATAAAGGAGACCCCATAGCCATGCCAAAATTTTGTTGGTGATATTCGTTTTTGTATTGAAAATAAGTGGTTTTTACACAAAAAGTTAGTAATTCTAGAATAGTATTAATGTTTAATGATGTACGTTCACTAAGATTGTTATCATTTTCAAGTTTATTTCTTACTATGTTTAAAGTTTTATCTACAGGTACATTTGTAAAAAGACTAACATTGTCTGACAAAAAAATGTGAATTTTATTTTTTGTGTTAACGTTACCTCACAATACAAACCTAAAAATTATCTTAGAGATTATTTATTGTAGAGGTCGTATCACGTAGCATCGATTGTTATTGGCAAAAGAAATATTTATGTGAGTACTTTTGCGAAACACTGTATTTTGTCCTTTACTTTTAATAAAATTTGTTTTTGGTACCAGTTCATATAATGGTGAAAAAGTCCTACCTGTGGCCCAGTTGTCAGTTGAATGACTTTGATGATATTTTAAGGTTTATGGAGTTTTTTGGCGACGATTATTGGCAATCATTTTTGTTTTCCAAAGTTTCGGTATGTACATTAAGAACAAAAACGTTTGGTTTCGCAACTGGAGCTAAGGAAATAATACAGGACACAATTCTGTTTTGTGTGTAACGAAGTTAAATCAGTAAGAGCAAACACTGAAAATAATATTTGAAACTTTTTTTATTATTAATAGATTTTTTATGGTCCGAACTAGACCAAATTTTGAACAGAATTTAAATCGCACGTGAAATGATAAAGATAGATTATTATGTAGATAGAATTATAAGTATAATTATTTAATTTGAGAATAACTAACTTAGTACTAAGGATTATGTGTTATTTTTTGCTCTCTTGTAATTCAGTATGAATAAAATAGAAAAATAAAAAAATTAAATAATATATATATAATAACAATAACAATAATAACTTTATTCCCAACTAACTTATGATAAGTTCATTACATGGAACTATGAAAATATTAACAATAGTAAACAATAACAATCAAATAAATGCATTAAATATAGAATATGTATATATATATATATATATATATATATATATATATATATATATATATATATATATATATAATTAATGCTCCAAAAGGAAAATCTTTAATAGCTTTTTAAATTAACAGTACTGTATCCACTGTCTTTGATGTCACCTCTGCTGTGGCTCAGGGGTCCCACTGCGCCCCTCTTCTGTTTATACTATTTGTGAATGACATAACTAAGCGTATTATTAACTCTCAGGCACCAATGTTTGCTGATAACCTAACCTAAAAATTTACAAGGTGATTGAGCGGAAGAGCGACGCAGGGGACAAATGACAACCATCTATTTTTGAACATAAGCAAGTGCTGCCTTATAAGTTTTTTTCGGGTCAGGACAAGATACCCCACTGCTTACAGACTGAAAAATAAAGATTTGTCCTATTCTAACAGTGTTAAAGATCTTGGTGTTTGGATGGACGACTTGTCCGTTCAGGTTTGGAGTATGCGTCGGTCGTTTGATCTCCATTTTATCAGGCCCACAAGTACATGATAGGGGAGTCCAGAACAAATTTTTGAGATTCGCTGCATTCAAGCTGAATGTTAACATGTGGGATTATCTTTGATATGAGACTCCTGCTACAGTTGAGATCGTTGGAGAATAAGCGTGTATTGTTTGACATGTTTTTTGTTTTTAAGTTGATCAACGGCCTGTCCACTTGTCCCCAACTATTGTCAAATGTTACTTGAATGTGCCAAGCAGGCACTTACGGCGCTCAAACTTGTTCAGCATCCCTTTCCACTCAACAAATTATGGGACTCATTCCCCCATTGACAGAACTCTTCAAGTAATTAATTCTAATCCAGACCTTGATGTTTTTAACTGTATGCTGTCTGGTTTTAAGAGACAAGCTTTTAATGTGATACCGATATGATTACATTATATTTGCATTTTTCTTTTTGTAAATTTTGGTCTATTTTATATTTAAGTGTTAATAATTTCACTATCTTGTTTGTATGATTAGGTTGTTTGTTTAATTAGGTTGTAAATGGAGTTACCTGTCAATTTTGTAAAATAAAATAAATGAAGACTTGACAAACAAAAATCTTTTTTGGCTTTTTCGCAACTGAATAAAGTATTTAACTTTAAATTAATTGAAGCAAATATTTAATATAATTACATACCTCAACATGTAGACTAGTCTGTCTACGGAATGTTTCGATACATAATATAAACAATATTATTTAAGCAAGCATAAGAAATTATATCATTTACCTTAAGTTTTTATAGACACATAGTAGTTGTACAAATACTTTCATCCTATCGGGACTCATCAGTGCGCCGATCGTAAGAGAAAAATATTAAATAATATGTCTATAAAAACTTAAGGTAAATAATATAATTTCTTATGCTTGCTTAAATAATATTATTTATATTATGTATCGAACCATTCCGTAGACAGACTAGTCTACATGTTGAGGTATGTAATTATATTAAATATTTGCTTCAATTAATTTAAAGTTAAATACTTTATTCAGTTGCGAAAAAGCCAAAAAAGATTATTGTTTGTCAATCTAAACGCAACAAATAATCTGAACACATTTAAAAATTTAGCCAAGCAAGGATTATTGCCAAGTCATATTGCATATGACTATAAATTTGGGCAGGATTTTTACACTGAATATTTGTTATTAAGTCAGCAACAGCAATTTCAGTATCTCTAGAACTGCGAAAACCATATTGCCCTGAAAAAAAAGTGGATTTTTAGTTTCTAAAATTGCGGGTAAAACAGATACTGGTCGGTAATTACAAACATTTTTTCGATCACCATTTTTAAAAATAGGTGAAACTTTTGCTATTTTCATTTTTTCGGGAAAAATTACCTGTTTTAAATGATAATTTTGTTAAAAATAGAAAAATTGGAGCTAGTTCTTTTTTGACAATTTTTATTGTTATTTTGTCAACACCTTTGAATTTTTTTGGATTAAGTTCATCAGTAATATCTTCAATATTCTTGCATGTCTGTTCTTGAAAATTAAAGAATAACGATTCTGGATTTTCTGATAAGTCGTTTATAGGACAAATGGAATTTTACTTGCTAATCTCTCTCCAACATTTACAAAATAGTCATTCATTATCTCACAGAATTCTCTTTGTTCCTTCATTTCTTCTCAATCTAATACAATACTATTTAATTTTGTTGTTTCTATCCTATCCTTTTTTGTTCAAATTTATTTTCTTACATATTAGTTTTTGATCACACGTAGCAAATTTATCAAAACAAAATGTTTTTTTGGCTAACCTAATTTTCTTTTTTTGTGATTTTTTACGATTTTTATATGGTTAATTAGGGGCGGTACTTCTGCTTGTTACCCTTGTTGGTATTTCACTGTTGCTCAATTTAAAGTTATTTGAAGAATAAATTATCAATAGGTTTTTCATAATTATTTGATTGCTTTAGTACATCAATGTTCTAATATTTGATCTAAATTATTTAAAAACGATTCTATGTTTATTGATGGTGGTTTATTTATATACCACAGAAATAGACTTTAATTGAATTTATCATAACAATGTAACAATCATTTTCTTGTTTTTAATACATTTTTAATACATTCAAATCGGTGAGGAATAAATTTCCGACACTCCACCTCTTTTTTCTCTAGATGCAAATATTGAGTTAAAATTTTGAAAATTGTAATATTTTTCTTCGTCCTTTCGAGCCCATGTTTCTAAGCAATAATTATATGTAGTTGTTCCTCTTTTAAAAAATGTTCAAAAGATCTCAAAAAATATGCAACATTTTGATAACTTAAGTTTTTATAGACACATAGTAGTTGTACAAATACTTTCATCCTATCGGGACTCATCAGGTAAATGATATAATTTCTTATGCTTGCTTAAATAATATTATTTATATTATGTATCGAAACATTCCATAGACAGACTAGTCTACATGTTGAGGTATGTAATTATATTAAATATCTGCTTCAATTAATTTAAAGTTAAATATTCTTATTCAGTTGCGAAAAAGCCAAAAAAGATTTTTGTTTGTCAAATATGATGGTGTAATTCCAAAAATTTTTAATTAATTATATAGTTACCTTAATTCTGAAAGAAATAAAATTGTATTAGCCAAAAGTATTGAGTCTATGGTTACTTAGACTAATGAACTAAATA
The DNA here is from genome assembly GCA_030620095.1 of Kuschelorhynchus macadamiae. Taxonomy (NCBI): domain Eukaryota; kingdom Metazoa; phylum Arthropoda; class Insecta; order Coleoptera; family Curculionidae; genus Kuschelorhynchus; species Kuschelorhynchus macadamiae. The sequence goes on along the minus strand of JAUTXW010000521.1, from coordinate 1,646,266 downwards.
GGTTCAGAATTTTCAAACCGTTCTTTGGATAGATTCACCATTTAGTTGCATTTCTTTTATTTATTAACTGTTTGTTGGGCATTTGTTGATCACCTCTAAGTTACCCCCTTGTATTCTTCAGGTTCACAAAACGCGACGGGTTCGACGCCTCAACAAACTGTCACCTCAGTGCCATCCACCACCGGTTCCCCTTATCCCCTCACGAGTCAGGAAGGGAGCAGCTACTTTTACGACGGTTCCGCCTCGCAAGCGGGAGCGTTTCAGCGGGCCTTCGTCAGTCAGCAGCAGCCCAATGCGTTTGTGGCGCAATCTCAACCGCCGCCTCAGCAGATTGTACGACCACCAGTTTGTGTAAATAGTCAGCAGTTCCAAGGTAAGTTATACGCATTCTGAATTTGTAAATGATAGAGTAGTGTTTAGGAAAAATAACAGTAAATAAAAATAAATAAGAATCTTGTTGCCGAAGAATATGAAATGTTTGATAAAGATCTTGAAGCTTCATGTATTAAACTGGCTTTAAACGAGAGTAAGCAAGTCAGGTGATAAGGCTGATGTCGGGAACTACAGGAGAATATCGTTACTTTCTACAATTCCTAAGATCTTGGAATCAATTTTGACCGATGAAATCTTCACTACATATAAGCATTACCTCTCCGAAGATCAACATGGATTCTTTAAAGGAAGATCCACTGCCACAAACCTGGCTGTATATCAGAATTTTCTGATTACTTCCCTAGAGTCTGGTCACCAGGTCGACGTTATCTATACAGATCTCTCAAAGGCTTTTGATAGCGTGTGTCATCAGCTCCTTTTAAAGAAGTTGCCTGGAATCGGACTGATACCTATCCTGGATCGGGGATTACTTATCTAACCGTAGTCAGCGCGTGCACGTCGGAGGAGCGGTAACTAGAGAGGTGAAAGTTCTTTCAGGCGTCCCACAAGGCTCGCACATTGGCCCTATATTATTTTCGCTCTTTATTAACGACGTGTCACATTGTTTTAAAAACTCTAAATTTCTTATGTACGCGGATGATTTGAAATTCTTTAGCATCGTTAAGCCATCGTATAATACCCTTCAGTTGGACCTAGATAATCTGGTGTCGTGAAGATGACATTTTGTCGAAGCCTGAATCCAACAATCTTGAATTACACAATTGACGGCATTTCTCTTGAATCAGTGACATCATTCAACGATCTTGGTGTACTATTTGACAAAGACCTGTCATTTAACCATGTTGATCAGATAGTATCAAAAAGTCTGAGGTTACTAGGTTTCATCAAAAGAAACACCACCTGTATGAATGATACCAAAGCAATTACATGCCTCTTTAACACTTTGATTCGAAGTATACTTGAATACTGCTCCGTCATATGGTGTCCATCTTATCAATGTCACATTTATAGAGTAGAGAGAGTCCAAGCTAAATTTGCTAAATACTTGTTATTTAAACACCACTTTCCTTATTCGGATGTGCCTCAAGAAACCAGATTTTTGCTTTATGGTCTTAAACCTCTCGAAATCAGGCGCCGGAACTTCTATTTGTTCTTCCTTCACAAACTGATTAATGGGACTATTGATTGCCCTAAACTGTTGTGTCTTTTAAGGTTTAACGTTCCGTTCAGAGCTCTGAGACACAGACGCCTCTTCTCAGAACAAGTGCACAGTACTAATTTTGGTCAACGAGCTATCATTCACAATATGATAAATACTTACAACAAAAATTTCAACCATATCGATATTTTTTCTTTAAGTCTCAACTCAGTCAAGCGCCAAGTGTCTTAGAGTATCTTGTCACTGTATAAATGTGTGTATGTGCGATTGTTTATTGTTAATTATAGTATACATTATCCAATGTTGTCTTTATATACATATGTTTTTTTTTCTTTTGTTTGTATTCAGAATAGTATGTAAGTTTTTGTACCATTTGGAGAACTTACCTCTGTAGTGTACTTACTGTAAATAAATAAATAAATAAATAAATTTTTGAAATTAAAGACAAAGAAAAGTGGAAAAGGTCTGCCGTCAAGTCGGGTTGACATATTGATATAGACAGGCAATTAAAACGAAAAATTAATAATGTTTATAGTAATTATATAGACTAGAATGGCTAGGAGTCTGTATGAAAACTCAAAAGGTTTTTGGTCTTATGTGAAGTTGCAAAAAAGTTGTAATGACATTCTATATGAAGTTACTTACAAAGAGGCATCATTTAAGGGTACTAAAAATATAGCTGATTAATTTTCCTTAATCTTTAATTTAGTGTTTTCTCCTAAACAAAATATAGTTCAAATTGAAAGCCAAAAATATACTTTTGTGACCAATTGATTTTTGCAACCAAAGTACGAGTAGCAGTTAAGAGATTAGAAACAAACAAGAAACATTTAAGGGTAATAGGGCCATTGGACCAGATAGCCTCTCCAGATATGTAATTAAGGGATGTTGTGATGTATTAATGTTGCCTTTGTAAGTATCTGGAAGGTGGGTAACTTTGTGCCGGTGTTCAAAACTGGCCCTCGACAGGACATAAGTAATTATAGCCCACTTAACCTAGTAAATGCAATATCAAAATACAATATGTGCGGAGGATGTACAAAATGTTCTGCTGTTGGAATCAAGCTTCATGATAAAGTTTGTTGGTACTTTTCTGCATTCAGGCTATGTTTTTGTCATTTTGTTATCTAGTTTATCGAAAATAAAATAATTATTCCTCACGATCGGACTTTGTTAGGTAAAGATTATGTGACTTGATTTTCAGGCGACTTTGTTAGGTAAAGATTATGTGACTTGATTTTCAGACGCCGGAACTTCTATTTGTTCTTCCTTCACAAACTGATTAATGAGACTATTGATTGCCCTAAACTGTTGTGTCTTTTAAGGTTTAACGTTCCGTTCAGAGCTCTGAGACACAGACGCCTCTTCTCAGAACAAGGGCACAGAACTAATTTTGGCCAACGCCTGGAAGACAAAAATTTTATATCCTCATATCAAAACGGCTTTCTTCCCGTCAATATAAAGAAATCTAGTTTCTTTTGTGCAGTATCTAAATGAAGCAATTAATAGAAAATCCAAAGCTGATGTGATCTTGGGATTTTTTAATAAAGTAAAGGTAAAAGGTGAAACATCAAATATGTATGAAAGTTACTATGGGGTTCCTCAAGGTTCAAATGTAGGACCGCTATTATTCATTATAATTATTAACAATATGTGCCAAATGGTCAAAAACATAAAGGCTCTAATATTTGCAGACGATTTTACTCTGTTCTGTTGTTCTGTTCCTAGAATTTTTAATTGCTGATAACTGTATATGCTTGCAAGAATCTGTGATGTAAGTGTGTGAATGGTGTGTTGAAAATGGTTTTGTCTTAAATGCCAAAATAATTTGTATCTGTGTCAATATCACTCAAAAAAAATCTACCTTGACTGCAAATTGATGGAAAAACATTAAAACATGTCGAAATTAATAGAGATTTGGGGTATTGATCGACAGTACATTAAAATGATGGGGTTTATTGTGATTGTTGATTCTTTATCTTGCCCAAACTGGAGTACGGAAGTGTAATCTGAGCGCTACAATATGAAGTATACAAAAAAATGTCTAATATACTGATAATTTATTTTTGATTCACGTTACACACAACATTCACGTTACTACAAAAAAGTATACAATGATCCTGTTCTGGAACATGTCCTGCGATGCCGCAAGGGCAATGATCCATTTCAGGCAAAGGACTATCACGATTTCGCTCTTTTTAAAGCTCATCAGGCGGCCATAGACTAACGAGCCCCATGTAGGGCAAAGGCATAAAATGCAATCAGCAAAGTAGTTGTTTCTTTAATTCCATTTCGCTCCAACCAATGGTTGTTGTATTGTTGTGACGTTGGTATAACATGAATCAAAAATACATTAACATTATTTCTTCTTGATTTTTGATTCACATTATTTTCATATATTATACCCCTTTTAAGTGCTCCACTGTTTTGTGATTCCATTCTAATATACTTATTCAAAATCCTGAGTGGTTAGTGGATTTCTCAGAGGTATTGTCAGAACTTCCATTCTCGATTAAATATTTAAAAAAAATAAAGGAACAAGGAAACCTTCAACTTATACTCTCCCAAAACTAATCCATACAAAACGTTACCTGTGTATTAAATGTGTGAGCTTCATAATTAATGTGCACATGATCTAGATATGAATATTTCCAGTTTGAGGCAATTCTTACAAACAGTAGAAAAAAGTCTTTTTGAAACTCAGGCTCTGCCATGGTTAGGCTTTAAGTTATTGTATACATAAATTCCTTCTGTAGTTTTTTTTTATATAGATAAGTACAGTACTGTACTTTATTACAATAACAATAACAAGTGAACAGTGTCGAAATTATCTCTTCAATTAATTCAAAATTACGTTGGATAAAGTGATTATTTAATTTTGAATTTTCCACAGTCCCAGTGAATTCATTGAATAAATCTGCTTAGTGTGACGTACTTGTTAATGTGGTTTTTTCCTGGGTTGATAAGGGAATTTATTCTCTGTTTTTGTATGTTCATGTCAGTATATTAAGTATTTCTACAAAGAGAAAAAAACATTTAAAGCCAAATTCCATAAATCGTCGACCGATCATCGAAGAATAAAAAGGTTGGAGTGACCTGGTAATAAATTGGATTTCTACTTATGGACATTTTACATTGAATCATCGAGTTTGAATTGGGTGGATATGATTTTTTATTTATATTCAAATTCAAATTCTCTTTATTAGTTTATTCTTTTCTAATACAATATTGCATTGATTAGACTAAATCATGCTAGGAAACTTTAAATGTTGTGCAACTAAAGATGTAAGAAACTATTTTTGTTTGAATTGCTTCGGCGTTTTTCATCCATCCTGTTTGGAGAGAGTTGGGAAATTCACATTTTTAACTGGTTATAGAATTCTTTGTTCCGAGGCGTGCCAGCTTGCATCAGAAAGAGCCGAGTATGAACTGGAAATCTTTAAGGAGCAGATTCGTGAACTGGAAGATGCGATCAAGAATAAGGACTTATTTATAAAACGACTTAAACGAACATCTAAGGACTTTAAGATCGATGTTATTGTTGCAGAAAAGGAGTATGAAGTTCGTCTGGATGCATTTAAGCTTGAAACCGAGAAACTAAGGAAAAGTGTAGCAGATCTTAGCAAAAGAAACCAGGTTCTAGACCTACAGTTGAACGACTCGCAGGCTTCATTGGATAAATACAAGTCAGACTTGGAAAAAAACTTGATTTTCTTAAAAAATATGAAAACCACCGTAGAGACACTTGAGGAAGAAAATATGAACTACAGCATGGAGATTAAATCTTTAAAACAAAAAATGATTGGCCCCTCTTGTTCCAGTGAGCTTGTTGAAGGGGAGAACACTGACGTCACTGCCATACTGGCTAAAGAGGATTTAGTAGAAGTTGATACTCATCGGGCTAACCCTAAATCATCTGAAGAGAATACTACTGCAAGGTCTGATACTGAAGCACTGGTGCATGAAGTCATTGTCGATGCACAGAACCACACAGGTAGACCAAAAATTTTAATTTTGGGAGATGATCTTGGTCATGGCCTTGGTCATTTATTAAGAAAACTGCTTGGTGCTCAAACACAGTACCAAATTACAAATTTTTTTAAACCTGGAGCACTAACGAAAAATGTGATGGAAGACGTAGATAAGATGGCAGATAAGATGAGTTATAGAGATTATATAATACTAGCGTTTGGTTCAAATGACTTAGCCAAGGGGCAGTTTCCTTCATTTAAAATGATACTTTCAAAACTTAGACATTGTTGTTCGCGCACAAATATAATTCTTATATCAGTTCCTTGCACACGGGATCAAAATAGGCATAATGATGATTTGATTGTAAAATTTAATGAAAAACTTTATTTGTTTGTTGACAGACTTTCTAGGTTGACTGAGGGTAGACTGTTATTTATTGATTCTAACTCAATGGGAGGTTTTCGACGCAAGCGGAGGCATATTTCTGAAGGGATTCTAGATTCTCTGACAAATAATGCAAGTACTGTAAGCAATTTGATTTTTGTAAGTAGGTGTAAAGAGTTCAATGAAATCCAAGTGTTGGCAGCTGATGATGCGAATGATGGGGGGAGGCCAAATGATCTGCATAGTAGCACTGGTGGTCATAGTGACGATAGTACTGATCAAGAGAATAGAGACGAAAATGTTTTTTTATAGATTCCCCTCCTCGGGCAGAATCGTTAACCAATTGTAACTCAATTAATGCTAAACACAAGAATGACAATAATTGTGATCTGTCTATTTTACTGTTAAACATCCAATCCCTAAGAAATAAATGTGATGATTTGTATATCTTTTTGGAAAGTATGAATTTTCCTGATATTGTTCTAGTTACTGAACATTGGCTAAAACCGGATGAGTGTTTTTCTGTGCCAGAGTATATGCCTGTTTCCCTATTTTGTAGAGAAAATTCACTGCATGGTGGAACCTTAATTTTAATTAAAAAAAATTATCTTGATAAGTATTATTTTGTGTCTGTTGATAAGTACAATTACTTGCTAGAGGAGGGTACCTTTGAGTTCTGTTTGAGTTACTGTAAAAAGAATAATTTGTATGTTCTTTGTGCATATCGTTCGCCGTCTTCACAAGTTGGACAATTTTTGCAAAGGCTTGACATCATCCTCTCTGAAATATCCCCATGTGCCAAATTGCTTTTGGCAGGGGACATAAATATTAATTTTCTCAACAAAAATTCAGTCAATTCAGTTATGCTAGCAAATTCTCTTATTTCCTACGGGTTAAACATGCATGTCGACACACCAACTCGCATAACCCGAACTTCAACCACTTTAATTGACTATATGTGCTCTAATTATGATCATGTGATATGCTCAGTAGTAAGTGCAGGGCTTTCTGACCATGAGGCGGTGTGTTGTACCTTGATTGATTTTAATGTTAAACTTAAAAGAGAACGTTCGGCGTGGTAGGATTTTTAACCGAATTAGTTTTGACCGGTTTCATGTGATTTGTCTTAATAGACCTCTTTAACCGCGCGTTTCCATTGAGATGGATCAAACCGAGGGTCACTAAATTAAAACCCTGGCTTACTAAGGGATTAAAAATATCTGCAGCAAATCTTCGAAGCCTCAATCATATAAAGAAATATTGTGATAATCTAAGCTTTATATCTTATTGTAATAAATATCGTAGTACCTATAGAAACATTTTAAAGACCGCAAAAAGATTATATTATAATAAAAGGCTTTCAAATGCTGAAAATAAACAAAAAGAAAGTTGGTCCATCATTCAGGATATACGAAGTAAAACCAGAAAGAGCGGTAACAATGTGGGCATAGATCCTGATAAATTAAATAAATATTACTGCACCATTGCTGGAAATTTGACTCGTGGAATAACATCCCCTGTTCTATCTATCTCCTATCTTGAAAACGTCTCTGTTCCTGGCTCTTTCTACTTCTTTCCTACTACGATAAATGAAGTTAAGGGTGCACTTCGCGAAATAAGAAAAAGAAAATCTTCTGGAGAGGATGGAATATCTGCAGAGGTACTGCTGCGGCTGCCTGATTGTGCACTAGAAGCCCTGGCTGAGGCCGTTAATTTTTCATGGAGTACGGGGGTATTTCCCGATTGCTTGAAGGCGGCAGTAGTGATCCCCCTGCACAAGGGAGGGGATTTGGAGGACCCCTCAAATTTTTCGCCCAATTTCCCTTTTATCTACAGTGTCCAAATTGATTGAAAAAATTGTAAAGAAAAAAATTTGGACTTATCTTGAAGCAAATGACATAATCACCGCTGACCAGTTTGGTTTTCAGCAATTTAAGGGAACACATGATGCCATTTTTTCTTTTCTGGAGAGGGTTTACTCCCACATGAACCAAGGTGACGCAGTTGCGGCGGTGTTCTGTGACATATCGAAGGCATTTGACTGCGTCGATCATGAAATATTACTGTCGAAGCTTCAACTATACGGGTTTAGAGGATCCTCTCTTGGTTTGGGTCATATCTTGAGGGTCGCAGTCAGTCTGTGATGAGTTCAGGCAGGCACTCAGGAATCCTGGGTGTTCAATGTGGTGTTCCACAGGGATCTGTATTGGGACCCCTTTTATTCTTACTCTACATAAATGATCTGGTTCAAATTAAAATATCTGGAAGCTTTACCCTTTTGCTGACGATACGTCGGTTGTGTGGCACCACAGGAGTATCGATCGGCTAAAGGAAAATATCACAAATGACCTTAAACTCATTCATGATTGGTGCAGCTCAAATCGACTTTCATTTAATATAAGTAAAACTAATGTAATTGGTTTTAAATGTGATATGCAGGGTTTGGAGTTGGGCGGTAGTCCTCTCCATGAGCATCCAAGTACCAAGTTCTTGGGAGTCTTAATTGACAACGGACTTCGCTTCGTGGACCACATATTGGGATTAGGCAAGAGACTCTCATCGGGTTGTTTTGCAATTAGGGTTGCAGCTAGAGAGCTCGGTCCAGAAATGGCCCGGACAGTCTATTTTTCACTGTTCGAATCTCATCTCAAGTATGGCATTCCATTTTGGGGTGTTTCCAGTCAGCAATACTTGAACATTTTGTTTGTCTTGCAGAAGAAGGCAGTCCGAGCCATTCTGGGTATTACACCAAGAGAATCCTGTAAACCACACTTTCTGTCTCAGAACATTCTCACTCTTACATCATTATTTATACTAGAAACTACATCCCTTGTTTTTAAAAATCAAAATAGTATTAGAGATCCAGTTCCTCAGCGTGAGACCCGACAGGCCATGGATTTACCTTTGCCTATACCTGCCACTACTTTAATTAAAAAATCATTGATTTACGAGGGTCGCAAAATGTATAATCATTTGCCAACATTTCTAAGAAATTCTGCCTCACTTACAGGCTTTAAAAAATGCCTTAAAAAGCTTCTACGTAGCAAGGCTTATTGTAACATTGACGAGTTCTATGCAGATACGTTGTGAAATCTTCCTTAATCAATAGACTTATGATCTCATTCTTTAAATTTTGTAGTTTGTTTTTTCTTTATATTTATGAATGTACATTGTTGTTTTTATATTTACTATTTTTTTATTTTTTGATTACTTATGCTTGTTTTGATCCTTTAGTGCTTCATAGTTTTATAATTTTACTCAAATTTATTATCTTTGTTATGTTTGTTTCAGTTACTTTTCACTTGTATATGTTTAATTTTACGTAGTTATAATTTTAACATGCTTTGTCAATAGAATTCTATATTCTTCGACAATAAAGTACTTTTTGAATTTGAATTTGAATTTGAATGTATATACTGAGTTAAATAAATAAATGAAAAGGACCGTATCGCTAGTTCTAGAAAGAAATGAACTGATACAAACAAATCTCACAAAAATATATTTCTGTGGTTAACACATCTCAGCTCCGTAAGCGTCTATAACACTCTTCTATTATCCGTTTCTAATAATGTGGCCTTTTGCCTCATTATTAGCCGCAAATACAAGGGGGTGCTTTGCGTATCCTAGATTTGATAACAGACTTTGTCACTCTATTTTGACTCATAGAGTTGCTTGTTCTGACACACTAAATTTTATTATCTGGGTAGTTTATTTATAGATCCAGGGCCAACACTTTTGTTTCAAAATAAGTAAGCGAATCAAGAAGCATAGCATGGCTTATCATGTTAAAAGCTTGTAACAGGTCCAGAAAAACACGAAGCAACTTTTTTTATCATCGACAGTGATAGTCGATTTAGCAACTAACTACTGATTTCTTAAGGAAAACGGCGCTTTCAAAAGATTTTATTTATTAGATAGATATGGTGCCACAGAACTTAAAGTCGTTTAGTATTATCGGCAATTTCTATTGTTCCTGATAAATACGTTATGGTTACCGTGAATGTAACGAGATAGATGTCGCTATTAAACCATTACTAATCGGTTTTAAACATTCAAACTCTCTAAAAGTTGTTAATGAATATTTTTTTCTTCTAGGTATGAGGTTCAGTTCTGTGATGGTGGTGGAGCAGAGCAGGGCACAGCCACCTACTGCCCAATTTCAGCCAATCTCAGCGGCACAGACCGCCTCCGAACATCAAACCCTTATGGATACGTCACAGCATCACCAGTCTCAACAACAAATCTCTCAAAATAAGGTAGTATATTATTTTCAGCTTTTTAATTTTTTTATGTACAGGGTGTCCCATTTTCGTAGGTTTTACGGGGTTTCCAGCTTATGAGTAGAGATAGAGAGATGCGGTTTTCCCGACACCATGCTACTTTTCGATGAAACTAAAGAGGCCGCAAACAGATTTGCCCTAACCATTTTAGTTTCCGTGCTACAGGGTGATTTTGAAAATTTGTCATTTTCGGACACCCCCTGTAACTCAGCTATCGTAAAATATATTTAAAATGTTTCAACTGGTATTTATAGATTTTTTCACGTAGAATTCAGTGGCATACTCAGATTTTTGCTGAGAGTCATAGTTTTTGACATATTGGCATAACCTACTATTTTTTAAATGGGAGACCCTATATATTATTTTTTCATCTTATTCTTCGTGTCGAGAGCTTTTCAAAAATATATTATAAGTCATATTTATTTTCATAAATAACATGAAAAAATGCATTTTTTTTTAAACGGATTTATGGCATAGCAGATCAATCGAAATAAGAGAAGGTGGCTGTGGTAGCCATGGCAACGCCAACAAAAATTTGATCAGGCAGCCATTACTGCTGTCATTTTTGGCATTATTTCGTTTAAATTTTTCTTGACGTCTATTATAATTATTGTGTTTAATATGGCTCAGAATCAAAAATTTGAATATTTTGAGAAATATGATATGAACGCGTGTTTTATATTGTCTAATGAAGATGCAGATCAGGCGGCAGAGCTTTATCTGAACAGGTTAGTTCTTTTTTATCTTCCTGCATTTTGACTTTATTGGTTCGCTTTATTTTATCTTAGATATCCCGAGAGAAGACAACCAGAAAAAAGAATTTTTCAAAAAATTAAAAATAATCTTTGCCAATATGGATCTTTTAACAAGCCTCGATCGCGAACTTACAATAAAGACAACGAAGAATCTGAGGTCAACGTTTTAGCCCTCGTTCAGACAGCTCCTGAAACATCTTGCAGGAAAATAGACGAAGAGGCGGGTGTACCGATAACCAAAGTGCAGAAAATTTTGAAAAAGCACAAATTCAAACCCTATAAATACAAACTTGTGCATCATCTGCATCCTGGTGATGCAGAGCGCAGATTGGAGTTCTGCAATTGGTTATAAATATGAAGGCAGAAGATATCGATTTTGAAAAAAAGATTATTTGGTCAGACGAGGCACATTTTACTAGTTCAGGGATTTTAAATAGACACAACACGCGATTTTGGAGTCAAGAAAACAACCATGTTATTTTTCCTAGGGAGCGTCAGGGCAGATTTGAATTCAATGTCTCCTGTTTTATTTTCAACCGAAAAATAGTTTACCAAATATATGAAGGAAATCTGAATTCGATTGGTTACGTGCGAATCCTAGAAGACGCATTAGGAATTTTGGATGATGTTCCCTTGGCTCAACTAAATAGGATTTATTTCCAGCAAGACGGAGCTCCAGCCCACAATGCCAGAATAAGTCAAAACTGGCTTAACGACCATTTTCCTGGAAGATGGATAGGAACACACGGACCTGTTCGATGGCCACCACGATCCCCTGACCTCTCAGTTTTAGATTTCTTTTTGTGGGGTTATTTAGAAAACAAGGTTTATGTAAGGCGATACGAAAACTTAGAACAACTAAGAATGGCCACCGAAAACGCTTTTGCAGAGTTACAAAGACAGTCATTTACAATAGAAAATGCATTAAAAAGAATTTTTAAAGTTTGTCACACTTGTAGGACACATAATGGTCTACAATTTGAACAATATTTGTAGTTTTAATGAAATTATAATTATTACCTTTTACCGACTTCCTAATTTTTTCTGATGCTGTTACTTTGTTATTTCGTTAATAAATATTTGTTAACTTTTTCCATGGCTCCACAGCCACCTTCTCTTATTTCGATTGATCTGCTATGCCATAAATCCGTTTAAAGAAAAATGCATTTTTTCATGTTATTTATGAAAATAAATATGACTTATGGTATGTTTTTGAAAAGCTCTCGACACGAAGAATAAGATGAAAAAATAATATATAGGGTGTCCCATTTAAAAAATAGTAGGTTATGCCAATATGTCAAAAACTATGACTCTCAGCAAAAATCTGAGTACGTCACTGAATTCTACGTGAAAAAATCTATAAATACCAGTTGAAACATTTTAAATATATTTTACGATAGCTGAGTTACAGGGGGTGTCCGAAAATGACAAATTTTCAAAATCACCCTGTAGCACGGAAACTAAAATGGTTAGGGCAAATCTGTTTGCGGCCTCTTTAGTTTCATCGAAAAGTAGCACGGTGTCGCGAAAACCGCATCTCTCTATCTCTACTCATAAGCTGGAAACCCCGTAAAACCTACGAAAATGGGACACCCTGTATATAGAACATCTAGGGCGAATTCATCAAGAGCGAATAACTACTCATATCGACGTGAAAGATGTTTTAAAAAAAATGAAATGGCAAATATATTTCTTTTATGGTTGTAAATTTCTGAAATAGTTCTCTCAAAATATATAATCGTAGTATCTGTATATTGACAGTTTTTTTTATTAAAATATTGCTAAAATTGAATTATTTATGTAGAAGAGCGTCCATTATCAAAAAAAATCGGTAAATTCTTCTTTACCCACAACTTCCCTTGTACAAAAATTACTCTACTTAAATAAACGTATATCTTTTGATGTAAATTTAACCTGGAAAATATATATTGAATATATACGAAATAGCGTTTCTTCAGTAATTGGTATTTTGTATAAAATATTATATACCTTTAAAATGTTTTAAAAACATTTATTTTTGATTAGTTTATTCAAAATTACGGTACTTAGTTTCTGTTTGGGGATTTGCTTGTTCAAATAATCTAAATCCTTTAAAAATATACCAAATAAAATTATTAAATTCATTCATAAACTACCATATTTAGAACCTACATCCAATTTATACATATAAACCTAACGGATATCTAAATATAAATTCCTTAATAAATTAAAAGTTAGTATATTAATTCATTCTTCTACTACAATAATTTCCCAAAGAAAATCAAGGAAGTAAATAATTTGAAAAAGTACAAGAAAGTACTAAAAAAGTTTTTCCAGAAATAATTAGGTAAAAAGTTATCTATTATATTTCTATTGTTTGTTTTTTGATGTCAGAAATTATTTTTTTTACATTTTAACAGTATCCCCTTGTTCTATTTGCATTATGAATATTTTTTTTATTATTTTTATATTTTTAGTTTAGTATTTTCCTTGTAATAAACCATTATAGTTGGTTGGAAATAAATTAATAAACGAAAATGTTTGTAATGTAATAAATAAAAGAAAATGTCTGTTATTTACTATGTATAGGTCTCCTATTGGGAATTTTGATGTTTTTATGAACAATTTAAATGATTTGCTTGTTAGTATATTTTCACTGGAAAAATTTATAATAATATATGGCGATTACAATACTGATTTTTCAAATGCTAATAACAATATTGCATTCTTTCTGTTGCAACTGCTTAGCTCATTTGGCCTTGCTTCACAAGTGAGAGGCGTGACTAGGGTTGGCAGGGACTCAGAAACACACATAGATAACATTTACAAATTTAAATCAAACAGAAGTAAACTGTAAAATTCATATATCACACGTGTCCGATCATTACTCTCAAATTCTGAAAATCAGTATGCAAAAACCTAATCAGGAACCTGTTTATATTCGGAAACGTATTTTCTCTGATAGGAACATTGTAAATTTTATTGCTTTACTTAGTGCTGAATCTTGGAATGAAGTATGGGAAGCTGAGAGCGTAGATGAAAAATATGACACTTTTCATAGAATATTCTTTTACTGGTTTTATATGGCCTTTCCAATGAAAAATTCTAAAGTAAATTCAAAATCCAACAATTGGGTAACTCAAGAAATAAAAAATTATTCTTCTTACATAAAAGACTTGTGTATGTCTGGTATCAGAAAACCAAAAGTCAGCAAGCTTATTTACACTACAAGGCTAAGAAAAAAACATATAAAAGTTATTTATCAGACTATAATAGATCTATTTATGAAAATAATATTATAAATTCACAAAACAAATCAAAGACAGCTTGGAATATTTTTAACAGAATTTCTAATAAACTAAAGACTAAAAGTAACGTAATAATTGAAAAAAATAATATCATAATTAGTGACCCTGCAGAGGTTTCAGCACTTTTCAGCTAGTACAGGGTCCGGCAAAATGATCTCCCACATTTTGTACCGCCGCTGCGCACGAATCACTGAAGAGAAGGGGAGCTTAGTGTATTTAGCCGGTAGCTCGCGCCTTGCCATTTCAGTTGTCGCCATGAATTGGACGGGCGAGCATCGTGCATTCATTATCGAATCGTTTATGAAAAATAACGAATCTGTGACGACGTCGCAAAGAAATTTTCGTACTCACTTCGCGCTTGGTAGACATGCTCCGGTTCCAGATCGCAAAACAATACTGTTGTGGGTTTCAAATTTTAGAGCCACAGGTTCAGCCTTAAAAAGAAAATCAACTGGCAGACCCAGAAGTGCTAGGACACCTGAAAATATTGCAGCTGTGAGAGAAGCAGTGGAACGATCTCCTACCCGTTCAGCTGGTAAACATGCTTCTGCTTTGCGTTTGTCAGATCGTTCTGTGAGAAGAATTTTACACGCAGAACTGAAGTTTCACCCATACAAAATTATGATCGTGCAAGAACTTAGTGAACGAGACTGGGAAAATCGCAGAGTATGTTCTAAGACATTCTTCAAAACGTCCCACAAAGCGCTGTCTTAATTACGAGTGACGAAGCGCATTTCCACTTATCTGGCTGTGTGAACAAGCAGAATTTTCGCTACTGGGCACCAGAAAATCCGCGGCAGCTGCATGAAAAGCCACTTCACAGCCCACGTGTTACTGTTTGGTGTGCTGTTGGATCATTTGGCGTTTGGGGTCCCTACTTTTTTGAAGAGGGTGGCGTAACGGTTACCGTAACTGCTGATCGATATATCGACATGCTACGTAATTTTTTGGAACCAAAACTTAGAGAACTTGAACATCCGGATGTGTGGTTCCAACAGGATGGAGCTACAGCTCATACGGCGAGACGGTCAATGGACGTTTTAAGGGAAATGTTTCCAGGACACGTAATCTCGTTACGTGGAGATGTTGGGTGGCCTGCGCGTTCTCCCGATCTTGCCCCATGCGACTTTTTTCTTTGGGGCTACCTGAAAGCGAAGGTCTTTGAACACCATCCCCGAACCATTGACGAACTGAAAGCAGCAATACGCCAAGAAATTGCAGGAATATCGCCTCAAATAACTGCTCAAGTGATGGAAACCTTTAGAAATCAGCTTCGAATGTGCATCGAAAAAAATGGTCGCCACTTGGACTCTGTAATTTTCAAAACTTAATGAAAACAAATGGCATAGTGTAGATTTCCATTTAATAATAAAAAAAATTAAACAGCATTTACAATGGCGTTTTTATTAAAGATTAAAATGTGGGAGATCATTTTGCCGGACCCTGTACTTCACACTTCAATTTGAATATCGTAATGCCAATGCTCCTCATAATAATTTTGGGTATCCAACAATATTTCTGTATCCTTTAGATCAGCATGAGACTCTTAGGTTACTAATGAACCTTCCCAATCAATTCTCAGCCGGACTGGATGAGATTCCGACAAAAGTAATAAAATATGTTGCAGAATTTCTCTGTGACTCTCTGACACATATTATAAATGTATCTTTTTCGACGGGTGCATTCTCCACGGAGCTTAAAAAAGCTAAACTGGTCCCTGTGTTTAAAAAAGGAAATCCCCAGTTGCTTAGTAGTTACAGACACTGTTATCGTCCGTGTCAAAGGTCTTTGAAAAAGCTCTTTACAACAGAATTCTGAATTTTGTTACTTCCCACAATATACTGGCCACCCACCAGTCTGCTTTTATACCAAAAAAGTCCACAGAGCAGGCGATTTTTGCGGCTATCAGTTATGTTGTGGAGAATCTGGACAAAAATCAAAAAGTAGCAGGTCTTTATTTTGACTTGTCAAAGGCTTTTGACACAATCAATCATGGTCTGCTCCTTAAAAAACTGGATGGGCTAGGTATACGAGGTGTATGTCTGTCCCTTCTACAATCCTATATAACAGGCAGACAGCAATCAGTTTGCATCCGACACAATGGGAAAACACATTACTCATCCTTTCAAGGGTTGCAGCAGGGGGTGCCCCAGGGATTAATTTTGGAACCCTTGTTGTTTTTACTGTATGCGAATGAGCTCTCCGGGGGACTTCCTGGTGGTGGCCTAGTCTGTCAGTATGCGGATGATACATCAGTTATGGTGGCGTTTATTATTGGCAGGTTATGGGCTCCTGGTGTGAGGATAACTTCTTAAAGCTCAATGCTGACAAGACAGGTCAGATCCTGTTTGGTAAAACTAAACAGAGTGAGTCACTTTATGTGAAATCGGGTGCTAGATCCATACCCATGTCGGAGAATATTCCTGGGTGTTCATTTGGACCCTCTTTTGAATTGGACTCAGCATAATAGGTCACTAACATCAAAACTAAATAGCAGTTGTGCACTAATAATAAGTAAGAATTTATTATATGTCTTGCATACGATCAATCTTGAGTTATGGTATACTGTTCTGGGGTTCATCCACCTCGGCCATTGATGTTTTCAGGGCACAAAAACGTGTCATCCGCACTATGTATGGCCTCCATCCCAGGGAGAGTTGTAAACCTCGCTTCTCAAACCAAAATATCTTAACTACTCCTTGCCTGTACTTTCTGGCCTTGGTAATGTACATAAAAAAAGAACCAAATCTCTTTGACAGAAATCTGGATCACTATTCGTCGGAAATGAATGTTGTGACTCGGAATAGAACCAACCTTATTATTCCTCTCCATAATACCTCCTTTTTCAAGAAAGGTCCCAGGTATCGGGCCATAAAGGCATTTCAAATGCTGCCTACAGAAACAAAGCAAATTGAAAGCATTTCAAAATTTAGGAACCAAACTATCCAATATTTACAAGCTAAATGCTTTTACTCTTTTAATTTTGAAGATGTTTAAAATTTTTAATTTGTGTTTTGTTAATTTGTCATATATATATTTGTCATATTTATTTGTTGACCTACTTATTAAAGTGTGGTCCTTTATTTTAATTTATTTTATTTTAATTGTCACATATATTTTCATTGTCTATATTTCAATATAGCATATCATGTACTCTCTTATAACGTTGCTTTGTGATTGTGATCATATTGTTGGCAATAAAGTTATTATTATTAAGTTAAAAAAATGTCTAACTAATAAGACATATATTTTCACTCAGATTACGTCGTCGCCAAGACCGAGCATTTTGCGGAAGCGAGATCACGAAGGATCTCCATTGAAAGCGGCCAAGAATCTGATCCCGGTGCTGCAAGGAACGAACCACCAGTCTCAGTTACAAGTGCCACCTTCCCCTCCGTCTCCACCCAGGCCCGACTCGAGAGGAAATGGACAGAGTTCGGGTACGTCACAGTTGTAAAAGTCCCCGAAAATGAGACAATTTTATTTTCTTATGCCTTATTATCTGTTTTTTTTTTAATACATAAGCACTAAATTTAATGGAAATCCTTACATTAATATTTATAGAATAAAATAAAAAAATATTTCTGATGGAAACTAATATTATAAAAATAGATAAACAGATGTGAAGGTGACATAAAGTAGCTGATTCAGCCTCTTACTATTAATTCATTCATTAATCTTAAAATAATTAATTGTTTTTGAAAGAAATAATTTGTTTAACAAACAACATCAATTTGACATTCCCAAAACATATTTCTTCTATGATTAAGTAAATCACTGTGAACATGAGTGGCATAGACAAGTACCTTGGAAAAACGGATCAACCAGCTGTTATGCCTTGTGACTTGATCAAAGCATTCGACTGTGTCAGTCATGCCTTCCTGTTATGAAAGTTTGGGTGTAGTTGTATTAGTTTTATTATATTATTTCGCATACAAAAACAGACAAATAAAAAGTCAGGTTTATAAATTTCAGAGATTGTCGAGAAACATATACAGAGTATTTCATACTTGATGGTACGTTAGAGGTATCGGGAAAACGAAAAGAAAAATAAATTTGAAATTTTGACTACGATCATAGGAGGCTGGTGCTTTTTGTGTGGTGTGAAATTTTAAATGGGACACCCTGTAGTTTATTTTATTTTTAGATTCTGTGGAACAAAATAAGTTTTTTCCTATAAGATTTTTTTCATATCTCTCACCTTTTATTAAATATTAATTATTTTGTGTTTTTTTTATCAAAAATATGTGAATTAAAACTTCAATATTTTCTTCTCAAGATGTCAAATCAATGTCGGCTTTTATACAGAGTGTCCTAAAAATTAATTGCTTCAATAATAAATGCCAAAAATTATTTAGGAATAAATGGAACATCAATATGGAAAATTTTACATAAACATAATATGAACGGCTACAAACTAATTACTTTACTGGCTTTACAACCAGATGAACCTCCAAAACATCTAGATCTTTCCGAAATGTTATTAATCCGGATACAGAAGGATCCAGATTTTTTGAAAAGAATTATTTGTACAGATGTAGCAAAATTCGCACGCGAAGGAGTCTTGAAACGTCAAAATAATGATTTTTGGGCTGCAGAAAATCTATTCTTTATAAAATAAAAAGGTTACCAATAAAAATCTAGATTTAATGTATTTTGTGTGTTGATGGATAGGCAATTTTCAATATACATTTATGACGAAAATTTAACTTCTGCAAAATATATTAAAATTCTAAGAACAACCCTATATATAACTTTTTGGATAATCTGATGCATATCGATTTGAGAAATTGTTAGTATCAACTGGATGGAGCTCCTGCCCATTGTACTTATGAAGTTTACGCCGACCTGTATGATATGTTTCAAGATAGGTGGATACGACGTGAAAGACCATGGAGTTGGCCACCGCGATCTCCAGATTTTACTGCATTAGACTTTTTTCTATGGGGTAGGATTAAAGAAATAGTTTATAAAACAACAGTAAATTGGAAAGTTGATCTAGAAAGTCGGGTCAGGCTTTTGAACAACTTGATCCATTAGAAATTCAAAGAGCTATTACCTGTCATGTGATGCAATGTCAGCACTTTAAACATCTGACATATTAGGTGAGAATTCCAAAACTTTTAATTTACTGACAAAATTAGTTCTTTTTAGAACCACAATTTATATTAAAAGAAAATCGTTTGGCAAGCTGTAGTTCAAGCAATATTATTTATAAAATTGCTTATAATAAATCGACATCTTTAACGTTTCTGTCGAATTTTAATAGTAATAATTATTCATAAAATCGTTTATAAATCGAAAGCAGTTCTAAATAGTTATAGGATTCCTCTTTATTCAAAGCTTCAATAATATACAGGGGGTTCCATTTAAAAAAGGCACTTTTAATTAAATTTCTAAAATCTAAATTGCAGTTCATTTTTAGCACACTCTGTATAAAAGTAGGCGATACTTGTTGCTAAAATTAACGTACCACAGCTTGACTAAATAATATTAAAATTTTACATTGATTTGATATCTGAAGACGAAAATATTTGGTAAAAAAACACAAAATAATTAATATTTAATAAACGGTAAGAGAAATGAAAAAATATTATACAAAAAAAAACTTAGATTGTTTCGCAGAATCTAAAAAATAAAATATTATACAGGATGTCCCATTCAAAATTTGAAAGTAGATGCCAGTTACCAGTAGATTTGGCAACACTCGTTCTTCAGATACTTTTAACGTACCCAAGAGTATGGCATGTATATATCAGACGGGAAGAAGTTTTGAGCATTATTAATTTTCTCTCAAAAGGAAATAATTTAATTAATATTATAATCTTCAATTCAATGAAAGGCTTAATAAATAGAAAAGATTGTAATTAAACTAATAGCAGAAGTTTCCAGTGAAAATGAAATTTGATTCAAATGTTGAATAAACTAATCATATTTTTTTGTGACGGGAAAAAAGTTTGACATTTAACCCCTGTTGACGGGTAACAAAATATCAGTTTTTATGAAATTACTTTTTTCGTGGATATATATACAAATAAGTAAAGGTAGATATTTAATTTTAGAATATTTTATTATACAGAAGTTACATTTCTTCTATATCAAAAGTACAATTATTAAATGTGCACTGCATGAATGTCATGTTCCTTGAACTATTCGGTACAACAGTCGAATCTTCTTGTGTTGAAATTAAATATTGTTCTGCCATGGATGCAAGTTGATGTACCAGGTCGCAAATCGAGTGTTATTTCAGCACTGCCTCACGTTCTAAACACTTTATTATAGCTATTTCTGACCCATGTGCTACCGATTCATTAATATACCCTTTAGCGACCGTTGATGACTTCCAATCGCCATGTTTCTTTAGTGTCATCAAGTCCCCAGATCCAACTCAACGTGAAGGAGACGATCTTTGAAATGAATGACCTGTACATTAACATTTTCAAGTTTAAGAAAATTAGCTACTGTTTTAGATTCCTTATAAAACTTATTTTTACCCACAACTTGGTTGATATATTTTCCATTGCGATATGTATAGAACAGGCGGCGATCCTTTGCTGCTGCTTTACGAAAGACTATGTACAGGGTGGCCATTTTATGGTGATACAATACCTTATCTAAAAAACGGTAATAGTTACAACAAAAAGTTAAATACAAAAGTTGTTTGGGTTTAATTAAATTTTTATTTTATTTCACTTTTGTTTATACAGGGTGTTGTGTTTCGTTTTGACGTGACACATGTCAACTTTCTTAATTTAAATGGGACATCCTATATATTATTACTTGTTTCGATTCTACTGTTAATTTGCGAAAGTTTTTATAATAACATCTATATTTGAATTCTTTATCGTTTTTGAGTAAATTGAGTTTTTAGAATTTTTTTAAAAAAAAATTTTTTACTTATAAAACTTTAATGGAACTGACTAATATCCTAAACGTACATTACTAAGGGTTCAATTCAACGAGTTTCCATGCTGGTCTTACCAATTAATATACAGGGTGTTAAAAATGGAGAGCAAAACAAACAGAACTTTAAATGTAAAAATCTCCTGTTTTTCAAATGGAACACCCCGTATATTTTTATTTCATCTGATTCAGCGTTCAATTACCTATTATTACTCATATATATGTCCTATACAATCGGCGTATCCCTGGCCGATCAGAACATCGTCACAGGTCACCGTGTGGCACGTTTTTCGGCCGATTCCGCGAATAATAACCCGAAAAATATTATTGTTACTTTTTCGTCGCTCAGCACGAGAAACGATTTTCTGGGCGCCGCCAGAAAGCGTAGAAATCCTGGTTTGAATGCTAAAGATCTAGGTTTTAATAAGGACACAAAAATTTTTGTAAATGAACATTTGTCACCTTTCTATAAACTATTACACAAGAAATCCAGGGAGTTTTGCCATAAATCGAACTACCAATTCTGCTGGATTAAAAACATGAAAATTTTCGTCAAAAAGGATGAAACCTCCCGTGCAGTGTACATTGAAAACGAGAGTATACTCGCCAGACTTCATTCCTAGTTTTTTCTCACAATTATTTGCAATTAATGCGGTGATATGGACTAGATATGGCTTTAATAGATAACTTCCATGTTTACCTTCAGAATACAAGAGGTCTCAGGACTAAATGTGTAGATTTTTTTCAATCTGTGAGCTCAGTTGACTGCGACTGTATCTGTATTACCGAAACTTGGTTGAAGAGTCATATTTCTTCATCGGAATTATTTCCCCCACAATATAACGTCTTTCGACTTGACAGGGACTATGTGACAAGTGGTAAAAGTGATGGCGGTGGTGTGTTGACCGCGATCCACGTAAACTTTTCGACTGAGCCTATTTCGAAGTGGTGCAATGTGAACTGCATAGTTGAGGATTTATGGGTATCTGTCGCGCTGAGGGGAGGTAAGAAATTATATATCTGTACCGTTTACATTCCTCCTCATGCCACTCTGAATAACTATATAGCTTTCTTATCTAAACTGGAGGATATATTGTCTAAAAATCCAGATAACCATTTTCTTGTGATAGGTGATCTTAACTTACCAAATCTAAACTGGTTAAAATACAGTGACAATAATGATTTGCGTCCCCGTGACGCGACAGATGCTTGTAGTCAATACTTCTGTGATATATTTTTCCTAAATAATCTAAAACAATACAACCATGTTTTAAATCACAATAATAAAGTTCTGGACCTTGTTATATCAAACTCTTTGTTTATGAATGTTGAGAAGTGTTGTACTCCTCTGGTAGTTGAGGATGGTCACCATCCGTCTTTGGATATTATAATTAAGTTAGACTGTGTTAAGAACTTGCACTGTAATTCGTATACCAAAATCAGGTTTTGTGATGCGGATTTTTCTAGCTTAAATAACAAAATCAACCAATACAATTGGCTTGATATTTTCAAATCTAAAGATCCCAATGATGATTTAACCACTTTCTACAATATTTTAAACAACCTAGTAGATAAATATATACCAAAGGTTAAAATCTCAAAATCCAAACACCCACTCTGGTTTTCCAGACCCACAATAGCTCTTGTTAAATTAAAAAATACTGCTCATAGAAAATGGAAGGTTTATGGTGGCCGCAATAATTACAGTTATTTTTCAGATTTAAGGAGTAAGGAACACTATTCGAAAAATGGAGGCTATTTACACTTCATGTATTGCAATGGACGGTCGCCATATTGAAAATTTTTTATAATCTGTTTTAATTAGTTATTAGTTATACCGTGTGGCACAAGATATTTTTTTTGTCTCTCCCTTATTTTCGTAAACATTAAATAATAAGAACATAAATTACATAATATTTCACTTTTATTTGTATTTTCTCACATTATTTAGGGTCTCTATCTGTGTTAAGGAAATGATAATAAGGCTTAGTTTACGACATTTTTATTTTAGCCCACTTCATCTGTTTACTTATATTAAAAAAAATGGTGAAATCAGAAAACGGCTAATAAAATCGAAACTGTTCATTTTAGGTATAGGACATATATGAATCGCTTATTTATGAAAGGCCTCTTGTCACATTTTTTCCTAAATCCATTTTTTTTGTGAAAATGACATCTTAACGCATGAATACACGGTTTGCTTATGAAAGGTCTCTTGTCCCGTTGCTCCAATACTGTTATAAGAGCATATTAAAAATGCGTTTATTTATGAAATGCCTCTTGTCGCGGACAAGAGGCTTTTCATAACTAAAAGTGTTATGGCTACACCGAATTTTGAGGTTATCTTTATGTTTACACTGTCATTATGAAAGCAAGTGTCCGTTTAGTTTTATGTGAAATATTTTATATATTTTTTAAGTATTCTGTTGTCTTAGAAAAGTAAATAATGTCAGATACTGAGGGAGAAAGTGCTAATGAAGCTGATTTAGAAGTCGGTAAAAAGCGTAAGAAAGGTGTTCGTAGGTCTATGAACTACAAAGTCAATGGCATAAAGAAAGCTAGAATTCATGGGGACGAGTATGTTAACTATAAAGGAAACATTGTGGAAGCCCGGAAAACAGGAAATCCCTGCACGTAAGTACATTATTGCTCTGCTTAAATAGTTCACTTTTGACAGGAGTCTACTCATCTTGGCTCTTTATTTAAAATTTATATTTGGTGGGGACCTAAAAGGAAAAGTCATGCGTTTTTTCCTGTTCAAAAACTAGTAATCATTTAAGGTTTCTTTTCCAGGTGCAGACTGAAATGTTTTAATAAAATAACTGAAAATGACCAAATTGAAATTCTACACAGAAGTGGAAAATTTAATAGCAAAGACGAACAAGATCAGTTTTTGCAGTCCTTAATAGGAGCACTTCCTGTGAAGACTAAACGCTCTAGGCTTAGGCCTACAGAAGATAATGGAGAAACTGAAATGCAGCCCAGGCCCAGTCACTCTGTGGACCATGCAAGTTCATTTATTTTTTTTGTAATGGTTGGAAAATCAAGAATAAGGGTGTGTAAAAAAGCATTTTTAAGCCTGCATGGTATTGGTGAAAAAGGAGTAAGAAGGCTAAAATATCTATTATTGATGGGTCGTTCCCCTAGAGATCTTAGGGGACAACAAAATAATCGCAAGACTTTTCCAAAGGATTTTAAAGACATGATTAGGGATCACATTAATTCATTTCCTGTGAAAACTAGTCACTATGCTTCCAAGGAAATCAAGTACTTAGACGCAAAGCTTGACATTAAAATAATGCATTCTTTGTTTAAAGAAAAATACAGTTTCACTGAGTCTGATTGTAAATATAATTATTATTATAAAATATACAAGGAGCATTTCGATTATCGTTTTGGTAGGCCTCAAATCGATACGTGCTGCGAGTGTGAGCAGTTCAGTGTAAAACTTAAAAACCCACAGCTCAATGACACTGCAAAGAGTAGCAGCTGCAGAGCTCGTTGTCCACAAAAGAAGGAGTAATAAATTTTATAACAGTTTGCGTAATACTAAAGAGTACTGTAAAACCCATGAAAATGCAATCCTTTTATGTTTTGACTACATGCAAAACATCTCGCTACCGACAATCCCTATTCAAGAGATGTACTATCTCAGACAACTGTCCGTTTTGCCTTTTGGTGTACATAATGCCAAGGAAGAGACTGCATGTTTCTATTTGTATCACGAAGGGGTTGCACAAAAGGGGAGTAATGAAGTATGCACATTTTTACTGAGATACATTAATGACAATGTCCCCAGTACTGTTGATAAACTTTACCTGTATAGTGACAACTGTACCGGGCAAAACAAAAATCATGCTATGATAAGATTCTTAATGTCTCTTACTGACAGTGGTAGATTTAAAAAAGTAGTCTACAGGTTACCAATCAGAGGTCATTCTTATTTACCTTGTCACAGAGATTTTGGTCTAGTGAAAAGAAAATTGAGGAAACACGACAGGTACTACACTATAAAAGAAGTTACATCTATGATTTTGTCCTCGACAAAACGGGGAAAATTTATGGTTGATCTTGTTGAAACAAAAGATATTTTGGATTTCCAAAAGTGGTGGCCTCAATTTTACAAAAAAACTACAGCTTCTGAAGAAAGAAAAAAAAGGAAATAAAGGAAAAAGGGACATGTTTGCTGTATCAGTATACCATGAATTTATTTTTGACAGCTCAAGAAAAGGGGAAGTTTCAGCATCTGACTTCATTGATGGGATTCAGAGGAAAACGTTCCACCTTAGTTCCGGCAAATCAGATGTGATCAGTTTACCAACACAAAAAGCATACGACGGAAAAAGACCAATCCGCGAAGAAAAAATTAAAGACTTGAGAAAAGTTTTACAATACATACCAAGTGAACATAACTGGTTTTATGACGAGTTAGTAGAGTGGCCGACTAAAAAGAAAGACTAAAAGAAAATTTAACAACCGAAGTTTACTTTTACCTTTTGTAGTTTCAGATTGTTGTGTATTGTTATTTTGACTAATAAAAAATGTATTTATATACATATTATGTATACACACTTCAAGTGTATTTTGTTTCATTAAAACATATTGTAAATAAACATGGTTTTTTTAAAATTTAAAATAACATTTACTAGAAGAAAATTACTGTACTATATATTTTTTCACCTTTGTTTATGAAAGGCCTCCTGTCAATGACTTTTAAAAAATCAAAAAAAAGGTTCAAATGATTTTAAAAAAATCCAAACAAAATAATTCACAGTTCTGAGGATATCTAAAATCGTAGTAAAAATTTTAAAATATTTTTTTTTGCAATGTTTAAGAAATACACAGTTTTTCATTGTTTACCGAAAATTTAGATTTTGTGACAAGAGGCCTTTCATAAATAAGCGATTCATATATGAGTAATGATAGGTAATTGAAGGCTGAATCAGATGAAATAAAAATATACAGGATGTTTCATTTGAAAAACAGGAAATTTTTACATTTAAAGTTCTGTTTGTTTTCCTCTCCATTTTTAACACCCTGTATATTAATTGGTAAGACCAGCATGGAAACTCGTTGAATTGAACCCTTAGTAATGTATGTTTAGGATATTAGTCAGTTCCATTAAAGTTTTATAGGTAAAAATTTTTTTTCAAAAAAATACGTTTTTTAAAAAAAAATTTTGAAAACTCAATTTATTCAAAAACGATAAAGAATTCAAATATAGATGTTATTATAAAAACTTTCGCAAATTAACAGTAGAATCGAAATATGTAATAATATATAGGTTATCCCATTTAAATTAAGAAAGTTGACATGTGTGACGTCAAAACGAAGCACCCTATATAACCAAAAGTAAAATAAAATAAAAATCTAATCGAATCCAAACAACTTTTGTATTTAAATTTTTGTCGTAACTATTACCGTTTTCTAGATAAGGTACTGTATCACCATAAAATGGCCACCCTGTACATTCCTACTACTAATCTACAAATCTCCTGTTTATATCATTCTTTGTTTGCTTAAGTTTCATAATTAACAACGTTCCCGAATCTTCAATATCTTTAATATCTACCTCAAATTCGACAAGCTCCTGCAATCCAAATGCAACAACAACCTTGGCCATTAAACAAACTTCATAGGGAGCATTATTTAAAAAATCACTAATTTCTGCACTTGTAAAAATCGCTGCTTTCTTGGAAGTGTAACCTTTCCCATTTTGTTTCAGAAAGGTAATTAGTTTGAAATATTTGGAAATGTCTACATAATTATTGTAACGCTACTCTCGCTGCTTCTACTAACTCAGGTGGAGTCAGAGAAAACTCGGAATCAGACCTTGTTTAACTTTATGTTATTTACAATAACTAGTAAATAACCACTAACTTCGCAATTTTTAAATCAAATCACTTAAATAAATTGACAGATATTTGATTAGTTTTAAGGTTACAGCAGCCTACCAGTTTAAAACTTCATATTTCACATCGATAATTTTCTGACTTCATTCAACTATTTTCAATATTAAATCGTCGTTTTTCCCGTCACAGAAAAAGATTGTGTATTATACACTGGAAAAATATTAGACTTTATCTCTAAATCTAATGCTGTTTTCCCTTGTATAATAAATTACCATATGTACAACCAGCCATTGTATAATAATGATCATCATGCTCAGATTCATTTACCTACTTTTCTGCAGGTGGAAGCACTACAATTTCGGCGACGTCGAGTCCCGGTTTGGCTGAAATAAACGGAGACAGTAACCCACCAGTGGCTATGAATCTTAAAGATGAAGAAGAGGAAGAAACCAAGCCCGCGTTGGAAATGAGTCCTCGGAAAAAGCCCAGAAAACAACAATTGTAAGTAATGGGCAGGAGTCATTCTTACAATCCTTGCCTTGTATTCTCATTTGAAATTGAAACTTAATTATATTGTAAGTTTTGATCATCATTTAGGAAACACCGTGTAGACAGTATATTCGCTGAGTTTACGTAT
This sequence comes from Kuschelorhynchus macadamiae, assembly GCA_030620095.1. Classification (NCBI taxonomy): domain Eukaryota; kingdom Metazoa; phylum Arthropoda; class Insecta; order Coleoptera; family Curculionidae; genus Kuschelorhynchus; species Kuschelorhynchus macadamiae. Next base: position 1,618,644 of record JAUTXW010000521.1, on the reverse strand, counting down.
CCAAGCCACACAACCCCGTTTAAGCTAAGACTCATAAATTTAAAAATTCAAAAGTATTTATTGTCTAACAGGAACAATCCCAATACAAAGACAATTATAAATTAAATTAGCACATAGTAGAGGATAAATTTAGATTTGATACACATAAATAACTACAAGATTCACATCAAATCACCAAGAACGAAATAACAAAATAGACTGTGATCAAAACCTCTTTCAGGATAGATAACATCCGTTTTAAAGGCCAGGTACTTGAGGAATTTTCGTTGTACACATTCAAGCCTGTTAACGTGGACATTGTGGGTAGGGAACCACACAATGGCCGCGTAAAGTAGCCTGGATTTAACCAGGGAATTGTAGATTGAGATGCGACAAGATACGTGTGAGAATTCCGATGTACTCCTTATCAAAAATCCCAAGGACCTCAGACCTGACCGGATAGTCTCATCTATATGCTGACTGAAAGAAAGTTGCTTGTCAACTGTGACACCCAAGTCACGAACTGAATCACAATCAGGTAGCAACACGTTACCAAGCGTGTAGTTATGGTGGAACTCATGATGAATTATAGAGATTGTCATTTTCTTACATTTTTGTATATTTAGTGGAAGACTGTTTAATATACACCAACCATGGACTCTATCAAGGTCCTGCTGAAGCACCAAGCAGTCATCTTGATTACCGACAATACGAAAGAGCTTCATGTCGTCAGCAAAAAGTAATGTCATTAATAAAAATGGAAAATATAAAAGGAGCCAGATTACTGCCTTGCGGGGCACCACTTGTGGCGATATACTCACTTGACTTAAAGCCATTGTAGTTTACAAACTGGATCCTATTTGCCAGATAGGAGACAAATAAATTGACCAATCTGCTGCTGTAGAGTGACCAGAAGTCAAAACGCCTAGAGAGTCGTTCGACCAGGAGATCCTGGGAAGATTGTAATCCCCAACAATACAAAGGCTGTGTTCGTCATACTCCTGAGCTGCGCGCTCGCCAGCTGAGCAATGTAAGTCGTAGCATTGTGCCCCAGATGCTGGTGGTATATAAACACAGCAAAAGAGTTTTTTGAGGGTATTTGTTTGGACTGCAACCCATATCTCCTCAGATGTTTCTGCTGCCAACTGAACAACTTTGTAGCACAAATTATTACGTACAGCTATAAGAACAACTCCATTTCTCGATTTACCTGTATTAGTAGAGTTTCGGTCCTTACAGTATATTGAGGAGTTAAGCAGGCCAGCTCTGCATCCAAAAATTCATTGGTCAGTGAGGTCTTACTAAAAAGTATCACATCGTAATCATACATGGCAACATTATTGCACAACAAGCTGCCTGGTCAGTATCTGTGACGATTTGGAAGATTTTTCTTTAAAAAATGAGCATTGTTAATGTTCCTGTATTGATTATACCTGTTAAATTCATTTCTTCGATAAACAAAGTCCCTTACTGTCACATATTGAGGCCAAAATGTGCTCTAAGCAGATTCTCATGAGTTGGATCAACCTCGATTTTAAAAGAAGAGAAATCCTGTCCAGATCTCAAGCGATGAACTGCAATATCATCACTGCCTATATTTGCATTTTCTTTAATATATTCGATTATTGATTCACAAGAGGCATTATTGTTGACCCTACTGACAAAAAGCCATTTTCTCAAGGCAGCTCCACATAAGTTAAAAGCACTGGAAGACAGATTTTCAGAGTTGGAGCTTAGGGAATGATTTGATTTTACTCCTGAGACAGATGCTTTATCTCCAGATTTTTTATTATGTTTGGTTGTTTCACAAACGCCTATCGCCATATCGACTGCTCTGTTTACCTGACTCAACGTAATTTCCCCTTTTTCACTTGTTCGAGGTGTTGATTTGGTTTTATTACTATTTTTATTACCTTTATTGTAGGTTATAGCATTATTAGAGGACGTTGACTGCATTTTATCACATGTCAATAGTGCTGGAGTAACCGTTGATAGTGCTGGAGTAACCGTTAACAGCCGGTCATTGGGTTTCACTAGTAGTTCTATTAATATTCTCATTGATGTTTGGTTTGTCGATATCGATAGTGATGACTGCTTTGTCTTCTTTTTGAGATCCGATTTTGGACATGGGTGGCTCAGAGAGAATGGGATAGTTAACCTCCAAGAGTTTTTTCTGTACATTTTCGAGTTTTTCATCCAATGCCTGAGTTTTATTGCGAAGAAGATCATTTGTTTCCATCATCTGCAGATTTTTATCAGCACAAAACTTTAGCATCTCATCATTTGAAAGTTTTGTTTGTTTGTCGTTACAGTCGGCACAATTAAGTTGATTAATTCCAACAGTGTGGAAGCCAGGAACCTTAATAACACAATGGCTATAGAAAATATTTTTCGCACACAATACATTTTATTACACCTTTTAATTTTTTTTCACAAATGCTACATTTATTCACTGCACCAGAATCCGCCTTTACACGGCCCTCGTCCGCCATCTTCTTTTATTTTATTTTTGTCTAGTTTGTAGTTAATTTTTCGGTTTAATTGCTTTCAGTGAAATTTTAAAAACAATTAACCATAAACAAAGATGATGACATAACCCTGTTTGTAAAGGTAATTATTTTAGATTCAATTTTCGAAATGATGAAAAGACACTTTTTGGAAAATATATATTCCAGCACACAACACAATGTCCACTTAATGTTTTTCAACAATTTTTTAATTTAAAAGTTCATTTGTATTCAGGATGATTATCGATTAATGTAAGCAGAACTGTTACCTCTTGTGTCTCGCCAAGTTTGGACCGTCTTTCGTTTCTCCCTCCATCGAGAAATGGCACTGATAGTCTTTTCTTACTCCTGTTAGCAGCGTGGAACTATTGAAAGGAATGAATAAAATCACAAGCAAATCTACACAAAGATTTGCACTGATGACCTGTCAATTAAAATATTTCTGAACCTGCCGTTCTCAGTCATAGACACTAATAAATGAATCCCTTATATAAGGTATATTCCCTGAATGCCTTAAAACAGCTATAATTATTCCTCTTCATAAAGGGGGCGAAAAAACTAACCCTTGCAGTTATCGCCCAATTGCTCTACTAACAATGCTATCAAAAATCATTGAAAATCAGATAATATCAGTAACGCCATGTTCTCATTGCTTAGAGACGTCTACTTATCTAACTTCAATAACAACCACCCCACCGCCTGAGTTTTTTGTGACTATGCAAAAGCCTTTGACTGTATTAGTCATGAAATTTGAATAAGCAAGCTAAATTTTTATGGCATCTGTGGTATTTCTTTAAATTGGTTTAAATCTTATCTCGGGAATAGGCAACAATTTGTAAGGGCAAATGGTTCTGATTCTGATTGTATTGATTACAAGTGGAGTCCCTCAAGGCTCGGTCTTGGGGCTTATAATAATTCAAATTCAAATTTCTTTATTCGTGTCAGTACAAAAAAAAGTTTACACACGTCAAACAACATGAAAGATACATACATATATTGCTAAAATTAAGTTAAAACTAAAATAAAATACAACACAAACATTGACATCTTATAAAATCACACTATAAAATACACGCAGAATCTAAAAATTCGTCGACTGAGTAGAATGCCCCCTGGAGCAACAACTTCTTTATGGAGCTCTTAAAAACTTTAAGTGGTGCCTCCCTCAAGGAAGTTGGAAGTTTATTGAAAAGTTTTATACCCAAATAGTTTGAGCCATTTTGACACCTTTTCAGACGACAGTAACCTGTGACTAGGTCACCTTTACCTCTTGTATCATATTCATGGACATCAACATGTCTTCTATATCCTGTTAGGTTCTTTTTAACATACAATAATGTTTCCAACATTTACAGGGAAGGTAGGGTTAATATGTTTAACATCACAAATGTGTCCCTGCAATCATCCCTATATGATAAACCACTAACTCCCCTGATAGCTTTCCTCTGGAGACCAAAGACTCTCGAGACATCCGAAGCATGACCCCAAACGATGATTCCATAAGACATGTGCGACTGCACGAGGGCATAGTATGCCTGCAGCAACACATCCCTGGTTACACAGTGAGCAAGATTTCTCAGGACAAAAATGTTTTAATTTAATTTATTACAGATGGAATTTATGTGGTTGTGCCATCGCAGCCTAGGGTCCAAGTTAACACCCAGAAACCTCACATCACACTCATTTCCTCGCCAGAAAGTTGTCTCATGGAAAATGTCATATTGTTGGTTTTTGCTACGTTCAGGAATAGCATATTAGAAGAAAACCATGTCTCAGCTGCTCCTTGTGCCTCAAGGGTCCTCATTTGAGACAGTTGTTTATCTTGGTGTTTGAAAGCTATTGTCGTATCATCGGCAAAGAGTGTCCAATGCACCTCAGGGTGAGCAAGGGGCAGATCATTGATGTAAATAAGAAAAAGTAGAGGACCGAGCACCGATCCCTGAGGCACTCCAACTGTTACTGGTAGGACATCCGAATCACCATCAGCAAGTCTCACATGTTGAGTCCGGTTAGTCAGATATGAGGCGAGCAGGTTGATACTACTACTGCACAAATTATATGCTCCCAGCTTCCGCAGCAAGACATCATGGGGGACACAATCAAATGCCTTACTCAGGTCACAAAATACAGTAGAAACATACTTAAGATATTCAAAACAGTCCTCTATGTAAGAAACTAAGTCCAGGATACCCAAACCAGTATTCCGCTCCCTCCTAAAGCCAAATTGGGATTCTGAAAAAATGTGTTTAGTTTCAAAGTAGGTTGCGATTTGAGAAGCTAAGCATTTCTCAAACACTTTTGAAAGTATTGGCAATAGTGAGATTGGTCTATAGTTTGAGGCATCCCCAGTGCTACCCTTTTTGTGTATTGGTGCCACAACAGCATGTTTGAGGCAGTCCGGAAAAACGTCCTTACAGATACACAAGTTTATTAGTTTTGTAAGCGGAATATAGATCAAATTATTTATTAGTTTTAGTAGGGGGACATTTAGATCAAAGCAATCACGACTTGTTTTATTATTTAGTTTATTAATTATATCTCTAACCTCAATGAAAGTGACTTCCGAAAAACAAAAACTTTGGTTGATATTAAAATTTTGACTATTTATGTGTCTGAGCGGATCTACATCCACTGTGACAACAATGTTCTTGTGTATTTCATTAGGTATGTTAACAAAAAAAGTGTTAAATTCATCTGCCGTGATACTAGATACTTTGGAAATTAACTTACAGTCAGTAATGGCACGTTTATACATTAAGCGATAAGAATTTCTTTCTTGTTTTAGACCTTCAGTATTAAAAGTTTTGCACAAGTCATTAAGAAATTGAAGATTTTCCCTCATTTCCCTTAACTCATTGGTAAAGATAAAAGTGGTTCCCCTTTGTTTAGGCTTTAGTATTAGTTCCCTTTCTGGAAAAGAAGATTTTAAACTATCCTGTAAAATTTCAGTAAACAGCAAAAATTTTGTATTTATGTTAACATCTATGTCATTAATAAAACCCCAATCAACTGACTCTATCAAATTATAAAACATAAGTCTACCTTTTTCAGTAAATGGTCTTATCAACTTGTTTAATTTTGTCGTGTCATCTGGTACAGAACACCTCAACTGTACCTCCATTGATTGACTCAGATGATCTGAAAAACTATTCCGAAGCAGACTTATCTTATAGTCCCCAGAAAAAATATTAGTAAAAATATTGTCAAGACAATTCGACCCCCTTGTTGGATTTAAAATTGTCAGATTAAGTCCATATGACAGAAGCAAACTACACATGTCAGCACTCCTCTTATCGTTTGTTCCAAAATGTACATTAAAATCACCTACTATTATTATTTTATCTCTTATATTTAAAAGTTCAAGACATGCTTCAAGGCGCTCTAAAAATGTGTCAAAACAACCCGAGGGGGGTCTATAAATTGTTACTAGATTAAGATGAAAATCCTTGAGAAAAACCCCACAAAATTCAGAGCATTTCTCAATGCTTAGTTTACTAACCTCTGTTAAAGGCAAATAATTGAAGTTGTTACCAAAAGTTGCTACTCCACCGCCTCCACTCAGTTTACGGGAAAAGCCGCCAACAAAGGGAAGGTCATTAATCTTCTCTGTATTTATCTCATCATCTCGTAACCAGTGTTCGCTTATACAAAGCGTGTCGGGAGATTTGTCCAAAAGATATGTTTCCAGTTCTGGTATCTTATTTCTGAGTGACTGCATGTTGAAATGGTACAACTTTAGAAAAACTGCATCCTTCATGTTTTGAGGGACTGCAGGCGTTGCAGGTTGCGAAAATGGTTAATTATGGTACCTGTAGGCCAGAGGTCTGCCGACATAATGGTCTTCTGCTTCTCCATGGGTACAGTTAGTTTAAAGGAACATTGGTATTTGTCCTTTTTTGTCCATATCTTCTCACAGGAACAGCCATCACCCAGGTTGTGCTTTTTGAGGAAATTTAGCACATTCTCTGCTTGCATTAGCGGGTCCATTCCGGATATAAAAATCCAAGCATGCTTTCTTGCTACTAGTAGTGCGTCTTCCGACTCATTTTTTCCCTTTATTGGTTCAGGTCGACTAGTTCTTTGTACATATGTATTTCTTCCCGCAGATTTCTGCCTTTTTGACTGGACAGTTGTCCATCCCTGATCTTCTGTGGGTTCCACATTCTTTTCTTGGACTAGATTCAAATTGCTATTTGCAGAATTTACATTTTCTGCATTTTGCGGCAATAGCTCCGATTTCGATGACTTTGCAGAAAATGAAAGTGCTGATGTGTCATTACTGTCAATATTGTCAGATGCAGTAATTGTACTATTGGAGTACAATTTTTCCTTTTCCACAAGGTTTTTAGAACTTTGGATTTCGACGTTGGTAAGAGTGTTTTTTTGTAAATTGCCAACTTCACAGCAGACTTCCTGGCTTGTTGCTACATTCGGTGTCGATTCTTTCGGGACGTCCTTTGCCATGCGCGAAATTTTAGCCACCTCTCCACTTGATGTTTTTGAGCGGGAAAATTTGTTACGTAATGTCATGTTTTCATTTACTTTTGAATCTTTTGATTTTAAAAGATCATATTTTTCTCTCCAGAGATCACAATTTTCTTTTAGCAAGTTGTTTTTTATTTCTAGCTGACCCAAAAGTCTTTTTAGATAGAAAATTTCTATATCTTTATGATCACTGTCCTTAACCTCAACGTTGTTTTCACAGCATTTTAGTCTTGTTTTATCGATGATTTCGATCTTTTCACACCAATCGCGTGTCGCACAGGATTTATGATAGACATTTCCACAATTTACACACACAATGGCACTAGAATATTTTGTTTTGCAGCATTTAAAATGTACTTTTTGCTCCGCGTCGTCTTCAAGACGTTCTCTCGTCGGCGCCATATTAGAAAACTGCGCGTAATAATAACATGGAGTGATTTTGATACAACGTCTTTACATTCTAATATTTCCAACGACCTTGTTATGATTAAGACTTGGTCCGATTCCAATCTGCTTTACTTCAATGTGGATAAAATGGTGGCTTTATCTTATAAGGGGACTTTATAACCACTTCAGCTTCTTAACAGTAATATTAACTACGTTGAGTCGGTTAAATTCCTGGGTTTGAATATAAATAACAACCTAAAATGGTCTAACAATAAAACTTTCTACCTCCTGCTTTGCCATTCGATCAGTTTCAAACTGGACGTGTTTTCTGCCAGACATATTTATTTCTCTCTATTCAAATCCCATCTCCGCTATGGCCCTTACCTTTTGGGGCTGCTGTAGCACCGAGCAATTTCTTAATATTTTTAGGCTTCAAAAGAGATCAATCCACTATTTGTTTGGTCTAATTAATAGAGCGCACTGTCAATATTATTTAAAAACACATGAAATATTAACACTTCCTGCATTATTTATTTTAGAAATGGTCTGTTTGAAAGGCCACAACACGTTTATCCTACCAGAAACTCTAGGCTTGATAAACTTTACAATCATCTTCCAGAACATTTAAAAGATATCCCTATGTTTGCACTCTTCCGAAAAAAAAACCAAAGCGTACCTCATTGAAATAACTTTGTACTGCATTAATGATGTTTATAATGAATAAGTCTCATTAAAATGTTTTTTATTTGTTTGTTTACTCAAATTTTTTTGAGTGTCAAGTTCCAGCTGCCAGCATCGAATTTGAAAATCGTTTTATAGTGGAATGATCTGTGTGATATTCCGGTAAAATTAATTATTTTTGTTACATATTAGATTAAAGTTATACATTTTCTTTTTTTTTAATACACTTTAATTACTATATTAGTTCAGTACACTTTTTGTTTAACGTCACTTATTTTGCTTGTATTATTCCATTTGAAAAAATATTGATTTTTTCCGATTTTTCTATTTTTCGATTGTCAGTTGTTTTTTTTAAATGTCATATCTACAATACTCATAAAAAATCAAAAACTTTTATACAATTTTTTTTATTCCTTCAATTAATGTCTTTAAAAACGTTTCAAATTATAAGGAAAAACCCTGTACGTGAACTATGGTGAATAAATAAATAAACATGTGGCCACAACAGTTGAACAACATCTCTTTTAACGTTCTGGCTGTCTTAATTGCATCGATAATTCATCCAAAAGAGACAGGTAGATCAATTTTTTAAGTACATACGATCTCAAATGCCCAGTATAACTAATTATAAGAAGGTAGAAAATTCAAGCCTGTTCTAAGGTTTTACAACTTACGATCATATCATCAACTCAACTCAAAAAAGCTTTATTGTCTAAAATAAAAGCATCATTGACAAAGCTAAATAAAAAATTAAAAAGATAAAAGATATATTAGAACAAACATATACCTAACTGTATTATTGACAACGCTAAATAAAGAAAACTATAAATATAGATGTATCAGCACAAATATATAAATAGATATGACTATGTTTGCTTGTATATACTGTAAAATACTAACTTAAAACTAAAAAATTGTATATAAAATTTAAAATAAAAAGAAAAAAAGAAGAACAGAAAAAGAGCTTAAAAGCCAATAAATCCAGTGATAACACGTAAAATGTATTGAAAATGTCAGTTAAAAGATAAGACGAACAATATATTAAAGTTAAAAGTAAAACTATACATAGTCAAAGAAATATGGTAGACAGAAAAAAATATTTAGCAAAAATGCACTCAAGATCTATCAGTAAAATATTCGTCAACTGTATAATAAATAGGCCTTCCCAACTAAAAGTTCTTTACCTTGCTTTCTAAATTTTCTCCCACAAGAAATTTTTCTCATATGTATAGGCAGTTTGTTAAACATTTTCCATCCATTGTAAATGAATGATTTTTTTTATTAGTTCTGATGAAGGAATCGGTAACCTAGATACATGAGTACTTCTTGTGGGATATGCATTTTCAGTTAAAATTTCTGAACGAATTTTTTTATAAATTAAGCTCACCTCAAGAATAAATAGGCACGTGAGGGTCAAAATATTCAACGATTTAAATAAAGGCCTACAAGAAACACAAGTCCTAGCTTTAGATAAGTACCGAATTGCTCTTTTCCGTATAATAAATGTGGAATTTAATACATAGTTAGGGCAACTTCCCCAGAAACACAAGCCATAGCGCAAATGTGACTCTATCAAGGCATGATATACACTCTTTGCCACTGATAAATCTAGCTCGCGACAGACAATTCTTAGGGCATAGCAACCCCTTGCAATCTTAGAATTCACATTCAGAATATTTTTCTCAAATTTCAGCCTATCATCTATGTAGAAACCTAAGAACTTGTTAACACGTAAACTGTCTATTATGTTGGTCATCCATCCTAACATTTTTGTTATGTTCAGTGTGAGTGAGTTTGAGTTACACCAGTCTTTTATTATTTCCAAGTCCCTCTTAATAACATGCTCCAACTGTTTGGGATCATGGTGGTGCCATAAAACAGTTGTGTCATCGGCAAACATGGCAAACAAACCTTGTATGTTAATGCTTGGCAAATCATTAACATAAAGCAAAAAAAGCAATGGTCCCAAAACAGATCCCTGTGGAACACCTGCAGCAATATCTAATTTGCCTGACTGGTCATTTTTAAAACTTACAATTTGACACATGCAAATATACTATAATATGCTCTTTTCATACTCTTTATCCCTTGATAACAACATCTATTTGAATACAATATTGGTTGTTTGCAGGACGGGTAATGACAATGATGAAAACCATGACGACATGCAGTTTATATCGGAAAGGCGGGAAGCTAAAAAAGAATCCTACGATTCCGACCATTTGGACTCGACGCCAAAAGATGGTGCGCCGGAAGCTCCTAGAATAGCAACGGTAAGCTTCACTTAAATTTACACGGTAGGTGATTTTAAGAGAAAAGAATTTAGAATTTGAATTTATTTATTTAATAGTATATACGTTACAGGTTAAAACCCAAATAGTATAAAAGTAACACAGCAAAATACACACAAACATAATACATAATACATGTACACTATACAATATTAGAAAGTTACAGAATTAGTGAAGAGAGAAAAAAAGACAAATATCAAAACAGGTATAAAGTAAAGTACTACACACTATAACAGACAAAAAGAAATCTAATTGATCAATACATCTTACAAAATTGCCTTAATTTTATTTTTAAAGCACGTGTTGGTGTCTTAGGGAGAACATTTCATTCAGACGCGTTGGCCTCGCTGGTGCGAAACCTCAGTTCACCAAGCAGTGATGGACTGTCTATATGATTGTTCATGATTTTGTGTCCGAATGATAGATTTAACACTATTCGGCGAGACTCCAAAGTGTCCATACCAAGAAGACGTATCGCTCCCTGTAGTCTATTAATGTTGGATCAATTCTCAGCTTCTTCAGAAGAAAGCTGGCAAATTTAGATTGAACCCTTTCAATTCTTTTTATATGGATTCGGTAGAGAGGAGACCATACTACGCTGCAATATTCCAAGTGACTCCGAACCAAACCGGAAAATATGGATTTCAGGGCTTCAATATCCTTGAAATCCCAACACTGTCGCATGATGAAGCCGACCATCCTAAAAGCCTTTGATATGACTCCGTCAATATGATTTTTGAACCTCAACTCACTGTCCATAATAACACCCAGATCGTTGACCATAGACACCCTTTCTAGTAATTTTTCATTGATGTTGTAATTGTGGATGATAGGCTGTTTCTTCCTTGTGAAGGTTATAATTTTGGTTTTAGAACTATTTAGGGACAATCCGTTGTCAGAACTCCATTTCACAATCTTATGAATTTCGTCCTGCAATTTTATGTTGTCGTTGGTATCTGCAATAGTCCTGTAGATCTTGAGGTCATCTGCGAAGAACAGAAACAAACAATTCTCGAACACACCTGATAAATCGTTGATAAATATAAGAAACAAAATTGGACCCAAGTGTGAACCTTGACGAATACCCGAGTGAACTGGGATATCATCTGAAAGTGATCCGTTGAACTTGACTTGCTGTGTCCGACCAGTAAGGTAGCTTTTCAACCACGACGAGGAGTGGATCCTCAATACCGTGAAACTTTAGCTTGCTCAGTAGGAGGTTGTGATCAACTGAGTCAAAGGCCTTCTTAAAATCAAAATATATCGCATCGACCTGAGAATTTGCGTCGAGGGCTTGTGCAATATAGGTGCAATAAACCGTCAGGTTCTCCCCGCACGATCTATGAGTTATAAATCCGTGTTGGTGCTGCGAGAGTATTCCACGAAAAGCCTCTGTAATGTGATCCGCAACGATCGAATCCAACACTTTTGCGAAACATGCCAGACCGGATATTGGACGATAGTTGGATATATCAGATCTTTTCCCGTTCTTAAAAATAGGACTGACTATTGCTCTCTTCCAAACTGTAGGGAAAGTTCCTGAGTTGACCGACAGTCTAAAGATACAGCTTAATGGGAGTGACAGTGTAGGACCACAATTTTTCACAAACAGAGGTGGTATGTCGTCTGTACCCGCACTCTTGTTTGCATCCAATTCAACCAGTTTTTTAAAGACGGTATCGCTGGTTATTTGAGTATTACACATGTTTATATTGGAGATGTTGCTGAGTTCTTGGGATTCGTATCTCAGATTGCTAGTGCCAACCGCGTATATAGACTGGAAAAATTCCGAAAAGAGATTGGCAATTTATTTCGGCCTGGTGGCTGCTATGTTGTTCAGGTGCAGCTCCTTTGGATAGCCGATTAAACTTCTTTTTGATTTCAGGTATTTCCAGAATGATTTGGGGTTTGGGAGTGCGTTATGCTGTGAACGACGCTTAATTTCGCGGCTAGCCTTAATTCCTTGTATTTGATTTCCAAATCGGCATTTAGATGTCCCTGAGAAGTAAATTTTCATCTATACTCAATCAAAAAAAGGTGATATGTACAGGGTATTTTCTCATATATCGCTATTACCAATATTGACTTAATTTTAAGGGTATTACGTAGTTCATATAAAAATTATTATTTGTGTTTATAGAATGTCTCAGAAATGTGTAGCAGGCCTAACATACATTTTTTAAATGAGGCACTGTATATATTATATTATGGCAAATTTCTCGGGCGTCGAGACGTTAAAGCCGTTCTATGAAAATAAAATTAAAACATAAGCTGGAAAAATAAACGTTTATAATTTGTTCTACAGGTTTCAATTAAAAAAAAAATGTTTTCTTTATTCGATATTTACAAAGCTGTACCTATAGAAACTTAAGTTTTTAAAATATTTACAACAGGGAATCAGAAAGTATTATTGGAAAATATAAATATTTTACTCCATGGAAAACCAGCGAAAGAGAAAACACAAATTGACCACCTTTATATTAATAATAAGCAAATTGAAGCTGAAGAAGAGATCTGCGAGGAAATGAATAATCATTTCATAAACGTTGGACAACGAATACACCGAAAATTCACATTCAATCTTCTTTTTTTAAACATAGAAGATATACATGAAGAAATAATTGCTGAAATAATAGATTCTTTAGATTCATTTAAAGCCTGCGGATATGACGAAATACCAGTAAAAATTATTAAAATTACCAAATGTGAACTTACTCCAATTTTACGTCATCTAATCAAAACTTCTTTCAAACAACAAATTTATCCCAACAAATTAAAAATTACCAAAGTTTTTCCTATTTTTAAAAATGACCTAAAAAGTGACCCAAATAACTACAGGCCTATATCTATCCTGCCAGTTTTTTCAAAAATAATTGATAGATTTATCTACGATAAAGTGGAACAATTTTTAGAAAATCAGAATATCTTGTTTTTTGATCAGTACGGCTTTCGCAAATCCAAGGACACTGAGGTAGCAGCAATTGATTTAGTAACACAAATTCAACTTGCTTTAGATAGGCATGAAAAATGTTGCCTATTATCCTTGGATTTGTGTAAAGCTTTTGACACTGTAGACCATAAAAAATTGCTTAAAAACTTGTTTCATATCGGTATAAGAGGTATATATAATTGGTTCCAAAATTATTTGTTGGATCGAAAGTAGTTTGTTCAGATTGGCAAAAATAAAAGCAGTCATCAAAAAATTTAATGTGGTGTGCCTCAAGGATCTATATTGGCTCCAATTTTATTTTTAATATATATAAATTCTGTATCTCTGTTAAATTTAGAATGCTCCATTAAATTATGTGCTGATAATACCACTCTTCTCTATACTTCAGATAATTTTGCCAAAATAATGTTATTATTAATAAAGACCTAAATTTAATTGCTAATTGGTTACAGGCACAAAAATTAACTTTAAACTTTCAGAAATCCTCTTTCATGTATATATCGAATATTATTCAAAATACAGATATTCAGCCAATATTTTTTTCTAATAATCAAATTAATTATTCAGTGTATTAAATTTTTAGGCTTATATATAGATCAAAATTTAGCTTGGAAGCCACATATAGAATATTTAAGAGTACAAATTTCTCCAATAATAGGAATTTTGTTTCAACTTCTTAACTATATTTCTCTTAATTTGTTAAAATATATATATTTTGTTTTCATTTATTCAAAATTACAGTATCTAATACCAGTGTGGGGCGCTGCATGTAAAAAACAATAAAACCATTAGAAAAATTACAAAACAAGTCAATATTTACCGTTTACCATATCTGGAGCCCACCATTAACCTATATAAGCCTAAAAATCTTTTAAACATTTCTATCATGTATAAAACTAAATTATGTATTTTTATTCATTCATCAGCTAAAAATATGAAAAATACAAATTTAAATTTTATTAGAAATAATAACATTCATGACCATAATACAAGACAAACCGATTATTTCTCCACCATAAAATTTAAAAGTAATTTTGGCAAACAATGTATATTACACAGTGGGGTTAATTATTACAATAATCTACCAACACCATTAAAAAATATTAACAAAATTGAGACTTTTAATAAACACTTAAAGAAATATTTTTTAAGGAATTAATATCTTCACGTTTGTTATATTTTTTTAATGTTTACAGTTTTTAATTTATTTGTAATTTATAATAATGTTTATACGTTTATGAGTTTTATCTTTGTTATTAATTAGTCCCCTGTATTATTTACAGTTTTTAATTTATTCATAATTTATAATAATATGTATACATTTTTATATTTTTCTATTGTTAATTAGTTCCCTACTATAAACAACATTGTTTCTTGGGAATAAATGATTGATTAAAAAAAAGTTTTTATTTTTATTATAATTGCAAGAAAGCGGCCATGTTCTTTAAGAGACCATATAAGACAAAAGTCTCGATCTCAGTCAAACAGAGTATAATGCGGTTACACGTGTTTCGCCTTTTCAGGCATCATCAGACCTACAATTAATATAACAATCAAAAACTATCACCATAAATATACAAAATTCAAACAAACCTTTGACATTAAATAAAATCACAAGAACAAATCAAACAACTATAACGTCACATGTTAAAATACACACTGAGATGAGGTTAAGAAACTAAGGTATTGACACGCGCAGATAAAAGTTGAATCAAGTACAAGTCAAAAAAATATATAAATAAAAAATATAAAAAAAGGTTATTGATATACCCAGGAATGGAACCCGAGCCTCCGGCATGACACACCGAGATACTGACCACCACTCTACCAGCAGGTCCAATGAAAAGTCTATACATATCTTCCTGCCGATTAATTATTAGTACCAAGATTATTAAAAATTAATTGAGGTTCGAAATTGAGACATCATTAACCCAATGTAAAACTGGGCTTCTCTTAGCCCTTGTAATTTCCATCTAACAAAAAACAGTGTAATTTTAGAAAAATTGATCTTGATTCATTGAAGAATAAAATAAAATTCCACGACCTGATCGTCACCAAAGCAGATAAAGGCTCTTGTTTGGTGGTTATGAAAAGGGCTGATTACGTGAAGAAGGTTGTAGACTTTCTGGACTCTGGTGAGTTCCAGAGTATCAATAGGGACCCCACAAATTCATTCTTTGTGAAGGTTAAAGGTGTTCTTGATCAAACGTTGGTAACTTTGAAATATTTTAAAACCTCGAAATATAATTTGTATCCTATGAATCTTAGAACGCCTTTGCTCTACGGGTTACCTAAGGTACACAGGAAGGGAAACCCTAACAGACCTGTGGTGTCTTTGGTTGACACATCCTGTTACCGTTTGTCTTCGTGGCTAAATAATATAAATTCAGAATACTTACTCCACAAAAAATTCGGTAGATTTGGCGCAGTACCTCAAAAATGTTGACATTCCTCATGATGCAATATTAATTACCTTAGATGTAAAAAATTTGTTCCCCAGCATACCCCCCAACGAATGCATTAAGTTGGTAAAGAGTTTATTAGACAAAACTGCTCTACCAGCACTAGTAATGGAGAATCTCGTTTCTCTGCTCTCCACTGTACTGGACCAAAATTTTTTCAAATTTAATGGCTTGTTTTTTAGACAGTTAACGGGTCTAGCGATGGGTTCCTGCCTTTCCCCTTTTCTTAGTGAGATTTTTATGAGTGATTTGGAGACAAAGATTATGAAAAGCCGTTTTGCCAACCATCTATTAGCTTACAAGAGTAGATGTAGTAGTAGATGATATATGTATCGTGTGGGAAGGAAACAATCAGGAGTTGACCGATTTTTTAAATTTTGTTAACTCCCTTCATAACAAAATAGATTTTACTCTAGAGATGGAGAATGAGGGTTGCTTACCTTTCTTAGATTACCAATACCTTTCTTAGAATACCAAAATAGAATTTGAAATATACAGAAAACCATCATCTACAGATAACGTTATTCAATTTAGTTCCATTTCTCCTCACTTACACAAGTTCGCAGCCTTCAACTCATTCTTCTACCTGTTGTTCAAAATACCTCTTTCCAGGGAAGCTTTCAAACAGGAATTGCAGATTATAAAACAAATTGCTTTCAACAATGGTTTTCCTATCCACTCCATCAATAGACTTTATTTTGAGTTTTAATAAATAGAAACTTTCCTTTAATATTATTCACTCTAAACCAACACTTAAAAAATGCTTCAACAGTTTAACATTTTTTGGTAATATTTCAATGCAGGTGACGAAGTTTTTCAAACATTTGCTTTTAAAACAGTGAACTCACTTAAGAGACATCTAGTAATGACCAAAGATAAGACCGAACATCTCTCAAAATCAGGGGTGTACTCATTAGGTTGTGGAGATTGTTCTGCTGTATATGTCGGACAATCAGGGAGAAGGATTTCCCCTAGGGTCCGGGAACATTTTAGCCTTTTCGATAAATGTAAAAGCACTGATATCACCGAGACAAAATCGACTTTTGCTAACCACTTGCTAACAACTGGACACCATTTTTCTATGCCAAACAATGTTAAGATACTACACGAGTGTCCAAAGAGTAAAAAACTGGATTTGTTAAAGAAGATGGAATTAATCAGCAGGAAGATAATGTATAAACTTTTCATTGGACCTGCTGGTAGAGTGGTGGTCAGCATCTCGGTGTGTCATGCCGGAGGCTTGGGTTCGATTCCTGGGTATATCAATAACCTTTTTTTATATTTTTTATTTATATATTTTTTTGACTTTTATCTGATTCAACTTTTATCTGCGCATGTCAATACCTTAGTTTCTTAACCTCATCTCAGTGTGTATTTTAACATGTGACGTTATAGTTGTTTGATTTGTTCTTGTGATTTTATTTAATGTCGAAGGTTTGTTTGAATTTTCTATATTTATGGTGATAGTTTTTGATTGTTATATTAACTGTAGGTCTGATGATGCCTGAAAAGGCGAAACACGCGTAACCGCATTATACTCTTTTTGACTGAGACCGAGACTTTGTGTCTTATTTCTAGTTTAGTCATTTAATATAATTTATTAGTTATTTCTTTTATTGAATTGTTATGTGTTCCCTCTCATAACTTGTGGTTTAATTGGGAATAAAAAGGATTCAACAGTAAGTTGCCGTTTTAGTTACGGAAACCGGCGTCAGCCAGTCTCCTGAACGGATACCGTCAGACGTGGAAGGCCACCCACAATCACTACCAGAGGCACGCGGACGTGAAGCCCAAGGACGAGCGACGGCCCACCATAATCGATCTTGCCAATCAAAATAAGGTGCTAGAAAAGATCAACGGGTG
The DNA here is from genome assembly GCA_030620095.1 of Kuschelorhynchus macadamiae. Lineage (NCBI taxonomy): Eukaryota > Metazoa > Arthropoda > Insecta > Coleoptera > Curculionidae > Kuschelorhynchus > Kuschelorhynchus macadamiae. The sequence goes on along the minus strand of JAUTXW010000521.1, from coordinate 1,601,039 downwards.
GAAGATTTACCATTTGTCGACGCAGATGGAGGACCTGGTGAGTAGAATTTCTGAAGTTGTGTGGAGGTTAGCAATACATTAATACTGTTTACTTATAGTGGAGTCAGTGTAACGGAAATTTACTTGCCTCTTTTGGGTTTTCTTTTGCATATATGCTGGTTTGGTGCCATGACAGAGGAAAGGAATCCTGAATATTTGCCTTATACGACGACAGAAACGCATTCCTTTTTTTTTGCAAAAATATAAGTCTAGTAGCTTCTATTGGTCCGATTGGAACAAAAAAGGAAAATTTATCGTGGTTTTAAGTCTATACAACTTACAGCAAAACAAAAATCGTTTAACACGAAGAATTTTCGAAAATTTGTAAAAACATTTTTAGTGGTTACTCACAAGCATGCTAAATTTTAAAGACCCGGCCAAATTTAAGATTTTCTATTTTTAGGTTTTTTTTATCCTCTTTGAAATTACATTAAAAATTATTTATTAGAGTAGACACTATTTAATTTCTTAATTTGAACAGTAAAATTTTTGAGAAAGTTTGGTTGAACAAAAAAATATTTATTTTTATAATTAAACGGAGAAAAATGTGGTTATACTCAAAATCAATTAAATACAAAAGCATATTAATGTGCAATCACATGGGCAGAATTTTAGATCTGCTATTTGCTGATGACTTCGTTAGTGTTTTTGTTTCATCTTCAAATATTCCTCTTGTACAGATTGACCCCTACCATCCAGCAATTGAAGCAAAAATCAAAATCAATACCAGTTTCATAAAGCAAATTTCGTCAATTTGGATATTTTTTTATAAGCGGTCCGACTGGTTTTTCTTATTGTCCGAGCCTGATATTAACAGATTGGTTGAACAGTTCTGTGAGGTTTTATTTCAGGGTATCAATAATTGTATCACCAAGAAGATCGTGGCTGACTGTAAATATCCCAAATGGTTTAACCTTCTCTTAAAAAAGCTTATTGGGCAAAAGAATTGGTTATACAAAAAATATAAAAGGACCGATAAACTTGCTGACTATTTGGCCTATTCTGACATAAGACGTGGGGTTAAACTTCAAATTGATATGTGTTATCTTACATATGTCGCACAGACTGAACTACTTATCCTGGAAAACATTAAATACTTTTGGTCATTTGTACGAAACTTAAAAAGGGACACCAATCTGCCCAGTGTTAAGAATTTTGACGAGCAAGAAATCACTGGTTCAAATAACATCGCAAATGTTTTTGCTACTCACTTTCAGTCTTGCTATACTTATTACTTCTGCTATACTTACCACCATCATTTAGACTTTAGTAAAATTGATCCTATAAGTTATTCAGGAAAGATACTATCAACATATTGTTTTACAGAGGCAGAAATCTTTAATAAATAAAGGACCTTGATCCTTCCAAGAAGACTGGTCCTGATAGAATTCCTACTATTCTATTGCAACGATGCTGTGAGTCATTGTCTCAGCCTCATGTATAATTTTTCAGAGATCCATTAATCTGGGTTCCTTTCCTGAATTTTGGAAGTTTTCTACCCTTCTGCCCATTTTTAAATCAGGTGATCAGAGTGATGTAAAGAACTACAGAGGTATTTCTTTACTTTCATATATACCAAAGCTTTTTGAGGCAATTATCAGCGATCATATATTTGAGTCTTTAAAACCCTGTATTACGAGTATGCAACATGGTTTTTATCGTGGTCATTGAACAACTACCAATCTTGCAATATTTCGAAACTACTTAGTGACATCGGTTGAGGCTGGCAAGCAGATCGATGTTATTTACACTGACATATCTAAGGCTTTTGACAGTGTTTGCCCTCAGCTTTTGTTATGGAAATTACAGCAAATTGCTTTTTGTGGAAAATATCTTGAGTGGATCAAATCGTATTTATTTAATCGTCGCCAGCAAGTCAACATATCCGGTTCAGTTTCAAGGGAGATTCTTTTGACATCGGGTGTCCCGCAGGGTTCGCATGTTGGTCCAGTTCTCGTTCTGCTCTGTATAAATGATATAATATCTTGTTTCGAATTTTCTGAATGTCTTTTATATGCAGACGACTTAAAATTCTTTTCACCAGTCTCCTCAGACTCGAAGTCTTATATGGAAAAGCTTGTCAAATGGTGCAGAACTAATTATCTTTCTCTTAACATCTCAAAATGTAAAGAGCTCCGTTTTCAGAAACGTATTAATATCATACCCTCCACCTACTTCATAGATAGATATTTGTTGTAATAGTTTGCCGCTTCAACTATAAAGTGCGCCAGCTAAGCGGTACGGAAAATTATTCGAGGATTTAGTAAATTTCCCACTGGTCCACTTGTAATTGGGATGTTCCTAGAGTCTCCATGCACTTGCCGCTAGAAGGTTCTAGGTATTTCCAGTGGCGCCTATACATTTCGAGCATTTGTTTTCATTTCCATCTAAATGCGTTGCGTTGAATTTGAATTATCATTTCGAAGTAACGATGACGAGCAAAAGAGGAAAAACAATTCGAAGCGGTGCACGTGAAGTTATTGCGACCGTTATAGAGGCATGTACTAGAGAAGCTGAAAATAATAGTTTGACTATTCCAATTCAAAATCGAACAGAACGCGCTGCATTTTACACTGGTGTTTCGGAAAGTAGTGTAAGGAAAATTCAAAGAGAACATAATGATCGCTCATGTTCTACTTCACCTTTAAAATCTCCTGGTAAAAAAAGACCCGGATTATCGTACAAAGATAAAATTGACGATGGTGATTTTCAAGTAATTCGATGAACAATAGAGGATTTTTATATAAACTTGAAGAAGGTTCCGACCTGCAAACCCCTACTTCGTGCTGTAAAGAACAAAATAGATTATCCGTACGGGTATAAAACCTTAAATCGGCTTTTACGACCAAGTGGTTTTGTTTGGCGCAAGTGCCAAAATAAGCAAAAATTGTTCATTGAGAGACCAAATATTTTTCACTGGCGGGTGAAATATCTATCAACTGTAAGGCAATATAGGCAAGAAGGACGCAATATTGTGTATCTAGACGAAATCTGGGTAGATAATGATATGACAGTGAACCAATGCTGGCATAGTGAAAATGTTACAGGTGTTGTTTAGGGAATCCGCTCTAGTAGTCGCTTTATTATAGTTCATGCTGGTTCAGAAGCCGGATTTGTTCCAGGTACTGCTTTAGTTTTTCCCTCTGGACTAACAACTGGAGACTATCATGGAGAGATAAATAGAGATAATTTTGAAATGTAGTTGCTCGAGAAGCTTCTACCTAATATTCCTCCCAAATCAGTCGTGGTAATGGATAATGCGTCTTATCATTCTCACGTAGAAGCTAAAGTGCGAACTAAATACTCTACAAAAGCTCATATGATATCGTGGCTTGAATCGAACAATCTTGTATGTGATCCAACATGAAGAAAATATCAATTATATGAAGTAATATCAGTCAACAAGCCTATAGAAAAAAGTATAAAATTGACGGTCTTTTACGTAACCTCGGTCATACACCTTTAAGGCTGCCTCCATACATGTGCGACCTCAACCCTATTGAATTTGCATGGGCAGGAGTAAAAAAATATATTCGAGAGCGCAACACCGGTGAACTTTCAATTAAAGATTTAAATAAAATAACATTAGAAGCGATTGACTCAATATCGGCTGGAAATTGGAAATCGTATGTTAAACATGTTCGTTCTATTGAAGATAAATACTGGGAAGTAGATGGCAAAATTGAAAAGGTTATTGATGATTTAGTTATCACACTGGGATCTTCACGTAGTGACGACGAAATCTCATCATTTTCAGAGGAAGACAACGATTTAGAAGGAATCGAACCATTAGAATCACAGCCGTCAACCTCAAAAATGGCTTAGTTTTTTTTCATATATTTTGTAAAATTGTTCATAAAGTAGCTGTCAATAAACTGCTTCAAAATAATTAATTTTCTGCTCAATACCGGGTGTCAAAAGATATCTAATATTGCAATTAATATTTGAAAAACTACAGAACTCATATTTTTCCAAAATTAACACATCATTGTAGTTATAGTAGGGGAGCCAGCACTGAATCCAGTGAACAAGATTTATCAAAATTTTAACTTATGCAATTCGATTTTGGACTATTCGGGTATGCTAAAAGTGACCGTTTGTCTCCGTCGGTCATATTACTTTATACAGGGGGCGTCATTGTGAAGTACTATACAGGGCGTTTCCTAATTGCGTGCTAATGTTAAAGGTGGGTGATTCTTGGATCTTTTTAAGAAAATAGTTTAATACGAACCTAAAAGTCTTAACTTTGGAGAAACAGGGTCTAAAAAAAAACATTTTTTTAAAATTCTAATTCTGATGCTATTATAGATAAATAACTGTGTGAAATCTCGTTCACTGATCTGATGCTGGCTGCCCTTGTAAAAACTGGACTTGTAAATCGTGTATCACTATACTGGGTGGTCCAATAATAGTGGACGTAGGCAGTAGCCCGGGAACCGATAATGACAGAACTAAAGAAAAAATATATTTATAGGTAAATCGATCAAGAAAAATCAAAATTAAATCATTTTAAAATTCGAAAGTTCGCCATTTTTGCAACATAAAATAGATATAGAAGTGCGGTACACGAAAGAAAACAGGCAAATAGATAAAGGTCCATTAAGGATAGTCACATTTTTTAATTATCTGAAGTGCGTATAGTCAAAAAGGAGTGCCATATTATTTAAAGAACGACGGGACACCACTGGTTTAAAGAGATTTCTTGGCCGACCTTCCTAAACCGATTGACTCCGCCCGGTTTTCTTTCGTGTCCCGCACCTTAACATTGTACTTTGGGTTTTATAAAGAGACATGCGAAACACGTAACTGATACCAAAGCAATTTTTTTTTTATTTAAGTTTATTAGTCTGAAGAAAAAATACATTTTCATAGATAGGTCAAAAAGGAATTCAATAAAATAAAATACTTAACATAGAAGAAATACTTAACATAATAATACATATTAGACTTAAAACATACAAGTATCAACTACAAAACATTGAATTAAAATACCATTAAATCTACACTAATAGTAAGTTGATCTCCTTATTCTCTCTTATGGCACTTTGAAAATCAGTCACTGAATAAGGAGCAATGGCTGTTAAATATTTTTTTAATTGAGTTCTGAACCGTAATGAATTCAGTTGCCTGAAAGCAAGAGGCAATAGATTGTATAGATCTATGCCAACAGTGTTATTCCTATGAAGCCTGTTCTGTGGTTTTAAAATATTTCCTTTGTGTCGGGTATCATGGTCATGAATGTCTGAATGAGTGGTGTGTTGATGAATGTACTTTTTTAGGTAACATATATTCTCAAGAACTATCTGACCAAAGAGAGTCAGTATAGAGTGTCGAAGAAAAAGAGGTTTACAACTCTCTGTGGATTTCATGTTAAAAATTATTCTGATGGCTTGTTTTTGCTTCATAAATACTCTCAGCAGGTTAGTGTGCGCTGCATCACCCCAAGCCAGTATTCCATAGCTCATTCTTGCGTGGAATAAGCCATGGTAAGCTATCAAAGCAGCATGTTGACCAGCTGTAAAACGTACCCTACGCAGTGCATATAGGCAAGAAGAGAGTCTATTACAGAGAGTATTAATATGTTCATTCCAAGATAAAGCAGGATCCAGCTGCAAACCCAAGAACTTCAGAGACACATCAGCTCTACCACCGGTTAATCTGAACTTCATGTCTAATGTTTTAGACTCATTTAATAGGAGCTTATTTGTAGCAAACCACAATCTAGCCTCATCAAACATCCTCCGAGATACATCAGACAGAATATGATCTCTATTACATCTTATAATAAAACTGGCATCATCTGCGTAGAGCAAGGTCAAACACTGACTGTATGTTATTGAACCTGGGAGGTCATTAATGAAGATAAGAAAAAGTAGGGGTCCTAGTATAGACCCCTGAGGTACACCTCTCTTTATTTGTAAGGATGAGCTCAGCTTACCGTTGATGAAAACTTGCTGGTGTCGATTACTAAGGTAAGACTTAAATAGGTCCAGAGTTATCCCTCTAACACCATAGTGCTCCATTTTACTGAGCAGAATGCTGTGGTCGACACAGTCGAAGGCAGAGGTGAGGTCTGTCAACAAGCATTCACTATCAAGACCCGCTTCAAAAGATTCCCACACATACTCTGACAGCCTACACATTGCATCAGATGTAGACAGGCCCCCACGGAAACCATATTGACCATCTGAAAAAATGCTATGCTGATCAAAGAAAGAAAATACACTCTCACACATAATGACTTCGAAAATTTTAGAGAAAATGGGTAGAATTGATATTTGCCTATAGTTACTCATATCATTGTAATCCCCTTTTTTGTATATAGGAACGACCCTAGCCACCTTCAATGCATCTGGGAAACGCCCTTCAAGCAAGCAGGCATTTATTGTGTCAGCAAGGGGTTCAGTGATATACCGACTGCATGCCCTAACAACAAGGGAGTTAACTGAATAGATATCCTCGGTTTTTTTGTTCTTTAATTTTTGTATTATGATCTTAATATCATCTGGGGTTACTGGCCTTATAAAAACAGAGTGTTGTTGCTTATGATTTTTACTGTTCAATACCACAATGGGATCAGCAGGAGTCACTGTTAAGGATTGTAGAATGTTTTCAGCATTGTTAACAAAAAAAGAGTTAAACTGATCAGGGCTTACATTGTCAGGTAATATTTTTGATTTTGTATGACCAGTCTCATAGTTAATTATACCCCATATGCACTTACTTTTATTTTCAGATTGATGTATTTTACTACTGTAAAATGTTTCTTTAGCTTTCAGAACTTGCTTACGATATATTTTACTATATTCTGTATATACATTTTTATTAATTTCGGTAGGATATTGTTTATAATATTCACAGAAAAATAACTTTAAGTCTTTGGATCTTTTAATTTCCGGAGTGACCCAGGCAGACACATCAGGGTTTTGATTTTTAACCTGCTTGGGGAAGAAGTGTAAATTATAATAATAGGTGAAGGTAGTCAAGAAACAATCTAGTTTTTTTACAGCAGAGTCAGCAGTATAAACATCCCTCCACTGTTCACTACTAAGTGAAGCATTGAAGGCAACCACACTGCTTGCACTGTAAACCCTTCTATAAACAATCTCACTGCATGCAGAGTCATCCGGATGATCAAAGTTAAGCTGCACAAGTTGAGCCAGATGGTCTGACATACCTAAGTCCAGGGTGAGTCCTGGACCTGAAATGACAATTGGGTGTCTCTATAACTCATTGGTTCGTAGCGTTCTAGAATATTGTTATACAATATGGAGTCCATCATACCAAGGTCACATCTACAGAATTGAAAAATACCTATTACATAAATTGCATTTCTCATATCAAGGTCTGTCATTTAATAATAGAGCTCTTCTTTGCGGCCTTCAAACCTTTGAATTTACAAGAAAGAAGGCAATTCTGGTTTTTTTGCATAAATTGATCAATGGGAAGATTAACTGTGAACTGCTGCTGGGATCACTCCCATTTTTAGTTCCTATTAGAAGAACAAGATAATCACAGCTGTTTGTTAAAAGGTACCACCGAACAAATTATGGGTTTAGTGCATTTTTTGGCCGACTAGTTCACGATTACAATCGTCACTTCTCAGAATATGATATTTTTGGACTAAGCACTTTGCAGCTAAAAAGGCAGTTAACCGGATTAGTTTTGTAATGTTTTTTGGCCCATATTGATGTTCGTTTTTGTTTATGTAGCTGTGTAGTTTTATTATTATTCATGTATTATTTTACTTCAATTCAAAATCTTTCTTGTTGGTAATTTTTGTTTGCTGATCTGACATATTTTTTCTTAGAGTTATTGACTTCATTGTTTATTTATTTGACGTTATTTGCGAATTCGTACCATTTGGAATGTTTAGCATTCTGTAGTTTACGTTTCTGAAGGGCCACTTGTCCGATGCGTGCATCGGCTGCGTCCTTACATTTACTTAAAAAAAATAAAAAAGAAACAAATCATCATTAACAACATTGGGGGGCAGCAGTTTGGTTGTCTTGGATGTTCAACCTGTTTTTGTCTAATTTTTGGCCTCTGAATCCAAAAATAATCGCAGTTTTTGTCACAGGATGCCTTCTCTTTGTCTTAAAAGTCATACAAAAAGGGCATACACAGATACAGTAAAAATTTTCGCTTATAGCTTTCCTGAAGTGTTTATCTGTGGACATTCTCGTTCGATGCTTCAACAATAGTCAGCCCTCATACTGACACCCCATCTTCCTTGATACCGTGCCTCCATGACTTTCAAATCTTGGTGGAATCGCTCGTTCTGTTCATCGCTAACAGCTCCAAGATTTTTCAAGTCAGGAAAAATCTATTTACTCTGATTTAATCAGAAGTCTCTTGGAGTACTGTTGGGTCCAAGTCCAAGTTTGTGAATTTCCTTTGTTCAGATTGAGCATGGATAAATCTCTCCTGGCTTACAGAGAATGCCTGATTCTGGTTGGCATGGATAGTCTGGAACGGAGTAGAATAAGGCTAATATTATCTTTTGGACAGATATTCTATTTTGGTTGTATGTGGGTATACCAAGTGAATCGTTGACCCTTACTATGCATAATTGAATGGATTGTTGATATTATAACCTAGCGATAACTATTGTTTGTTAAATTAATTTAAAGCTCTTCAAGAGTTGTTGGTCAATTTCAATATAATTCTGGGCTTGTATATTCTCAAGAAAGTCTTTGAGAATATTTTTTAATGCCAATCAAGTTCTGTCATTGTTGGAATAAAATGTTCATCTTTAATGAGCTGCAAAATTGGTGGACCATCAAAGACATTCAGCCTTTATCTTGAGACTGAATGGTCTATTGGGGCTGAACCATATAAATTTCCATTTTGAAAGAGAACACACTACAAGCTCCGCTTTGAGCTATCTATGAACAATCGCCATTCTGTTGAGTTTTTGTCTGAAATTCCTAACACTTTCATTATACCACATACATTATGGCAATATAGAAATCCGTCATCACTTCGAAAGTGCAGAAATGCACTTTCTCTCTCTGCTTTGGTATCAGTTACGTGTTTCGCATGTCTCTTTATAAAACCCAATAGTCTAAAACCCTTAAGTACAATGTTAAAGTGCGAGACACGAAAGAAAACCGGGCGGAGTCAATCGGTTGAGGAAGGTTGGCCAAGAAATATTTTTAAACCAGTGGTGTCCCGTCGTTCTTTAAATAATATAGCACTCTTTTTTGATTATACGCACTTCAGATAATTAAAAAATTTAACTATGCTTAATGAACCTTTATCTATATTTGTCTGTTTTCTCTCGTGTACCGCACTTCTATATCTCTTTTGTGTTGCAAAAACGGCGAACTTTCGAATTTTAAAATCATTTAATTTTGATTTTTCTTGATCGATTTACCTATAAATATATTTTTTCTTGAGTTCTGTCATCAACGGTTCCCGGGCTACTGCCTACGTCCACTATTATTCGACCACCCGGTATAGTGATACACGATTTACAAGTCCAGATTTTACAAGGGCAGCAGAAGTACCTTAGCTCCTTTTTCAAGCAAGTTTTTCTATTCTCAAAGAGGGTAATTCTTGGCAAACTGGCACTGGAATTTCAGCCGAAATGCTTGAGGCACAGGGTATATAGCTGACAGTATACAAGGGTACTTCATTTTTTATTTGTTTTTCTTGCGGTATCCTGACATTTTCACTATATAAAAGTAATAATCACTTTAGGGTTTCGCTAAATCATCGGCATACCAAATGGAAGTCTACCATTTGTAAACTTTTTACACACTGCTTGCAGACTTTGTGAGGGACCCATGATTTATCTTGCTCTTTTTACTTTAAAATAAGCAAATTAGTCTGACAAATGTACTGATGTTTGTGCTTTGATGGTAAGATTGGCAAATATATAACAAAATATATAAGGAAAAGTTTCACTTCATATATAAATGACAACTAAACACTATTAACCTTGTATAAATCCAAAAACTTTGACTCTACGTTGAATTTTGGCTTCACTATATCAGAGCGACACACATCTGCTCAGTTATGGGTAACTGACTAAACTAATTCGGACAATTTGGATATATGCCTACGGCGAGACTTTACTCACCCCTACCCTCGTGGGTCGAAGAAGGTTCGCCAATAAGAGAGTAGTAGAGCTTCCTGTGATGCGCGCAAAATCACGCAAAGCATAGTCGCATACACGTAAACTGTAGAGAAAAAACTTGAGGTGGTCGGAAAAAACTAACTACAGTTTTGGAATCAGCATGTCAATATACCTCTAAACCAGTTCAAAAATCGAACTCAACAGAAATTATGTTATAAATTATTCCTCAGTGTAATACATATTTTAATTTTAAATACAATATTTTTTTTAAATAATATTATTTTCAATAAAAACGGTTACTATTGATTCGCTGGTTTTATCGTAAAAAGTGCTATATGAGAAAACTGTAATTCTATATAAACTATAATAAAAGCAAAAACTTAAATTTTGCCAACATTTTGATACATACTTTTGCCACAAAACCACCGAATTGTTGGATTGGAAAATATTTAATAATCAAATAAAATTTATTTTATTTAAAAATAAAATATCAACTAATTTATTTGAGCTTCTTTTTGCATAAAATCGCTTTTTTCTCTATATCTGATGGTAAAACTAATTATTTAAAACAAAAAAAAACTACCAAATTTTGTCATCTGTTTCCTCTGGCTACAGTATAATTTATTTATTTATTTATTTATTTACGTATAAAAATACATTTGAAGTTTATACAGAGATTTCAGACCTAACCTAAGATAATTCGTTTAGCTTGAGACTTGAATCTATCTTGCGATAAATTAAAGAAGTCAAGACCTTCATAGAATTTATTGACATTAGCAGATATTCTATTAACTGGACTAAATAATAAGTACCAAGTTCGTCAATATGGAATGTGCACAAGAGACTTACTTCGTGTCTGGTAATTTTGAATGTGTAAATAAAAACACTGAAGACATTCTGAGCTTTTTATGTGGTAGTTAAAGATATTGAAGGCAAAACAGACTTCAAAGTATTCCCTTCTACGAACTAGAGTAGTTAAGTCTAAGTAAGTCATAGTTTGGTCATCACTGAGACACACACCACTCTGGAAAAGTTTGTACCTTGCAAATTTTATAAAGTTATGTTGCACATTCCCGAGCCTATTGATGTGGGTCTGATAGTAAGGTGACCAAACTATGCATGAAGACTCAAGAACGGATCTGACTACTGATGTATACAGAATTTTGATAGCCCATATACTTGTAAAGTCCCTAATAGCTCTCTTATAAAGCTTTATAAAGCCCAACATTTTATTAGCCCTACCAGTGACCACTTCAAAATGTTCAGTAAACATTAACCGACTACCTAAATATACGCAAGGTCTTTTATAACAGAAACTTCAGATAAAGGGACATTATTTAAGTAATACTGAAAAGGATCTTTATCGATGAGTCTACTGAATCTTATATAACAACACTTGTTAATGTTGAGGGACATGTCATTAAGCTGACACCAATCATATACAATATTAAGATCATTTTGTAAAATAATCGTGTCGTGAGTGGACGTCACCCGACGATACAATTTCATATCATCAGCGAAAAGCAGAAAACTTGAGGAGAGCAAGGATCCTAAATCGTTGATAAATAAGCTAAAAAGAAGGGGACCCAAGTGAGAGCCTTGAGGTACCCCGGAAGATGCATGGAAACATGAAGATAGATAGCCATCAATCTTGACTTGCTGCATTCTGTTAGTAAGGTAAGATTTCATCCATGAAAGTAAAGATCCAGAAACACAATAACTAGAGAGCTTTGAAAGGAAGATGTTATGGTTTACTTTATCAAAGGCTTTACTGAAGTCAGTATATATTGCATGAGTTTCTGCACTGCTTTCAAATGATGAATTTATAAAATTTGTAAAGAGAAACAGATTTGTGTCAACAGACTTACCGGCTGTGAACACATGCTGTTGACTGATCACAATCTGATGAAATATATTCGACAGAATTTTTTCAACGCACTGTTCAAACAATTTAGGGATTGCCGACAGAATGCTGATTGGTCTGTATCTTGTTACGTCATTCTTACTGCCGGATTTGTGAATCGGACAAACATAAGAAAGCTTCCATGTCTCTGGAAAAACTCCGGAAGTTAGGGATTTGTTGAAAATCTAAAATAGAGAGAGATATAAGGTGTTGGAACAAAATTTTAGTACTCTGTTAGGAACACCATCAGGACCTGCAGACTTGTTGATGTCCACTTGTGTTAAAGCTTTCTCAATATCAGTTGGGTCTATAGCAATGTTAGAAACATTTTCAAATCGATCAAAAATTGTACTGACGTTAGAATTTCTCTGGGGGTTATAAACAGAGGAAAAATATTTACCAAAAAGATTAGCTATGTCAATACCATTAGATGATTTTTCAGTGGCTAGAAACATTTCCTTAGGAATAGTGCCCTGATTAGACTGGGAATGAACGAAATTCCAGAAAATTTTTACAATACTGCTTATGGCACTTTCAGTATTACTTATGTACAAATTGTAGCATTCCTTCGTTAGCTTTTTGCATTCCCTTCGAAGTGTATTAAATACATTGTAATCAACTTCACTGTTCGACTGTTTGTATTGTTTGTAAGCAATTTTCTTTCGATAGATTAGTTTTTTCAATTCATAAGAAAACCAAATAGGAAATTTCTCACTAGAATGGATGAATTACTGTTTCTTGTCCCATACAACAGAAAGTTGTAGAGTCCATTCCACCTTGTTCTATATTTCTGCTGATTAGAATGGGTTGAGAGATTTCTTCTCTTCCCACCCACAGAAATTTGTTCATAAATCTTTGATGTAATCTGATTAGGTATAAAAATCTTTTGACACATTTTGTAAGGTTTCGAAACTCGATTTTCAAAATCCTACAATAATTGGACCAAAAAAAACAGCTAAAAAAAATTGCCAAAAAGCCATTTTTTTTAACAAAAATCAACATACTAATGGCTTCCGGTTGTCGTCTAACGCAAAAACTGTGGATTCGCTTTTTATGAGGTCACCAGCATTTTTATGTAAAAAAGATACCCGAGGAGAAAAGCAGTTTCATTTTTATGGACATGATAGACTGATTCCATTGTTAGGAAAATATCTTTCATATAACATAATGAAGCGGGATAAGTTAAGTGACTCAAATAATATCTTATTTTTAGAAAATTTTCTTGCTAAACTCATTTCACTTTTATTTAATAAACTGAACAGTATCTTAATTATACTAAACAGTTCAATCCTGAGCCTGAGAAACAAATAATTTATTATTAACACTGTCAATGAACTTACTAATACTAATATTGTCAATATCTATATCATTAGCATAAATATTAAAACAGTTTCCACATTCTATATATTGGTGAATTTTTATAGACATTTATTCTAGGAAAGTCCACATAAAATGTTTTTGTCTGTCAAGTGCTAGATCTGTTTATTAAAAACGAAAGCTACGATATTCTATCTGGACAGTCTATTCTTATTTGTAAGGACTTGAACATATACAAGAGACATGTTTTTATTCTTATATTTTCAATTTCAAAAATATTTAACAGATCAAAATGGTTATAACCCTGTTTCAGGTAGTAAACAAATTTTTTAAAAAAGTTTTTTTGTACTCTCTTGATATTTTTACTCCATACACCATATTGCCGGGACCAAATTGAACTTGCATATTTTAATTTCTGATGATGAAAACCATAATTATTCGATGTGATTCATTAATTTCATTCATTGCGTGTTTTGAAAAAGTTTAAATTAGTTTCAAATAACACTCCCAAATCTTTTTGGGTAGAGGTCTGTTCAAGGGCCACCTCATCACTTATCGAAATGTTGGCATAGCTTGAAAGATTTATTAAATATGTTATTTTCAAAAAATTGAGGAAGCAGTCATTAACAGAAAAACAATTTTAGTTTGGTCTTGGTAGGAAATTTCATATTTCAATAAGCCTTTTAACTAAAGTATATGATTTTTCAGGCAGAGCAAGAGCAATCTGTATATGACCAGCTGACTGATCTACTGAAATTTACTGAATCGGAAGAGAGCTCTAAACAAAATAATAGGGAAGTTAATAGAGTAAATGAACTAATAAAGGTAAGTAATTATTTATATTTATTATTCATAGTTTTGTTTTCAAACCAACTTGGTTTTCTTTTTTTGAGTTTTTTTCCGAATTACAATAGTTCTAACGAGTTAGGTAAAAAATTATGAGACTTCAATTTACTAAATATTAACTTGTTACATTTTTTGCATCTGAGGAGCGGATTCAACATCATGCCCAGATTGGAAAGATGACTATAAATATAGACAATAATGTTTATTTATTTATTTATTTATTTATTTGCAAATTTTACGGGTACATCCCATTTTATTACAAAAGTACTATGTATCTATGTTTACTTAGAAACTATTTGAGACCTATTTAAACAGAAAGTCCGCTTTATGTGGCGATGAGCAAATCACATCACAGTGACATACTCAAAGATGTAAGGCTTTTCTTTTTACATAATTCAAGCCAGATAAAAAAAAGTCAAGCTCTTCATGCTGATTCGCAAATCTCATTGCCCTTGTAATAGGTGAATGGAAACCAAAATTGGTATTATGGTGTTCAATATAAAAAAGTTCAGTTCTTCTAAGCGATCTATATGGTACATGCAAGTTAATCAGCTGTAGAAGAGCTGGACATCTCACCCGGCCGTTTAAGAGGTTAAACAATAGGCTCACATCGTTAACAGTTCTTCTGTTGGTTAATTTATCTAACTTAAGGATACTACGGATGTGTTCATAATTATGATCAACAATGATAATATTTAATTTATAAGCACATAGCCTGAGAAATCTGTTTTGAACTTTTTCTAAATTCAAATTCAAATTCAAATTCCTTTATTCACAAACAGATCACAGTGTGACATGTGTTTCGTCGAAGATTATCAAAGTAAAATACATATAATAATATAATAGGTTAAGAATAATACTACAACATACCTAATCAAGTTAAAAGTGAAATAAAATAGTGTAAAAGTTAAAATACAAATACAAAATACAAGTCAGAATATTTCAAGATCATACAAAGTTTCTAGAGAAAAACTCATTCAAACTGTAAATGGGATCCCTACAAAGCAAGTCAAATAGTTTTCTTTTAGAAGATTTTAAATTTATAGTTCGTCTGAGTTCAACCGGCAAGTGATTATATATTTTTAAGGGCATTACAAGGGAACTTTTAGCAGTTGCAGTCAGTCGAACAGCCGGTAGCCTTAAGTCGGAGCCATTTCTGAGTGGATAGCAGTGAGGCATGTCATCAACCAGAGTAAAAGAGTTAAGATTCTTACGAATGTACAGGGCACATTGAAGTATATAAATTGATACAACTGTCAACAGTTGAAGATTTGAGAAGAGTGGACGACAAGATTCGCTTGATCCCTTGAAGAGGATTGTTCGAATAATCCTCTTTTGTGCAACTAATACCTCATTCACTCTCAAGCAATTTCCCCAAGCTACTATAGCATAATTTAACAAGGAATAGACGTAGGCATAGTAATAAGACATTAGTATGCTTCTATCAACTACTGCTCTTAGTTTCCAAATGACAAACGAATGGGTGGCAAGTTTTTTAAGAATATAGTCGACATGACCTGACCAATTTAAGTTACAATCCATGATGACGCCTAGGAACTTAGCAGTGTTAACATTGCCCATATCATTACCACATATATTTAGATTTAGACTTGTGTCATTTGCACGGGTACTGAACAGCATTAAGAGTGTTTTTTGTAAATTGAGGACAAGATTGTTCAATCTGCAATAATCAAGCATTTGCTCAATGCTGACCTCCGCTAATCTCCTTATCTCAGCCAAAGAAACACTTGTTATGACAGAAGTTATGTCATCTGCATATATAATATTAGGGCCCAACAAAGCTGACTGAGCAATATCAGCAATATAGACGAGGAATAATAAGGGTCCCAGCACACTTCCCTGTGGAACACCTGTAGGAACGTCTGCTAATTCAGATTGATACTTCTGGCCATTCACCAGCAGTATGACTTTTTGTTTCCTGTCAAACAGGTATGTCTCAATCCATTTGAGTGGAGTACCCCTCTCTCCATAACGTTCTAATTTACGTAATAGAACAGAGTGATTGACCAAGTCAAAGGCGCGAGAGAAATCAAAGAAAACACTCATGGTGGCACAACCCTGATCCAACGCCCGAACGAGTTCCCCAACAAGGGAAACAATAGCATCAGCCGTTGAGCAGCCCCTTCGAAATCCAAACTGAGTACTAGGTATAATCCTATTTTTATTCAAGAAGTTACTGAGTCTGTCATAAAATGCTTTTTCATATATCTTAGAGAATGCAGTCAAAAGTGAGATTGGTCTATAGTTATCTATTCTATTAATATTACCCTTTTTGTGTATAGGTCGAATAATAGATGTTTTTAGTTGAGTGGGAAATATACCTCTTACTATATATACTCTTCTGTATTATACTTATAAACTTCATAATTTGGCGACCATATCACAGAGGCATATTCTAGTACAGATCTTACTAGAGTACAATAAATTAGTCTTAATGAATTAACAGACAAATCTCCGCTGGTTCTCTTGATAAAACCTATCAATTTGCTTGATTTAGCAGTCACTGAATTAATATAGTCACTGAATGAGAGACGATAATCAAAAATCACTCCAAGGTCTTTCACTGTGTTAACTCTATCCAGAGGCACACCAGCAATATTATAATATTTATTGAATTTTAATTGTCCTTTAAAAAAGCTAATGTAACTACATTTACCAGTGTTAAGAGCTAGTCCGTTTACTCTCGACCACTCCACAAATCGGTCCAGGTTCGACTGTAAGGCATCCGAATCTACAGTGGATTCAATCACTTTAAATATTTTAAGATCGTCAGCGAACATCAAAAAATCAGAAAGCAGTATAGAATTATAAACGTCATTAACAAAAAGGTTAAACAATAAGGGAGAGCAGTGTGTGCCTTGAGGCACCCCCGAGACGGCTGCGATTGGGTTAGACCTGAAGCCACCAACTCTGACCCTGTACGTTCGCCCTTGCAAATAACTCTCGATCCATTGAACAAGATGTTCACCGAAACCCAAAGCTGAAATCTTAGCCAATAGTAGCTTGTGATTAACTCTGTGTCGAACGCCTTGGAGAAATCCGTGTAGATAGTATCTACCTGAACATTCCTCTCCAAGGCGCTCAGCAGACGCGACTGATAGACAGCCAAATTGGTGACCGTAGATCTGCCCAACAAAAAACCGTGTTGGTAATTTGAGATTAATTCTCTACATAACCACGAAAGCTGCCCATACATGAGTGCATCAAATAACTTAGGAATACTAGATTGGATACAGACACTACGATAATTCTTAATAGATTCCTTATCACCGGTTTTGTGGATTGGGACCAGAAAACCCTCTTTAAATGCATCCGGGAATTGACCAAACTTTAATGAAACATTAAAAAGCATAGTGAGAGCCTGAGACAAGGTGCAGACGCAACGTTTCAACAGATAGTTCGGAATCCTATCCGTTCCCGAAGATAATTTATCAGGCAATCCATTGATCTGCTCAATAATCTCAGATACTGAAAACAATCGATAGTTTATGTTAACATGAGGATTTGATATATAATCGGGTACAGGAGTGTTCTGGTTAGCAAAAACAGTTGAGAAATATGCTGCAAAAGCATTAGCTATGTCTACACCCCCTGAAATCCTCACATCATCCAAAAACATTGTAGATGGCAAACTAAATGATGAACGATTTTGATTTACAAATGACCAGAAATTGCGCGGATTGGTATTTATGTCAGCATCAACTCTCGCAAGATGTTGGGCATAACATAGAGTAGTGAGGTTTTTACATGTTGTTCTTAACTCGGAGAAGTGTATGGTGGTATAAGCCTGATTCTTTATATAATTTATGTACCCTCATTTTATCAACAATGCATTTTTTTAACTCTGTAGAGTACCACTTTGGAAAATTGCTTGAAACAAATCGTCTGCGCGGTACAAACAGTTGGATCCCCTGATTAACAACGTCGTAAAAGGTGTTTGTCGCGGCATTGGCATCAGAAGAGTGATTTATCATACCATCCCAATCCACCGATGCAAAGAAACCATTTAAACCTATAAAATCAGCTTGCCTAAAGTCCCAGTACTCTTCATCCTGCTTCAACATATTATTACAAGGAACAATTTCTATAACAAATTCATAGGCAGAATGATGAAGACTCTCTGGGAGTACAGCATCTACTGATGTACGCACATCTAAAGATTCAAAACTGCTAAAAATTAAATCAAGGTATACATTACGTTTGTTAGGTATGGTGACATTTTGGAATAAATTAAGGAACCCAAATGATTCACTTACGTGGACAGCCGAAGAGCCCACTGGACAATTAACTAGAGTCCCTAAGTTATCGTTATACCATGTGGCTTCTGGTAGATTGTAATCTCCGAAAACAAGCAGCTTAGTGTCTGGATATTCCTGACGCAACGTCTCCACAGTTGTGCAGTGTGCTACGTATTTACCAACATCACTACTGGGAGGTATATACAAGCCTCCAATAATGATCCCCTTAAACCTACATTTAACTAATACAAAAATTTGCTCAACTGAGGGGTTATCATTATGAATTAAGTTCGAATTTAAATTTGCACGAACTGCAATTAGGACACCACCACCACGTTTTTTCTTACTAGATTCCGCTGATCTGTCTCTTCGGTAGATATTATATCCGTCAATCTGCATCTCCGAATCACCAACATCGCCATCCAACCATGACTCCACAATTATTATGATCTCGTATCCAGAATTCAGAACTGCTGTTTTAAAAGTATTTAATTTAGTCTTCATGCCTCCCACATTTTGACAGTATATATTCAATGGAATGTACCTTGCATGTCAGTTTATGGTACCACCCACTAAAATATTGCTATCATTACTGTTGTTATTTATTGTGACAATGCACGGAATCCCCCGTTTGAACCTTACAGCTAGATTCTGTTCTCCATTTTCCTTTCTTCTATCCATTTCTTTATATAAATTCTTTACTTGATCTCGCTGAAGTTGAGTAAGATCGTTCTTTAGCTTTCATCAATCCTTTCTGCAGAAAGCTGTGATGTGCTCTCTTGAATGTTATATGCAATAACGTTTTTAGCTCTTAACTGCCTTTCATAGGTTTCATGTATAATGACCTCCTGACTACAGAGTGGAGTGGGGTCATAGTGGATGACAGGGGGGGAGGACTGTTATTAGTAGACAGTTGATTTTGAATTTCCATAATTTCCTTTTCAAGTTTATCGATTTTTTGTTGTTCAGTATTTCTTAATTCAGTCAGGAGCCTATCAGTCTTTTGTTGTTGATCTAAAAGCAGTGTTAATACCTGGGAAATGAGGGAAACCACATCATTAATGGTCGCATTACCTGCAGTTTCCAAATTGTTAATTTGACTCCGTAATACAGATTCCTGTGTGATGTTCTGAGTGGGATGAGTAGGGAGAGGGGTTGCACGATTTTTTCGTTTGCCTCCACTAGAAGTGGGATTATTCGAGTTTGTTGAGTTATCTGACGTGCCTCCGAACGATATACGTTTAGTTTGAACACCGCTGCAGCTCTTGCAAGACCAGTCATGGGAACCATTCTTCTTACATTGGGAGTAGTTTTTGTCAAATTCAGAATTCGACAAACCTGAACATCCCTTATGGAACCAGGCACAACAACGAGTGCACTCAATCACATGTTGGTTTGATCTGATAATTTTTTTGCAAACAGCACAATTCTCTTGAGCAGACATTTAGAACGCGAAAATTTGAAAAGTTTTGTCGTTTATGGACACCTTTATTGACGAAACAACGTAACAGCTGATTCAGTACTTTGGAGGTTAGAACAAGGTCGTAATCGGTTTAACGAAATTACCGGAGTGGAATCCCCGTTTTTTAAGAAAATAAATAAGACCAGTCGGTAGCAGGATTATTTTGAGCCCTAGGACAAGGCATTATTAAAAAGGTACCAGTATTAGTTACTGAAATTAACGATTTAATCACGACCGTTTTACAACACGTAAACACAATATAAAGGCGACCACACACACGTTTATTGTAATTTTGTCACTGTTACAAGAATATTAATCTGTTTGACTTGCTTAATATCTATCTTTTAGGAAACTTTATTATATATAATTTGTCATTTAATATCAACAACACAGACGATATTGCTTCCTCGTACAGTTATGACCATTGTTTGTTTCAGGGAAATCTTCAGAGGATCAAAATCATAAACGATGGCATGTCGGACGCCAAATGCCAGATAATGAAAGTGTTCGATCACCAGCGTCACGTGAACGACATACTCAGCAGGTGCGCGAGCAAACGCAACTTCAAAAAACGAGAAAAATCTTAACGTGTGTGTGTGTGTAATATTTAAATTATGTATTTATTATTTTAAGAACTACAAAGTAGTGATAGATGCAATCCCTAACTTAAAAAGTTTTTATAAAGCATTTTTAAGAGAGTCTATTTAAATATAAGGTTAAGCGTAACTTTAGTGACTGACTGTAAGTATATTAGTACATATTATATACAATAAATAAGTGATTTTATTATTGAACATATTTGTCTGTTTTCTATAATCTAGTTTCTTGGGGTTCTTTATGGTGTGTCAAATTTAATTAAGGGTTGTTGAGGGTTAGTACTTATGATAAAATACTAATATAGTCCAATGTCTTTTCATGCGGGTCCAAAGGTCACCAACATTATGAATCAAATCAGAAAAGACACAGTGATTCTTTTATCGAGCTATTAAATCTCGATGGGCTATTTACAAATATACAGGGAGAAAGAAAATAGTTTGCAGATGACACTACCATTCTCTGGCACGATGCAGACATTAACTCCCTGTCTGCTTCAGTCTCATCTGACTTGAGAAGGGTGAAGGAGTGGTGTGACTCTAACCTGTTGTCGCTGAATATTAACAAAACTAGCATGATCTGCTTTAAATGTGATCTAGAGAACATAACAATTGGTAGTGCATCTCTTGTCAGGCAGCAGAACTCCAAATTCTTGGGCCTCATCATTGATAGCGGTCTAAAGTTTGATAGCCACATAGTCACGCTTGGCGGAAAATTGTCGTGCGGCTGCTTTGCAGTAAAAGTCGTAGTCCAGGAGTCGGGTTCTGATTTGGCTAAAACTGTTTATTTTGCACTGATTGAATCGCCGCTTCGATATGGCATTGCTTTTTGGGGCTCGGCTACTAAACATCTGCTTGACATGTTGTTCGTGATTCAAAAGAGAGCAATTCGATATCTATATCATGCTCGGCCGCGCGACACATGTAGGCCCCTGTTTGTTCGTCAACGGATTCTTACTCTTCTACGTTTGTATATTCTGGAAACTGTATGTATTATATATATTAATAGAGATCAGTACATTGTTCTGGACCAGAGGTACGTGACCCGTCGGCAAATGAATTTATGTCTACCTATCCCATCATCCAACTTATTAAAAAAATAGGTAATATTTGAAGGTATAAGGCTTTATAATCACCTGCCAGATAATGCAAAAGGTTCGCCTACACTTAAAGTGTTTAAAAAACGTGTTCGTCTATTGCTAATTGACAAAGCTTATTACCAATTGGATGAATATTATGGAGATGAGTTATAGTTTGCTGATGGTTATGTTACATTCTTGGTTGACTATTTTGTTGTCATAATACTGTTTATTTCATTTTTGTTTTTTTTTTTTACTATTCAACTAAATGATACTTTTTTAGGTCATTTATGTATGTGTATGTGCATGTGTATGTTCATATGTATGTGTGTATGTGTATATGTATTTACGTTTTTTTTTTTTTTTATTATTTATTATTGCTAGTGCTAATACGTATATATATATATATATATATATATATATATATATATATATATATATATATATATCTATAATGTTGTATTGTTTCTAGTGGACTAGTGTCTGAGTGTTATTACATTTAGATACTTCTCTCTGTTTGTAAATTGACTTTTTTATACTTTTTGTCTTTTTTTTTAACTTTGTATAAAATTTTTAACTTTGTATAAATTTCTTTCCTTTGTTTTTATATTCTCTTTTGTGTATATATTTTTGTTTTTGTGTTTTTTTTAGCTTTGTAAATAGGAACGTTATTCTTTATACAATAAAGCTTATTGACTATGACTATTATATTACGCAATATTATTAAGATAGCCACTTAATATTATTTTATATATTAAATGCTGAGAGACTAAATAAGAAAATTCGCTAAATATGTATTCGGTTAAAATTTTTTGGTTGGCAAAAACAAAAATACACAAAATGGCAAGCGCCTTAATAAAGTCGGAAGGCGGTTCGAATCAGTGGGACAATCAGGATATGTTCTGTTTATACAGCCACTTAATGAAAGTGAGATTTTTTATCAATCACCAAAAATTATGAGCCCCGCTTGACCTAAAAATCTAACCACTTATACAGTGTCATTTATTTAAATGCGGGCCACCCCTGTGCAAAGCAAACTTGTTTTTTTTTTGTATTGTGATAACAAAAAAAATTTATTTTGCAAAAATATACACTTTTGTTAAAAACACAAGATAATTACTTATTACTTCCCTCGTGAGATTTTTTCAGATCTTTACGTTTAAGGGTCCCTAGATGCTGGAAAACATGTTTTCTCAATTCCGTCTGTCTGTAGGTATGTCTGTCCGTCAGTCTGTCTGTTCGCGGCATAGCTAAAAAACTACTTATCCGATTTCTTCAAATTTCAGTCTAAAATTAAGGGCCCTGCATGCGAAAAATACTACTAAAAATATACATGTATATATATATATATATATATATATATATATATATATATATATGTATATATATATATATATATATATATATATATACATGTATATATATATATATATGTATATATATACATGTATATATATATATATATATATGTATATATATACATGTATATATATATATATATATATATATATATATATATATATATATATATATATATATATATATATATATATATATATATATATATATATATATATATATATATATATATATATATATATATATATATATATATATATATATATATATATATATATATATATATATATATATATATATATATATATATATATATATATATATATATATATATATATATATATATATATATATATATATATATATATATATATATATATATATATATATATATATATATATATATATATATATATATATATATATATATATTTACATCTGGCGGTTGTATTACGTCCTTCCAAACTGCAAGCATTTTGCGTCCCCCGAAGTAACGTATTTAGAGCAAATCGGACTGTGCAATATGGCTGATAATGAGCTTTTATACATCCTGACATAATATATACTCCCCTTTTATTAAAAACAAAATATTCAATTTTTTATTTTCAAGTTATTTTGCAACCTTTTATACCACCAACTATGTACCGTCCGCTGGTATATTTCTATTATATATATAAGATTATTTTACATCCGCATATATAATTTTTTTCAGGTCAGGACCCATTTTGCGTCCCGATCTGTTGCCAGTTTTATGATTGATCCATGCATTTTAGAATATTTTATATGATAATGGAGGCTATAAACTAATGATGAATTTAAAGACGAAGTTTTAAGAATAAAGTAATGTCTGTTTTAATAAAAAAAAGGAAACCAAACTAAATCATATTCATATTTTGAAGTTGGATATTTTAATCATTTGAAGGGAATATTTTATTTTGACTGCTTGTTTCCTCTTGTTTAGTACCTAGTGTAATTTCTTAATTCATTAATTCTGATGGAATTAATTATTTGAACATAATATTTATCAAGATAAAACTACTATATGCTAGCAGCTCTTTAAACTTTAACCACACCACAGAATAAGTTTTGCTTTTTCTTTACTTTAACTGTCTAAAAAATCCTACCTATTAAGTCACTAGTGCTGTTTTCGAAATGATATAGTATATGCTGAATTTTCAAAAAATTATTTTACCAAAACGGAGTGTTTTGTTAACGGTACTTGTTAGAAGTTTTATTTAAATTAAATGTTCATTATTCATTACCATTATTGTTCCTGTTTTAAAGATATTTGAAATTGAAACGAGCCAAAATTGGGATCGTTATTTTGTATTTAGAAACGAAGCCAGATATTTTATAGATATAAAATGGGAATCTGCATTCGTTAAAATTATCCAGCAATAATTCGCCTTTTCTTTTCAGGAATCCAGTTTAATACCTGGTTGGATGCTAGATTTGGTTCAAAACGCTTATTTAAAAACTTTGTTTTACGACGAGTAACTTAGTGATATTAATTTTTGATTTTGCTTTTTGATGACAAAAAGTTATTTAGCAAAATATAAATTTCAAATTTTAAAATTTCTTCGTGCCTGGATTGGTATATTGCTAAAAAACGTTTAAACGGTAGAATATATAAAAAAAAATCTAATGAAAAAAATTCTAAATGATCTAAGTAATTTTAAAAAATATAAAATACCATGAAATGTCATTATTAAACAAAAATCCAGGGGGTTAAAGAAATAAATATTCTATAGGTTATGCAAAAAGTCTTGTGTGTACTAAATTGCAATCAATTATCTTTAGAAATGCATGAGCAAAAAGATAAGACAAAATAAAAGTTCATCGCCCTGTACATGGAATATGAAGCATTTTTGGGGCACGCAGTTTATATAAGCAACTATACTTAAAATTACCTAAACAAAATATTTAATATCAATTCTTAAGTGCCATAAAGTAACGTAGGCACAACTACTTGAGTTTTACCATTTTACTTGATACACATTATTTTGTTTGTTGAGTGTGAAAATAATATTTTATATAACTAGTATGCAAAGTAATTAAAAGTTAGAGCGTATTTTTAGGTTTTTCTAATATCCGATTGTGCTTCTAATTATATTACTGTATTCATGGAGTGAAAAAGAATTAATCTGTGGAATTAGGACGTTAATTTCATACTATAAAAAATATTTTTCCGCTGTCGACAAAATTAACTTGTTTATTATTACATCAAAATAGTGAAAAAATAGCGTTTTGGGAAATATGAGATGTATTGTATTAATAAATAAAAATCAATCAGAAATATTTAAAAACGTTTATTAGTTTTTTTAGCAACCACAAAGTACTTAACAATTACTTTTTTGAATACTCATTTTGTATAAACACTTTAATTTTTACCCAGTCTTTATTCTTTAAAAGTTCAGGATATAAGGATATAAGGTCGTCGCACTCTTTTCGTTTGGGAGCATTTTTATTCCTAATATGTTTAGCAAAATAGAATTTGACAACTTGCTTTTGTTCATTAGTCCATGCAACCAAAACTCTTTTTTTTCCTTTTCTAATTGAATCCATTCTTCCTTGTAAATCCCTTTCTTCTTCTATTTGCTTTGGTTTATTATAACAAAGTTGCTTTTTTATAATCTCTTCATTGCCTTCTCTATGTTCATTTTCATTCTTATCATCATCACTAGATTCGTTATCCAGAAGATTTTGTTCTAAATCTATTGGAATTTCATCTAAGGTTTTCCCCTTATGCTCTCCAGCTTCACCTTTTTCCATTAAAATAAGTAATTTTGACATTTTTGCCGTCTGATAGATGTCATCAGGTAGTCTGTAAGAACTTTTATGAACCCCAGTAGTATGACCCATAAATGATGATAACTGTTCAATCTCAGTCTCGTTTAAATTAAAAAGTTGTGTTAATGTTGCGAGGTGCTTTCTAAGCTTGGTACATGTTATGGCTTCGGGATTTTTTGCTCCGCAAGACACTGCATATTTGGCAACTACTTTATAACCGCATAGAGTCGTAGTAAATCCCGGTTTGCCAAATAAATAAGGGTTATCGTCTTTAAGGAAATTTGGTCTAACTTTCAGCAGTTCTTTAATGTGACTTTGTGTATCAGCACTGAACAAAACCGGCACTCCTCGGCCCCTTTTACCTCTAATGACTACTCTTTTCATGTTTTTTAAAAGTATTCTTTCAGTCTCAGTTACAACTTCGTTAAATTCTTCGTAGGTTTCATTTCTTTTTTCTGAATTTTCATATGTATGAAGCAACATCCTTTGCAGTTCACCAGGTCTTCTTCTGTTCAGTAATATGATCCTGCAGTATATCGTTTCCAGTAAATTATTATATGCAGCGACATCATGAGAATTTATTTTTATTAATTCTAGAGCCTCTTCTGCTTTTACAATCAAATAGTCTTTTAGCAATTTTAAATCACTTGCCAAAGGCACAATTGTTATTTTATTAAATTTATTTATGTTAAGATCATTCCCAGCGCGATTTGAAATATCAAAACGCCAGTTTGCTTTTAACAAATTTATCATGGTTTTAAGACCTGCTTCGCAAGTAGCCGTTTGTATCGAAGGCTCGGTTTTTATTACCATATTGATTGCAATGTCGCAACACTGTTTCAAAGACGTACAAATATTCATTGCAAATGTAGGAGATAGAAACAAGTCTTTGTTGCTATCGTATTTTGCTACTGTTTGTGTAGCCTCAACTAGTTTGTCATAATAATGTGGTTTTAGCGCTCCAAATAAATTATGTATGGAGGGTTCATTTTTCTTTAGTTCTAATAAAATTCTAGATAACTCTCTCATTTTTCTGCTAGTTACGTTAATAAAATGTTTTTCCCGATGTAATTTCAGATACCGGGCGCCAAAAGCACAAATGAGAAAGTCGTTTTTTGCTACTAGGGAGATTTTGTCTGCCCTCATCCTTGGAAAAACTTCATTCCTTAAACGAAAATCAATTTTCTTACTATCCTTTATTAAGAAGTTTTGTCCTTCGGCTTGAGCATTTTTCGAAGATTTACCTTTTGAACATTTTTTCCTATGTCGATATAAAAACTTTGACCGATAAAAACCAAGGCAATCGGGACATGGCAAAAACGACTGGCCTGGATGAAGAGCTTGTTTGACAGGTTTCACACACTCCTCACTATTTTTTATAAAGTTTCCTTTTTTCTTTAAAAGCGCTAATAACTCTCTCCTTTCTTTAGATTTTGCCTCCTTTGAAAGTATTGCTTGTACTTCTGGTTCACAACAGTGGTTTCTTTTTAAGTGTCTAACAAAATTTTGTACATCTACTTCACAAAAATAGCACATATCCTTTTTTCTCTCGTATTTTTTCTGTACATCTGGTTTGGCAAGAATTGTTAATTCTCCATCTAGGTCATCTTCAAGCTGATCCTGTAAAATTGATTATATCATAAAATTAAGTACGAATATATTATACTTTTTAAGATGTGCAGGGTTATTGATGACATTTTGCCCAAAGGATGTGTCATTTATTTGAACAGTTACAAAAAAGGTTAAATTATAAAAGTTGGGTGATTATTATTTTTATATTATATTAATATTAAAATACTATGACATAAGTTTGTTCTTTTTAATAGAACACTGTATATTATAAACTATTTAAATTCCCAAGAAAATTCTACAAATGTTTTTTAATACGAATCCTTGTAATTTAGAGAATTAAGTCAACTCAATTGGACACTGAATGAGGTTTTGTTTCTATGGAAATAAATTAAACTCTATTTTAATTATAGAAAAAATTAGACATTCTCATAAAAAAATTACTTTTAAATATCAATGTTTCCAACAGTGTAATAGGCATAATTATATTAATGACATATGAAACATTTTTAAATGTATTTCAGAATTCAAATGTTTTATAATATTTGATATAATAAAGGTATTCTATTATTTAAACAAGTTCTTGTCTTAGTATTTTAATGCTGTTTTTTTTGTAAAGTTTATGACAGTTCAGAAAAAAATCGACAAATTTCGTTTACTCGCAACTTGTTATGAATCTCATTTTATTAGGAACCTTAAAGTGTGGCTTAATTTAGTTCCGCACATAGTAATGTAGTAACACATAAGGTACAGAAAATAGAATAATAAAGAAAATAAAATAAAAAAATAAGAAAGATTGCTGCCAAATCCAGTAATACAAGTTTTTTGCCAGCCTTTCAATACTGCTATACGTATTGGGATAAATATTTTAACAAAACTTTAATTTAAAAATACACAGTACATCCAAATACAAAAATATTTAGTAGAATTGTCAACTGTCTAGTCAATATCATATGCTCCAAGATGCACCCGCAGGCGTATTTTCGAAATAAAATAAAGCAAGAAGATAAAAGTTGGCCATCCTTTATCTTATTTTATTTCAGTGTATAAACTCCCTCTGGGAGTTGCATGCATTGATCAAACTTTACCACACTTGAAAATAAAATAAATTGACTTAAACACACTGATTTAATGATGATAATACAGCCATTTTATCCTATCATGATGAATTCGTACCAGTTTATTCCTATATCACATTTAATATTTGTTCAAATTGTGAAGTCAATTGAATAAGAACAGTTTTTTACGTAATTTTTTTGACATTTTATTAGGCTGCCATTTTCGATTTGTACCAAAATGTTACTAGTTTATTTCTATGTAAAACTTGATTTTTGTGCATAATTTGAGGTAAATTGATTAATTAGTTTTTAGTATTAATTTTATAATATTTCACCGCGCCGCCATCTTGTTCCATCATATTGTATTTTTACCAAAATATTACCAGGTGATTCCCATTAGGATTGCCAACTTTTGGAAAAGAAAATTAAGCACAAGAACGAAAAGTTATTATTCTGAAAGTAACATAGTGGAATGATTAATACCTGAAAAAAGCTCATTTTGCTTTTGCATTATAACAGTTTTTTGATGTTGGTAAAAAAATAAAAAAGAGTCATTATTTTCATATATTAACGATGCGCACATCACATATTCGCACAATTATACCTTTTATATATATTCATAACGGACATTAAAAGAATAAATAATAAAATAAATGACTTGGGGCATTTAAAAGAACGGTTGGTATGCCTATTCCATAAGACACTCAGTAGTTTTTAACCTAAGCCGCTGACTGAGGGACAAACAGACAGACCGACAGAATTGAAGAAACATGTTTTTTTTGATACCTAGAAACCTAAAACTTGAAAATGTAAAACCTGGGAGGGTGAGGTCCCACAGTTTTACTAGTTCATCTCTATATCACACTTGCAAATCTTGCAAAATTTAAAAACAGTTTAATAATAATTTTTTTTTCAGGCTGATTTTCTAAATATTTTATTAGGCTGCAATTTTGTTTCACCTTTATCGATTCATATCAAAATTTTACCAGTTGTTTCCACTTGATTTTTGTGCAAAATTTCAGGTAAATTAGATAAGCAGTTTTTTAGTAATAATTTTCTTAATATTACATTCTATTTGTTTCCCCATACTGGATTTTTACCAAAATGTAACCAGGTCATCCCCATGTGACCTTCAATTTTTGACCAAAATTTGAAGTCAATCGGGTAACTAGTTTTAGTATAGTATAAGTAAAGATCTATAAAAACCTGAGAGGGTGATTTTTTCTCGATTACAATACGTTATACGATGGGAAGTAAAAGCCTAGAACTTTCGTAATTAAACCTTTTTTCTTGACTCTTCAAAGTGGAGAAGATCTATATTAGACAAAACAGAAAATTATCATAAGCATTTGTGTGCATTTATCTATGGTACAATATTTGTCTATAAAATTATTTTGCAAGTATTAATTTTAATATTGTTTAAATTATATTTGATAAATAATGACAATTAAAACATTTAACGGAATAATACACGTGTCAGCGGCTTTTCAAAAGAGGTGTTATGTTATTACAATACAAGTTTTCTTAGGAAAAATATGCTGCTAAATAGGGATGGCAACGATATATCGATATATTCCTTATTTATTTTGTTGCGATATATCGGGTAATATATACGATATACTAAGACATGTATAGCAAGGAGGGCCAGACACGTAGCCATACATTTCGAAACAGTCAAATCTCAGGAAAATGAGGAAAAAGTATACCTATATCAATATATTTTTAGACTTTCGGGGGAGGGGTCCAGATCCCCAGGACGCCCACCCCCCCCCCTGGCTACGTGCATGATGAAGACAAATGGAATAAATGACATGAATGGTGACATTATTGACACTTTGACATGGCATCATTTCCCGACAGACTAAATTGAGGGAAATTTCCAGTGAAATGTCCAAGAAAATTTTTGAAATTTGTGAAAAATATAGAAAGTCATTGAAAATCTGTCAAAATGTCAAAACAAAAATTAAATTTTGTTTAAAGCCGAATTTTTTGAAAACTTTAAAATGAAAAATTTAAGAGAAATTTTCAGACATTTCCATATATTTTAAAGTTAAAAGTCAGAATAAAAACCTAGCCTTAAAATTATTTAAAAATAAATTCCTTTTAATTTCCTAAATCGATGTTTGTTTAGCTTGTTGCAATATATGTATAATATATAAAGTGCTCTAAAAGGAGAAAATAAAATACATCTATTATTTTACTAAGTTTTTACTGGAACTATAACAATCGATTACTTAGTATTTATTAGAGAACAAAATACTTTATAGCTTTTATAATTAAAAATCACAAAAGAGCCCAGTTTGAGCATAACACACGGCCTTACGTTTATACTGGCCTCACGTATTAACCCGCAGTTCCCTTCAGTTTTTCTAAACTTCGCGCCTGCTCTGCTTAAAAAACCCTAAAAATTCTGGAAATACCACAAATCTTGTTGCATATTTGAGAAGAGTGAAGATGTTAAAGTAGTGGGAGCAAATCTGAACGCGGCTAGTGAGTTGTAAATTTATTGCAAATGTTGTTTTTTGCCTAGTCCTAGTAAAGTTATAGAGAAACAAAGATTTTTATTTTGCCTATGCCTAAAACGCTGAACCAAACGCCGTATACGACGCAAGTAATGTAATGACAGCGATATTTATGCATTAATATCTGTATAACAAATATATCGATATATTCAACATATCGATATGTTTCTTGCGATAAATCGCATATATCGGTAGATAGTCTCTATAGAACAAATGATACGATATATCGATATATTTTTAAAATTGCCATCTCTACTGCTAACGGAGTACCTAATAAGTAACAACCCGTTAAATATTTACCTTTTCAATATCATTTGGAATTATTGTAGTCTTCTGGTTATTAGGATCTACATTGGTCTCCGAATCGGGAATTAATTCCGTATTATTAATCACATGGTTCATAGAAACATATGTGGGGGTTTGATGGTTCTGAAAAAATAAATAATGTATTATATTAATTTTATTCGTTTTTAAGGTATTTTAGCTACATAATTTTTGCAGATTAGTGTCATTAAAATTTTCTTTTGTCAAAGATTTGTCCACAATTATATTATTGTGACAGAATAAATTCGTTTATTTAATAATAATAAAATTATGCTTAGTACCTACTTTCATCAAAGCCACTTGGCTATCTTCTATTTCGTTAGAGGAATATCTCGGCACAATTACCACATTTTGCAGAATATGAACCTGAAAAAGATTGTTTTTTCTTATTTGCCACTTTCAGAATAGTAATATTACCTTTTTGTTTAATTTCGAAATTTCACCAATTGTATCCTTTGTTTCATCGCCAGAGTGCATACATAAACGTTGATCTTGATGTGTATACTGATCCTGAAACATAGATTTGCATAAAAATTATTCTCATTAGAATAACAATAATTCCTTAATTAGGAATAAAAAAGTGAATAGAAGCTCTTAAAACAAATACATATTTGCACGAAAATACTGCCTAGCAGATTGTAAATTATGTACTTACCTTTTGAATTACGTTTGCAATTTCAAACAATTTGCCACTTTTATTGTCGTTAGTGTTCGAATCGGTTTCATAATCGGGAATGAATTCTGGATCAGCATCACTATCGTGCATAGGTGAACCAGGGTTGCTTAAGCGGTCCTGAAACAGACATATGGAGGGTATTTAAAGAGGAAAGGGAAGTATTTCAAGAAAGGATTCGAAAGGTCAAAATAAGAAAAAAGTTTATGTAATCACAGATCCGCAAACGCTTCGGTTTGAAGATTTCATATAGGAAATTCAATTTCTTCGTATCTCTTTTACACATTTGTTCTTATGGAAAATTTTTAAATCTGCTACCAGATTGGTTGGTGTATTATTGATTTTGAAACATTAAATTATATAAAAAATCCAGATCTGTATTTAAGAACATTAATATGATGTATGTGGCGAGTTACGTGGCAGAGTAACTTTATCTTATTTTCAGTATTATTCAAATACAAAGAACATATTCGGCCTTATTTATATCACACAGACGAAGGCAAGAACATTGTTTTCTATTTCAAATTATACCTCAAATAATTATTAAAAATTATTATTTCTAGACGAGCAGACAAGGTAGGATAAAAAGAAATATGCTTACTCCCATTTCCTCGAAATCCGTGGCACTATTCTGACCAGAAACCATACGTATTGTTCTACTTCTTAGCATTACAGGTTCACGTCGTTCACGATTTTCTTTGACGCTTTCGCCACTTATTGCATTTATGGGAGAAGGTGGTCTCTTTTCAAACCTATTATATTTCCGAAAAACGCCTCTTTTCTAAAAATATTATTACTGTTATCCATTATCTGAGTTATTTTTTTAAAGCAAAAAAAAATTAAAAATGTAATTAAATTTTAATAAAACTGTCCAAGCTAGATGTGAAATTATATAATTATAGGCTAGCAGTCAGACACGTAACCAAGGGAGAGGGTTCCTAGGGTCTGAACCCCCCCCCCTCCGAAAGTTTGAAAATATGTTGATATAAGCACGCTTTTTACTAATTTTCCTGAGGTTTCACCGTTTCGACCCCCTCCCCCGTCGAAATAAATTTATGGTTTGGACCCCCCTCCTGAACTGAATTTCTGGCTACATGTCTGGGCTAGGTGGACGAAAAATCAAATAAAAAAATGACATACCCCATGTCCATACTGAAAGAGGTAAATGCTTAGGATCATTTTAAAGAAAAATAAAAAAGTTCAATACAAATGCTCCATTTTCGAGATACAGGATGTTAACATTATATATATGAATTACAATATTAAAATTAGTTTGAGCCAGTTTGGAAAGGACAAAGGGTGTAGTTTTTCAATATTTTGCTGTTTAGAAGTTATTTAGTAAGCTCATTAAGCATGTAACAATAAATTTCCTATTTAAAACTTCAACACACTCTATCTCGAATTTGCCTTAAAATCAAGGAATCATCTCCTTTATTATTTGCGCGACATTTAGGAACACCCTTTATATACAATATTTTATTATTTATAAGAACTGGAGCATCCCATCCTAAACATTGCCGAATTTTATCTTGAAAGTCGACAAAATTATAAACTCTCTTGATTTTCGTCTTAAAAAAGACTAAATTCTGCTAAAAACTATTTTTTTTTGATGAGCCAATTCTTGTACAGAATAAAGTTTTCTGAGAAGTTTGTAATTTTTATTAGGAATAGTAAGGTGTGACCCCATTTAGTTCAGTACATAGTCATTTAATAACATATATATAAACTGCATTTTCAAATGTTTTTATTGAGCGCCATTATATTCCATCATATTGAATTCCTACCATTATTTTACCACTTTCTATATACACCACACTTTATTTTTGCACATAATTTAAGATAAATTCAGTAATTTTCAAGTAATTTTTACATTGACGCGCTCCGCGATTTTGTTACATCATGTTGAATTTGTACCAATTTATCCAATCTTATAAGAGTTTTTATTGTTTTTTTTTTAATTGATAAAACATATTTTTTGGCATCTAGGGACGGTAAAATGTGAAGATATGTAAAACCAAAGAGGGTGATTTTTTCACGTTAACAAACATTTAATTTGGCCGCCATTTTGAATTAGTACTCTAATTTTACTAGTTCATCTCTATAATACAGTTAATCATGGCATACAATTTGAAATCAATCCATTAAGTAATTTTTCTCAGGCTGAATTTTTAAATATTTTATTAAGTCGCCATCTTGAATTTGTACCAAAATTTTACCAGTTGATTCCTACATGATACTTGATTTTTGTGCAAAATTTGAGATAAATTGGAAAAGCGGTTTTTTAGTAGTAATTTTTTTAACACTTCACTAGATCGTCTAAAACTAATTTTTGACCAAAATTGAAGTCAATCGCGTAAGTAGCTTTTTAGCTACGCCGCGAACGGACAAATAGACCGACGGAATTAAGAAAAAATATTTCTAGGAACCCTAAAACGTAAAGATCTGAAAAATCTCGGATGGTGATCTTTTTTAATGTCACACTGATTATTATTTTATAATAGCTAGATTTAGGAGTCATGTAAAACATACCGAAAATTCGAACTCCGCGGGAGTAAATGCAAGACAAAAATTGCAAAAACCAGAAGTGCTAGTCTATTTTAAAAATCTATAGATTTACCTAATATGTCTACTCCAAAATGTTAGTACTCATGAATCATTTGTTTCATGATGGGGTTCATTTCTAAATTGAATTTTTCATATGTTTAAGGGTGTAAAATTTAAACAATATGCTTAAATTTTGACTATATATAAGATTATTTTCAGTAACAAATACCTACCTACAAGCATAATGGCTTACAATGTAGAATCTTAGTTTCGAAAGATCTATCATATAATAAGAAATTGCATTTATATTTAATTTTTGTCGATCGAATAACAAGATCTGTTTACGTTGATTTTTTAAACATTTTATTTGGCCGCCATTTTTTTTCACCTTAAATTCATACAACAAATTTACTAGTTTATCTCCATACCACACTGAACGCTTACACAAAATTTGAAATTAATCTACTGAGTAGTTTGACTGATTTTTAAATATTTTATTAGGCTGCCATTTTGTTTTGCTGTCTTGGATTCAAACCAAAATGTTACCAGTTTATCTATATAACAATTGATTTTTGTGCAAAGTCTGAGGTAAATTGGAAATTTACTATACTACTACATAATAATTTTTTAATATTTCACTAGGCCGCCATCTTGTTGCGCCATATTGGATTTTTATCAAAATATTACCAACTATGCCGCGAACTGACAGACAGACCTACGGTATTGATAAAACATTATATTTGGCATTTAAGGCCCCTAAAACACTATTCCGCCATTTTGAATTCTTACCACAATACCTGTTCATCTGTATACCACAATTAATTATTGCACAAAATTTGAAATCGGTCTGTTAAGTGGTTTTTACAGACACAATTTTTTAATATTTGGGTAAGGTTGATTTTTTCATGATCACAATACTTCCCTTTTACAAAATTACAAAAAAAATTAAAATTGTTAAAAAAGGCGTTGGTTGTAAAGCCACATATTTAATTTATTTATTCGTTTATTATAGCCCATTTGCCGGGTCTAAGGCAATAAAAAAATTTCGCTTCTTGGTCGGAAACTTGACGAACACTTTAAAATAAAAAAAGCAATATTTAACTGAGGGACCCTCTTTAAATATGTACTAATTGTTGGGTCCAATCAGTCACACGTTAATAGTAATTCAAATAATAAATAAAATACTACTACAAGTATTCAAAAGCCCTTGTAAATATTTTGCTTAAATTTACTCAAACAATTATACATACTTTTACCAAAAAAACTGTTTTTCTTGGATATTTGGATAGAAACTGATTGTTTAGCTTAACCTCAATATTTTTGCGGGCAAAAATGTATTGTAGCAATAAATAACTTACCAAAAACATTGTGCTCTTGCCTGCACTGGACCTAGTTATCTTCAAGAAACCACAAACACAGCTCACTAAAACACTATTTACAAAAAAAGCTGCCTTCTACTAAATCACAACACAGAATACAGCAATAAACGTCAAATAATTATTTCCCGCGTAATTTTATTATTATAAAACGTTGCCACGTCGTATTCATAAAAGGAATCAAAATGTTGCACACCATGAAACCAAATATATTCATTATGTATATTAAATGAAATCCTAGCGGATATTTCTCGAACTAAATATGAATAATATTCTTTTATACCTGGCACTAAATTGAGTCCATAGGATTCATGACTACGGGCATACGGCGACAGAGTAAAATAAATATAATAATAGAAAAAGACAACAGATATCGTATCTACAGGAACCTGTAGGAGCGGTAGTTTTTTGTTCTTTTATAACGTCACAAAGAACGAAAACTATTTTGATTCCAATATACGGATGTAAAATAGTCACGGATTCAAAATGATATGTAGCGAGGAATAAGGGGGACACAAAATAGTGCTATGGATATATATATATATATATATATATATATATATTATATATATATATATATATATATATATATATATATATATATATATATATATATATATATATATATATATATATATATATATATATATATATATATATATATATATATATATATATATATATATATATATATATATATATATATATATATATATGTATATATATATTCCTAGAGCTTTTGCCACTGGCTCTTGGATATTAGCCAGTGAATTCTAATTTAAAATTTTTTTTATTAGATTTGACACCATTTTTTTGCTTACTTTTAGTACATTTGTAGGCAATAAATAAATAATTATAGAATACTTGTTCCAATTTTAAAGCCTGTTTAAAATAAGTAAATGTTTTATTAATTATAAGACAAAATTTGATATATAAAAATCGGTAAAATCGCTTTACCAGAAACTCGGGGCTAACGAAAAATACAGGCTCTATATATATATATATATATATATATATATATATATATATATATATATATACAGTGTGTATCAGCCAAATGGAATAAATTCGATAATAAATAAATGGGGGCGTGTTCGGAAAAACGCTTGGACCCGTCGATTGGTATTTTTAGTTGCTCATTTTCTCCAATAAAAACTTTTTATACAGGGTGTGTCCTGTAACAGTGGTCAATGCCAACTTTCTTATTTCAAATACAACACCCCGGATATTATTTAATTTTTGGATTCTTTAGGAGATTCTAAACATATTTTATGTTCAATGTCGTTTACCTATCTTCAACTATTTCGGCAATATTAAGTGTTTTCAAATTTATTGCAAAAATTAAGATTAAAAAAATAAAATTATTTATTTCTTCATAATGTATAAACAGAAGTAAAAAGTTAATTTAGGAACTGTTGAATATGCTCGCCGCGAACGTCTTGGCCAATTCCTAATCTTAAATAGAAATTTCTTCTAACGTTATTTAGCATCTCAGGCGTGACCGATCTAATCGCAAGCGTTATTCGTCTTCTTAAGTCTGCTAAGTCGAGGGGTTTAGTTTTGTATACAACATTTATAATATGTCCCCATAAGAAAAAGTCTAATGGCGTCAGATCAGGGGATCGCGCTGGCCATTCTATCGATCCTCGTCTCCCTATCCACCGATTTGGAAATATTCCGTTGAGGTACTGCCGGACATTAATTTGGTAATGGGGCGGAGCTCCATCTTGCTGAAACCATATCATATTCGCTGGAACTTGTGGGTTTGCTGGATCCGGATACAAATTTGTCAAAGTTGGCACGACATTATTTTGGAGCAGTCCTAAATAATTATCGCCATTCAAATTGCCGTCAATGAAAAAGGGGCCTATGATATGATCCCTAACAATTCCTGCCCAAACATTAACCTTTTCAGGATATTGAGTATGTTCTTCGCTGATCCAGTGAGGATTTTCCCTAGACCAATAGCGGCAATTTTGACGATTTACATGACCGTGAAGTGTAAAGGTGCACTCATCCGAAAACAAAACATGTTCTAATTGAATAACATTGTTATCTAACATAGCCATCATTTGTTCACAAAAATAAGTTCTCCTATCATAATCGTCTTCCATGAGCTCCTGAGTTGGTATCACTTTATAGGGATGCATGCATTTATTTTCTTTTAATGTTCGAATAATCGACGAATGGCTAATATCGAACATTGCGGCGGCTTGTCGACTAGAAATATGTGGGTTTTCCTCAAACTCAAGCATAATATCCAATTTAGTATTATCATTAATTGAATTGGCAGCTGCTTTTTTTATCTGCCTCACATGTCCAAGCTCGCGAAACTGCTTTTCTATTTTACTAATTGTCCCTTGGGATATATGCTTCATGAAATAAGCGAGCAACTTCCACTTGTGTTCGTGTGTTATCTCCATAACCAATCATTTGTAGAATTGTTATTTAATGCATTTCTGTTAAATGAACCATTTTTCTGATATTAGGTATTATGCAGTTAACGAAATTCAAAAGACTATGACACTGACACTGACAACTACTGTCTTGCAAAGAGAAAGGCCAGGCATTTTACACAAAAGTAAACAAAACTTAAAAGTAAACAAAACTGGCTCTTTTTGTTCCATATCAATAAAAAGGAACGCTAAAATGGTTTTTGCTTACATTCTTAATATGAAGACCTAAATGGTAAATAAGTATTGAGTGTGTTGTAGCGAATTTTTGTAATCAAATAAATAGTTCAGTAACCAGAGCCACTTTCATGAATAACAATAAATTCGAAATAAATAAAATAAAAATAAATTTGAAAACACTTAATATTGCCGAAATAGTTGAAGATAGGTATAGGACATTGAACATAAAATATGTTTAGAATCTCCTAAAGAATCCAAAAATTAAATAATATCCGGGGTGTTGCATTTGAAATAAGAAAGTTGGCATTGACCACTGTTACAGGACACAGCCTGTATAAAAAGTTTTTATTGGAGAAAATGAGCAACTAAAAATACCAATCGACGGGTCCAAGCGTTTTTCTGAACACGCCCCCATTTATTTATTATCGAATTTATTCCATTTGGCTGATACACACTGTATATATATAGTCTGTATTTTTCGTTAGCCCCGAGTTTCTGGTAAAGCGATTTTACCGATTTTTATATATCAAATTTTGTCTTATAATTAATAAAAAATTTACTTATTTTAAACAGGCTTTAAAATTGGAACAAGTATTCTATAATTATTTATTTATTGCCTACAAAATTACAAATGTACTAAAAAAGTAAGCAAAAATGGTGTCAAAATTAATAAAAAAATTTGTAAATTAAAATTCACTGGCTAATATCCAGGAGCCAGTGGCAAAAGCTCTGAGAATAGGTATAAGGAATATACGGAAACTTGTGTATGAAAAAATCCAAAGGCAAAAGATTTAAGGTACAATGCAAAAATGGATATTTATAATGCAATTTATGATTTATACACGACAAAGACTAATATCCAATCTAATCAGAAACTTTTTAATATAATATACTAAAAAATATCATCACTTAGAAATTCCTCATCTTTTAACTCGTCCTCAAATGGCGCAATGATTATTGGTGCTATTTCGACATCTAGAACTCGTTCTCGATTCCACCAATCCCATATTATTTTCTCCGTATGTTCCACAGATTTCTTCCAGTACTCCGACGTAATATAATTTAATAATCTGGCAAACAATTTGCACTTATCTGATGTAAGACCACCATCGTTCACGTGTTTTTCGTAATATGATTTTGCCCCAGCCCATATTAATTCTATTGCGTTAAACTGGCAATGGTATGGCGGCAGTCGTAAAACCTCATGTCCATTTTCCCGTAATATTTCATCTACGGCATATATTGTTGGTTTTTTAATAGATTTTGCCATTAAAAGAAGTTCTAGTTTCAACATATTGGGTAAAGTATTTTGTTTTTGTTTTATCAACCGGTCATAAATATCACTTTTCTTCCAGGATGAAATAGGTTGTTTATTTAAGATTCTTGAATGATAAGATGCATTGTCCAAAATGATTAAAGATGGAGCATCTAAATTTGGAATCAGTTGTTCTTTTAACCACTTTTCAAACAGTTCACAGTTCATATTATCATGGTAGTCCATACTTTTGGATGTTGAAGAAAACAGTAAACTTGCACCTGGGAGAAATCCTCTTAAAGAACCTGCATGCAAAATGATGAACCGTTTTCCCGTCCCACATCCCTTTTTTCTCTTGACACTTTTTACAGACTCGTCCTGCCAAGATTTCGAACCACTTCCATTAGAAAATATCCAAGTCTCGTCTAAAAATACCACTTTTCTAAATTTTGAATTAACATTTTCCGTGTATTTCTTTAAAAACTGGATACACTGACTTGTTATATGTGGCAACTCGCATAAAAATCTTCGATTACAGTCCTTTTTATATCGAAAACCCAACATTTTTATTAATTTTGACGATTTTAGTCCAATTTCCAATATGCCTCGATTTTTTAAAGCTTCTTTTAAAACTTAAAGGGTTATATTAGTTTTTGATGTGTATACATCGTAAATTGCATTACGAACATCCATTTTTACGTTGTCACTTAAGTCTTCTGTCTTTGGCTTTTTTCGTGTACATTTCTTAATCTTCTTCGGTAGTAAATTATGCTTTTTTTCATGCACAATTTTCTGCACAGTCCTTATACCGATTCCCAGAGCTTTTGCTGGATATTGGACGGTGAATTTTCATTTTCGTAATATTTTATTTAATACCATTTTTCTCGCTTGTGGATGCAAAAAACCCGAAAATGGTTTTCTATTACTCATTTTGTCACTGACTTGTCAATCCGACTTTGAAGTGACATCGCTCAAAGATTTTCGCAACTGCTGATATTTATATGTGTATCCTCTTTTTTCATATGAAAATATCATAGGTCTATCTAATTCATCTTCCGGATTTTATGCGGAGGATATGATTACACGTAATAAAAGAAAAACAAACTTAAAAAGGTTGTCGTTGATAAATCGTATGACCTGCACGATAACACTGCTTTTGACTATAGTTATGGCTCATGTAATGATACAATAATACAAAATATAATTCTGTCATTCCCTTATCTTATTAATACTAGAAAGGTGAGAGAATGACAAAATAAAGTGCTCTGCTTTCCAGGTATCAAAAATCTATATTAATTTTATAGTCTTTTTTTGTAGGTCTATCTGACGCTAGGTTTTCAACACCCCTTCTTAGTGCATATAAATAAATTGTGTCACACTGTATT
Organism: Kuschelorhynchus macadamiae; assembly: GCA_030620095.1. Taxonomy (NCBI): domain Eukaryota; kingdom Metazoa; phylum Arthropoda; class Insecta; order Coleoptera; family Curculionidae; genus Kuschelorhynchus; species Kuschelorhynchus macadamiae. The sequence continues at coordinate 1,559,969 of JAUTXW010000521.1, read as the reverse complement.
AAGAATATATGCAATAACACTCGACGTTTTGTGAGTAAACAAATAAAGCACTTCGTTTCCTATTCATTTTTATTAAATAAAAAAATACAACTACGATGTGGCCACACAACTCTAATAACTAAGCGAGTCCTGTACAATACGAATAGTCCGTTATTATTATGCGACCACAACACTCACAATATGGAGGGGGCAAAACAATTTGCCTAATTATGTATGTCCATAACTTCTTATGTGCGTCAATTGAAACATTTAATTGTTGGGCCATACATGCTTTTAGTGTTTTTTTTCTGCAGTTTTGTAGATGTACAGTGTGTCCCATTTTTGATGCAATTTTGGAGTATATCACTTATTTTTAAAAAATAGAATTATTTTATTTACATGGTAAAAATGCAATGATAGCTCATAACGAATATCATAGACGGATAGATCAACACCAACTTGTAGGACAATATTAAACATCGCTAAACAATTGAATGAAAGAAAAACACTTAAGCGAAAAGTTAGAATAGTGGAAAGAAACGCTGAAGTAGATTTAATTATTTTATTATAGTGTGAAGGTAATTTTGAAACTTTTGTATTAAAACAATTTATTTATCTTATTTATTCCTATTTTAGAAAATCCTGAGCGGTCAATTCCCGATGCAGCCACTTTTTTTAACAGATCATGTCATAAAAGCCACTCAGTTCTAAAACATTATAAATATAAGCCATATAAGTTTTTACCTACTCAAGAATTAACCGATCAAAATAAAATAGACCGATTACACTTCTGCCAAGAAATATAAAGACGTGTTATGATGAACCAACTAAATCTGTCAAACATAATTTTTACTGACGAGGCATCATTTACCACTGGAGGCATGTTTAACTGGAAAAATAAGCATTTTTGGTCAAAAGAAAACCCGCGAGCTCTTTAGGCGGTCAAAATTCAGGGAAGAAGATCCCTACATGTTTGATGTGGCCTTCTTAATAATCATGTTCTTGGACCTATATTTTTAAATGGGAATTTAACCGGACAAAGGTATCAGGAGTTATTAGAAAACGAAATCGAGGGGCATTTAGAACAACTACCGATTAATTCATATTTTAATTTGATATGGCAACAAGATGGTGCCCCTCCTTATAATGTCCAGCCGGTAGCCAATTTTTTAAATGACAGGTATCCATTTTGGATTGGAAGACATGGACCATTAGGATGGCCAGCAAACAGTCCCGATTTCTCTCCATTGGACATATTTTTGTGGGGTTATCTGAAAAATAAGATATACTACAATAGGCCAAGAACCATCCATCCAAGCTTTAGAGCAAAATATAATCCAAACAATCGACGATTTAAACACCTAATCACTTCGTTTTATCTACGCATCCATACACAGAAAATTTAGAAGAAATATTCAGACATGCATTATAAACCAAGGAGGCTATATAAAAAACCAAAACTTAGTTCTTTAAGCTAATATTATTATTTACCTACTTTATTATTGATTTTGTATGCTGTTGTTTCTTTCCACTATTATAACTTTTCACTTAAGTGTCTTTCTTTCATTCAATTGTTTAAAGATGTTTAATATTATGCTACGAGTCGGTGTTGGTCTATCTGGAACCCGTCTATGATATTCGTTACGAGCTATCCATGCATTTTTACCATGTAAATAAAATAATTCTATCATGTCGAGTTTCTCTTCTTCAGAATAACCCATCGTCCAACGTATTAGATATTAAAAATGCTCGTAAATAGATACTTCCGACCGGTAAACGTCAAAAAGGCGTCGTTCATTGCAACTGTCTTGACCATGGCTCACTATGTTTTAGCGCAAATTACCTTACCATTTCTTTAATGTTTAAACGCTTATATATCCAAAGCTAATTGACAGAATATATTAAAAGTATATATATTTGAAATTAGAAAAAAAAGATCTTCAAGAATATGATTTAATATACAGGGTGTTTTATTTAAAAAACTGACAACCTGTCAAAATTTGACATTTCTAATAATATTTTCGCACTAATGATATAATATTCTAAATCTTCATAAAAAACCCAACAAGTTTTGTATTTACGACATTTCCGTATCTATTCAAATAAGCTCTCTAGGTGGGTGGAAAAATATACGGGCAAACCCTGTACAGGATATCCCATTTTCGGCAATTTTATTGCGGGGTATCTCCCTTATTTTTAAAGATGGAGGGTTGTGGTTTTCACCTCGTGTACTAATTTTTTGTGAAATTAAAGACGTCGTCCGAAGAATTTTCATAGCTCTTTTGGTTTTTGAGAATGTTGCATTTTCAGGCACCCCTCGTATCCCAACTATCTGATAACTTATCAAAAAGGTAAAAACTGTTTCTCATATGACTTTTTTGCAGAATTCAGCGCCGCTTTCGGAATAAGTATACGGGGTCAGGTCAAAAAGATATCTGACCCCATTTTATTTTTTAAAATGGGACACCCTGTATATTTATTAGGGATAATATGGCCTTTCCAAAAATATAGACATGTATGCAGTTATTTTGAAAAACAAAGCTTCAAATTAAGATAAATAACATATATAGTAGGTACTTTTATAGCTGTTCCAAGCTGAGACAATTTTTAAACAAAACCAATGCAATAATAAGATATTCAAAGCAAAACACGGCATTCGCTTTTAAAAATAACAAATTTTTAATTACTCCTAACAATTAATCAGTAATCTACAAAATTTGAACACACATTTTAAATTTTTTTTTTTTTGATTTATTGATCCCATTTCCTTTTTTTCAACAGGACGCGTGCGATAAAACCATGCCTTATTAAACTAGTACTTTTTCCTAGTTAAAAAAAAATTAATGAAACTTGTGAGAATCTTCAACCGCCATTCTCGGCCACTTTAACTAACCGCTTCAACTGACGCATATTCTATATCGCGAAAAATTATCGTCCGTAACAGTCTGCAACAATCCGCGCCGGATTTATCACCATCACGCCGCCCCTCTACCCCGTCCGCCACGTCCTCTACCGCCGCCCTTCGGTCCTTTTCCTCCCCGTCCTTTTTTACCGCCGCGTCCTCCCCTCGGCGTCCCTCTGCCTCGGCCGCGGCCTCTGAATTCCTGTCCCGAACTCATCCAGTTGTCTTCCGGGGTATCGCCTCCTCCTCCCTGGGGCGGTGGACCTCTTTGATTGAAACCTCCTCGTCCTCTGTAATTTCCACCGTTGCGCTGCCAGCCATTGAGGTTGTTTGGAAGATCTGAAATAATATGAAGATAGTAAAAAAACAAGTTAGTAAAATATATACAGGAAGACAATTTAATATACATAGAGGCAATTGTATTAAAAGCTTGGAATTAGTGAAGAGTTAATTGCAGGGTTGGGAAAAATCATGAAGGAACTCGGTTGAAAATCTGACAATAAGATACTAGGAAGCCTACACTGTTAAAACTCTAAGAAACTTGCAACACGCGAACGGAAACGAAATGTATTTTAAGTTGCCTATATACAATTTTTCAAGATCTGACGTGAAGGAAACGCCTCGAATTGAGTTATTACGATACACTCAAAAAACTGCGATCAAAAATATATAAATATATTTAAAAGTAATGTACAGGGTGTCCGGATTTGGTTGCAAAAGCAGGGTATCTCGCTTATTTTTAAAGATAGAACCTTGCGGTTTTCACAAACCTGAGCTAATTTTTTGTGAAACTCATGAAGCCGTAAACAAAATTTTCATAGCCTTCTTCGTTTATGAGATACAGGGCGAAATAGAAAATTTTGCATTTTGGGACCCCCCTCGTATCTCGGTTATCCTTTAACTTAACACAAAAGGGAAAAATTGCTGCTTATGCAGTTTTTTACGCTGGATCCAGTGGCGTAGTCATATTTTTCATTTGAGTTGTTATTTTTTTAGATATGACCCAAAGTTGTGTTTTTTTAAATTGGACACCCTGTATATTTGTCCAGAAATTGATTTGTCCTTTTAAAAGATTCTCAAAAATATATAATAGTATGGGTCTATTTTAATAAACAACAACAAAAATCCTAATTCTTATAATTATCATCCCAAATTTTGCAGTAGGCCATGCAAAACGATGCCGTTTTCTTTTGTTTTCTTGGAAGCAAATGACATTTCCCAATTTTGTACGCGTATATAAAATATAGCGCTAGTTTTTTGTATTTATTTATTGTGTAAAAATATATTTGTATTATTATGGAAGAAAACCGAACTTTCGAACATTATGAAAAGTACGATATGTTGAAAATGTTGAAGCGGCTTCTGAGATGTATTTTAACAGGTAAATAGTTAATTTTTAGGTATGTTGAAATACTATTCCTTAATTTTTATTTAGATATCCAGCAATCCAAAGGAGGCAACCTAATATATCCCCTTTTTATCGGATAAAAAAGAATTTACTTAATCACGGATCATTTATCAAACCTCGTACGAAAACATATAATAAAGAAAATCGGGAGGCTGAGAAAATTACGGTTTTGGCTAATGCAGAAGCTTACCCTACAAACTTTTGTAGGGCCAGTGAAAAGAGCATAGGGATTCCAAAAACTAGAGTTCAAGAAATTCTAAAAAAGCACAAATAACACCCATACAAATTTAGGCTCGTAGAGCCAGGGGATACACCCAAGTAGCATTTGATATTTTATAGGGGTAAAGGAATTGTTTCCATTCCCATCATATAAAACCTAACGTTTTATATTTAGGCCACAGTAACTTCATCGTACCTACTATATAACCCTTAAAGCGCTTAAATGGAGAATCCTATAATAGCAATGGTTACCTAAATAAAAACCTCTAAAAAACTAAAGGTTTTCTTATATGAGGTTACCATGTATTTTCCATCACTGCTACAAATCCCTTATATAAATTACATTAGTTATATTATGTTTACCAGAAAGTTACGATTACTTTTATGTTTCTAACTATATTCTATAGGTAAAACTACATAAACAATACATCATCATTGTTTATATAGTATTACCTATATACATCATCAAGTCTCATCTGCTTACTTGTTGATCTTTTTTCTTTGTCTGTTACACTATCGAGAATGTACAAATTATACTCCTCTGTCCTCGCCGTCGACTTTCTGTTTGACATTTTATTTTGATGGACGCCATGCACAGCAGATAGGAATGAATTATATGTTTGATATATTATTATTTTTATATGTTGCTAGAAGTGTCCGGACCGTTAAAAATGCATGCGGCGTATTATTTACTGTTAATATTACATGATCTACCCCCTCTAAAACTCAAGGGCCATCAAAAAAGTGAGAAATTAGCATTTATTAAATAAACTTTAAAAATATTTAAAAAAAAAATATTTTCTTTTTCTGCAAATAAACTTTATTTCCGAACAAATATAATACATAAAAACCAGAAAATCATAATTTTAAGAGCAAAAGTGCCTAATCGGCCTAAAAACTAAAATTTCTTTTTCCATTTCAAACATGGCGGAGAAAGCGTCATTTTTCTAGTTCGTAAATTTCTCTTCCGTATCGCCATTTTTGGTTCATTATAAAAGATAACGATTTATAACGGGGTTTGGTAATTTTATAAAACATTGAATTCTTTATATCACCATAAGGTACTAGTTTAAAACTTTAACGCACCATATAAAACTAAAGGAGTAATCTTATAAAACCTATGGTAGCATTTTGGACTATTAGAAACACTTTATCACTAGTAGTTTTATTAAAATCCAGGTAAGAGGTAATTTTCACGGCTAACGGTAACGTTATATTACTATAGCTCCCTAAAATATCCGTTGGTCGACAAATGTCAAAATTTTCAATAACATAACCTAAAATTGTTTTCTGTTTTCATTCATTCATTTAAGACAATCTTTCTTTGAAGTATATGCAAAAATTTTCATTTGGTTTTTCACACACCTCCTGTAAAAAGAACTGCTATATTTGGCATGTTTCCAAGCACTAATTATGGAGGAGTTTTTATCGTTTTTATTCATTATTAATGCCCATATATTGTTGCAAAATTAAAAATATTATGAAAAAAGTGAGGTTGGAAATATAAAATTTTGTATAAGAGAATATAGAGGTTTTTTTGTGGCTGTATGGTTTTTTAAAATTTTCCGTATGATACTCTAATGTACCTTTAATATTCATAAAGGTATTTAGGCAAGTTAATATATTTACATGATATATAACATATGTTTAAAGCATACTATAAAGTTTGGTTACCAATGGGTATATAATTAGGTGATAAATACCTTTATAAACTTTGTTTATATAACTTCTGGCAAACAACACTTTAAGGTATATACCGAATCTTTTAAAAATACTTTTTTGGTAATGTAATATAACTTTAGGTATATTGGGCAGTATAAATACTTTTATAAACTACATTTTACTAATGGTAATTCCATAAAACCTGGTAAACCTATATATAAACGTTGACTTGCTAAATAACTCTTATAAAAACTTCGTCACCATTTTATATACCTATTGGTAATCAAAAATGTTACTTGGGCAGAGCGTCGGGTAGTCTTCTGCAATTGGTTTCGAAAAAGATGCGATATGGTTAGAGATTTTGAAAGGAAGGTTATATGGTCAGACGAAGCACATTTCAGTAATTCTGGTATACTCAATAGGCACAATAGTAGATTCTGGTCCCAGGAAAATCAACACCAAATATTTCCCAGAAGACAGCAGGGCAGGTTTGGTCCAAATGTGTCCTGCTTCATATTAGGAACACATAAAATTTTATATATTTGAGGGAGATCTAACAGCCAATCGCTATATAGAAATTTTAGAGGAAGCTAGACCTGAATTACTTGATAATGTTCCTCTAGCGCAAATTAACGAAATTTATTTTCAACAGGACGGTGCTCCTGCACACAATTCTGGAATGCCGAAATTATTTCTGCACAATAATTTTATCAATCAATGGATCGGAACAAATGGACCTATAAGAAGGCCCCCTAGGTCCCCAGATTTGTCGATTTTAGATTTCTTTCTGTGGGAATATCTGGAAAATAGAATTTACAAAGACCACTATGATAATGTCCAAGATTTAGGAAATGCAATAAGAGAAAATTTTCGCTATTTACAAAGTCATCCCGTTATTTTGCTTAATTCCCTAAAACGAATACGAAAATTGTGCGAAGCATGCATAGAACAAAATGGAAATCAGTTTGAACAGTTCTTTTAATTTCCTTGGTTGCTGTAGTTCTTATACGACAGTTGATTTTTGCTGAAAGGCTTGTTACATAATAATTTATTACTGTTTTGTTCTTGTGTTACATAAATCTAGGTAGGTGGTACTTTTTTGGTGCGAAATTATCAATACATATTTTGATAAATAGATTTAATTACATATTTATTTTGATTTATTGTTAGGATGTAGATATTGTTAACGACTTTAAATAAAAGGCAGCATTGTTTTGCATGGCCTACTGCAAAATTTGGGATGATAATTATAAAAATTAGGATTTTTGTTGTTGTTTATTAAAATAGACCCATACTATTATATATTTTCGAGAAGCTTTTAAAAGGACAAATCAATTTCTGGACAAATATACAGGGTGTCCCATTTAAAAAAACACAACTTTGGGTCATACCTAAAAAATAACAACTCAAATGAAAAATATTACTACGCCACTGGATTCAGCGTAAAAAACTGCATAAGCAGCAATTTTTCTCTTTGCGTCAAGTTAAAGGATAACCGAGATACGAGAGGGGTCCCAAAATGCAAAATTTTCTATTTCGTCCTGTATCTCATGAACGAAGAAGGCGATAAAAATTTTGTTTACGGCTTCATGAGTTTCACAAAAAATTAGCGCGGGTTCGTGAAAACCGCAAGGTTCTATCTTAAAAAAAAAACGTGATCTTTATAGTGAATAAGTTATGGGCTGATCTAGAATAATAATTTGCACAGGTACTTCATCATGCAGTTCCAGGTACATGCGAAATTATTCAAGTTTTGTATAAAGTGCGAGAATTGATTTTTTTTTCTAATTACGCTTAAGCTATTGTAAAACATATGATACGAGAAGTTCTAAAAATGTTTCTGCAGCGTTGCCAAATATCAGCTAAAGAAAACATGATCTTTATAGTGAATAAGTTATGGGCTGATCTAGAATAATAATTTGCACAAGTACTTCATCATGCAGTTCCAGGTACATGCGAAATTATTCAAGTTTTGTATAAAGTGCGAGAATTGATTTCTTTTTCTAATTACGCTTAAGCTATTGTAAAACATATGATACGAGAAGTTCTAAAAATGTTTCTGCAGCGTTGCCAAATATCAGCTAAAGAAAACATGATCTTTATAGTGAATAAGTTATGGGCTGATCTAGAATAATAATTTGCACAGGTACTTCATCATGCAGTTCCAGGTACTTGCAAAATTAAACAAGTTTTGTATAAAATTAATTTTAAACACTTGTAATTGTCTTAACTAATAACCGATTCATGCAGGCTAGTACAGCTAATTCGCTCCAAAATTTAGATCATGGTTACTAATGTCTTAATAGACATTCTTGTACAGGGTGGAACATACATTTTTGGTTCTTCTCAATTTTATTGAGTTTAAGTTGGTTGCTTAGCAGCTGAAAGAATTTATATCTTTAAAGTACATAATTGCTTAAGCCTGAGCTTAACTGCTTATCCCTAGCAATTAATGTCACATGTATTTGCGATTCCAGGTACATAAAAAATTATACATGTTAGCAGAAAGTATAGACTCTGCTAATTTTCCTTTATGATCGCTAAAGTTTTTGTAACAATTTTCAATATATAGGAATAATGTGACACGCCAAATTTCAAAAATACAGTAGCGACGTTGCCACATCTTTAGATTTTTTATATATGTGAAATAATCAAAAGCAATTCTTCTTGTAGGCCGTTTTGCACCTGCAGAAATTATATATTTTGCAATTTTACATATATCTTTTCCGGCCAAGAACTTTTGATAAAGATGTGTAATAGTGCTAGTGCATACTTCACCAAAAATACCTGTTGGTCTGTAGGAGACTAAAAGTTACTTTGACAGAGTACCATTCAATTTGGCCATCTGAATTCGATTAGAAAGATACCTAGAAATCAAAGAAAACAAGGGGTCTGCTATGCTAATGAAAGATAATTTACCAATTAGAATATCCTGATCGACTCTATCAAATGCTTTTCTAAAATCAAAGTAAACTGAATCGACCTGGGCACCCAAGCCTACTGCTGTAGTGAGGTAGTTTAAATAGAGGTACAGATGAGTTTGCCATGAACGATTTGGAAGGAAACCATTTTGGTACTCGGACAGGATGCCACATGTAGATAAGAATAGATTATCGACGACAATGAATTCTAGGATCTTAGCAAAGCAATCAAGTCCAGATATTGGTCGATAGCTTTCTACATCCCCTCTATTGCCACCCTCGAAGATCGCGGTAATACAGGCAGTTTTCCAAATATCGGGAAATTGACCCAAGTCTAAAGAGAGCTGGAAATCCTTAGGGTACACTAGAGGAGACTAAGAGTTACTTTGACAGAGTACCATTCAATTTGACCATCTGAATTCGATTAGAAAGATACCTAGAAATCAAAGAACACAAGGGGTCTGATACGCCAATGGAAGATAATTTACCAATTAGAATATTGTGATTGACTCTATCAAATGCTTTTCTAAAATCAAAGTAAACTGAACAGACCTGGTCACCCAAGCCTACTACTGTAGTGAGGTAGTTTAAATAGAGGTAAGGATGAGTTTGGCATGAACGATTTGGACGGAAACGATGCTGCTACTCGGACAGGATGCCACATGTAGATAAGAATAGATTATCGACGACAATGGATTCTAGGATCTTAGCAAAGCAATCAAGTCCAGATATTGGTCGATAGTTTTCTACATCCCCTCTATTGCCACCCTCGAAGATCGCGGTAATACAGGCAGTTTTCCAAATATCGGGAAATTGACCCAAGTCTAAAGAGAGCTGGAAATCCTTAGGGTACACTAGAGGAGACTAAGAGTTACTTTGACAGAGTACCATTCAATTTGACCATCTGAATTCGATTAGAAAGATACCTAGAAATCAAAGAACACAAGGGGTCTGATACGCCAATGGAAGATAATTTACCAATTAGAATATTGTGATTGACTCTATCAAATGCTTTTCTAAAATCAAAGTAAACTGAACAGACCTGATCACCCAAGCCTACTACTGTAGTGAGGTAGTTTAAATAGAGGTAAGGATGAGTTTGGCATGAACGATTTGGACGGAAACGATGCTGCTACTCGGACAGGATGCCACATGTAGATAAGAATAGATTATCGACGACAATGGATTCTAGGATCTTAGCAAAGCAATCAAGTCCAGATATTGGTCGATAGTTTTCTACATCCCCTCTATTGCCACCCTCGAAGATCGCGGTAATACAGGCAGTTTTCCAAATATCGGGAAATTGACCCAAGTCTAAAGAGAGCTGGAAATCCTTAGAGTACACTAGAGGAGACTAAGAGTTACTTTGACAGAGTACCATTCAATTTGACCATCTGAATTCGATTAGAAAGATACCTAGAAATCAAAGAAAACAAGGGGTCTGCTATGCTAATGGAAGATAATTTACCAATTAGAATATCCTGATCGACTCTATCAAATGTTTTTCTAAAATCAAAGTAAACTGAATCGACCTGGTCACCCAAGCCTACTGCTGTAGTGAGGTAGTTTAAATAGAGGTACAGATGAATTTGGCATGAACGATTTGGAAGGAAACCATTTTGGTACTCGGACAGGATGCCACATGTAGATAAGAATAGATTATCGACGACAATGGATTCTAGGATCTTAGCAAAGCAATCAAGTCCAGATATTGGTCGATAGCTTTCTACATCCCCTCTATTGCCACCCTCGAAGATCGCGGTAATACAGGCAGTTTTCCAAATATCGGGAAATTGACCCAAGTCTAAAGAGAGCTGGAAATCCTTAGGGTACACTAGAGGAGACTAAGAGTTACTTTGACACAGTACCATTCAATTTGACCATCTGAATTCGATTAGAAAGATACCTAGAAATCAAAGAACACAAGGGGTCTGATACGCCAATGGAAGATAATTTACCAATTAGAATATTGTGATTGACTCTATCAAATGCTTTTCTAAAATCAAAGTAAACTGAACAGACCTGGTCACCCAAGCCTGTAGTGAGGTAGTTTAAATAGAGGTAAGGATGAGTTTGGCATGAAAGATTTGGAAGGAAACGATGCTGCTACTCGGACAGGATGCCACATGTAGATAAGAATAGATTATCGACGACAATGGATTCTAGGATCTTAGCAAAGCAATCAAGTCCAGATATTGGTCGATAGTTTTCTACATCGCCTCTATTGCCACCCTCGAAGATCGCGGTAATACAGGCAGTTTTCCAAATATCGGGAAATTGACCCAAGTCTAAAGAGAGCTGGAAATCCATAGAGTACACTAGAGGAGACTAAAAGTTACTTTTGACAGAGTACCATTCAATTTGACCATCTGAATTCGATTAGAAAGATACCTAGAAATAAAAGGAAACAAGGGGTCTGCTATGCCAGTCTAAGACAATTTACCAATTAGAATATTGTGATTGACTCTATCAAATGCTTTTCTAAAATCAAAGTAAACTGAATCGACCTGGTCACCCAAGCCTACTGATGTAGTGAGGTAGTTTAAATAGAGGTACAGATGAGTTTGGCATAAACGATTTGGAAGGAAACCATGTTGGTACTCGGACAGGATGCCTCATGTAGATGGTAGTAGATTATCGACGGCAATGGATTCTAGGATCTTAGCAAAGCAATCAAGTCCAGATATTGGTTGATAGTTTTCTACGTCCCCTCTATTGCCACTCTTGAAGATCGCGGTAATACAGGCAATTTTCCAAATATCGGGAAATTGACCCAAGTCTAAAGAGAGCTGGAAATCCTTAGGGTACACTAGATGAGACTAATACTTACTTTGACAGACTACCATTCAATTGGACCATCTGAATTCGATTAGAAAGATACCTAGAAATCAAAGAACACAAGGGGCCTGCTACGCCAATGGAAGATAATTTACCAATTAGAATATTGTGATTGACTCTATCAAATGCTTTTCTAAAATCAAAGTAAACTGAATCGACCTAGTCACCCAGGCCTACTGCTGTAGTGAGGTAGTTTAAATAGAGGTAAGGATGAGTTTGGCATGAACGATTTGGAAGGAAACGATGCTGCTACTCGGACAGGATGCCACATGTAGATAATAATAGATTATCGACGACAATGGATTCTAGGATCTTAGCAAAGCAATCAAGTCCAGATATTGGTCGATAGTTTTCTACATCCCCTCTATTGCCACCCTCGAAGATCGCGGTAATACAGGCAGTTTTCCAAATATCGCGAAATTGACCCAAGTCTAAAGAGAGCTGGAAATCCTTAGGGTACACTAGAGGAGACTAAGACTTACTTTGACAGATTACCATTCAATTGGACCATCTGAATTCGATTAGAAAGATACCTAGAAATCAAAGAACACAAGGGGTCTGATATGACCAATGGAAGATAATTTACCAATTAGAATAATGTGATTGACTCTATCAAATGCTTTTCTAAAATCAAAGTAAACTGAATCGACCTGGTCACCCAAGCCTACTGCTGTAGTGAGGTAGTTTAAATAGAGGTACAGATGAGTTTGGCATGAACCATTTGGAAGGAAACCATGTTGGTACTCGGACAGGATGCCTCATGTAGATGGTAGTAGATTATCGACGACAATGGATTCTAGGATCTAGCAAAGCAATTTGTTTTCAACTAGGGGTAGTCAAGTGTGCGTGTATTTTTTAAAGGCCATGTTCTTTTTATTAATCAGGCTAATTGTATTTTTTGAAAAGAAATTAGGATATTTAAAAGTCTGGATACTTACCCTCTTCATAATAATCATCAATGTAATCATCGCCATAATCCTCATAAGAGTCATCGTAATCCATCGATCTATTACCTCTAAAGTCTTCGTCTCCAAAATCGTCGTAGCTGAAATCGTCCAGTCTGTCCCGAGGTTCAGGAGGTCCTCCTCTCAAGCCTCCTGGAGGGCCTAAAGGTCCCCGTCGCATAGGTACTTCTGGAGTTCCAGGTCCTCCCATTGGTCTACCAGGACCACCGGGTCCCATGGGTGCGTTTGGTCCGTATGGGCGACCTCTTCCGCCTAAAATTAAAAGGATTAAAAATAGTAGTCAAACTACCAGAAATTTTTGGGAAAAAAGAACTACTCTTCTCTGCAGATTTCGTATTCACATAAGGAATTGTGAGTTTTTGCATTGCGCATCGACGGAAAGCCATAATATTTTTAACCTTTGTAGAAAAATGGCGTTCCTGAGAATTTTTTTTTAAAAATGACATAAGTATTGCTGCTTTTGTTGCTCTGAGCTGGTTTCAGACCAGATTGTTTTGATTTGAACGTAATCATACATAATATTAAGATATATTTTTAAGGTGGTTCTAAAACTGTAATAATAATGTCTATAATATTTCATTAACTATAGTATATGTAATTATTATCAACAAAGAATACCCTGTTTTCTGTTTCCATACAGCCCTCTTGCTTAAGAACCGACAACATCGCCGGATTTTTGTCAATGGCAGAGTGCACGATTTTACAACAACTACACCTTTTCCAAGTGTAATTCAGAAAAGGTCAAATGAATTTCAGACAACTTCAGTTGTAATTCAGATTTTTCAATTGAAGAAGAAAAGAACAAATATAATTCAGAAAAAAACAGTTGTAATTCAAAAACTACCTATTATGCAAAAGAAATACACCAATACTCATTAATAAATGTTCATATCTACGAAAACAGTTTATTTCCAAACAATATTTTTACAATATAACAAAAATTCAATGGCCTACTGGTATGTTTTCCATGGTTAACGCAGCTGCAAGGTGGATTGTGGTGTCCTGTGCTGCACGACCACAACCTCGTTCAACATTGGTTTCTTTTACTTATTCAAAAGCTTGATCTAAGTATATGAGTCTTTGTTCACCAACTCCAGAAGCTACAACCTTGAAGATGGGTCTCACGCGAGATTTTATTTTAGACCATATGGTCTCAATAGGGTTGAGCATGGGCGAATATGGTGCCAAATGTATTAGATTTCCATCCGTTCCATCAACCTCTGCTTGCAAAGTGAAGTGGCAGGGTGCGTTATCGCACACCACCATTAAATCAGCGAGTTGCTTACCCATATTTTGCAACCCAAGCAGGTACTGAACCGTTAATTATCCTCTTCGTTTGTACATTTTCACCAAGTCTACAGCTTAAATTGCTCCAATCAACTGTACAGGGTGTTCCAGCGAGGAGTGAACAGGGACCTATTTTCGACCTTCCTTGTATTTTGAAAAAATTCAAAATAGCCAATCGATGTATTTTTTCTTGTAGAATCCAAAAATGTCATCGAAAAAATATTTGAACCAGAAACAAAAGAGTTACGCTATGCATCAGGTGTTTTTTAAATGGAATGTATCGTTTTTTATACGATTTTTTTTTATGTCCGTTCTGATTAAAAGATTTGATTTTGCGATAGCTGTTTATATTACATTTTAATGTTTTACAAACTAAAATTTTAGCTTCACCTGTTTAAAATATACGATAGGTTGGTATAGGTGATCAAGGTAAAATGACGTTTGAATGCTTTGTCAATAAAAATTGACATTATTTTAATTATTGTCGAAGTCTTCACCTAAAAAATATATATTTGACTCTGATCGAAATGAAATACTCTTTGGACGAAAGACTACAGATTGTTATGCTATTTTACAAGTGCCAAGAAAATGCAAGAGAAGCAAGAAGAAGATTTATTGCAAATTTTCATAGAAATATATCCATCAATACAATTCTAAGGATAAAAAACCTATTTGAGGAAAATAAAACTTTACATGATAGAAAAAGAAATTCAATAAAAAATAATTATTAAATAATAAAATAAAACTACTAATAACATAAGTTTTCAATGTGACCGCCGTTTTTCTCGAAACAACATCGATAACCCCTTTGTAGCCTTTCTAAACTTGCTGTTACAATATGATTTTCCTGGTTAAGGCGGTTTATTTCATCGACAATTTTTCCCATGATCTCTTGAATATTTTCGTTTCGTTGTCTGTATATGACGTTCTTCAAATGGCCCCAAAGAAATGTATCCAAAACTGAGAGGTCGGGGCTATTGGGCGGCCAAGCATATGTTCCATTTCGCCCTATCCATTCGTTATGGCGCCGATTTAAAAATTGAACCACATCATGCACGGCATGAGGAGGCGCCCCATCATGTTGCCAAATTAAATTCTGATATTCTGCTAAGTCTAAGGTAAGTCTTCCAAAAAATTTTCAATTTCGTTTTCTAAAAACTCATAATATCTGTGCCCATTTAAAGTCCCGTTAAAAAATATTGGTCCCAAAATTTTATTGTTTTTTATCCCACACCAAACATGAATAGAATTCCTCCCTTGAAATTTAATAGGCTGGAACTTTTTTGGATTTTCAACGGCCCAGTGGTGACTATTATGTCTGTTGAATACTCCCGATGTTGTGAAAGTAGCTTCGTCGGTCCACACAATATTTTTGAATAAATCAGGGTCTTCGTTTTCTTGCCGAATTACCATTTGAGAAACAAATTGGAAGCGAAGTTCTTTTTGTGCCGGTGTTAGGTGCTGAAGTGGAGTCCTGTGAACAGTCCCTCGGGTAACTCTTCTGCGCCTTACACCGCCACCGTACTGAACTTCCCGAACTGCATCCGAAATAGATTTGGTTGGATTAACTTGAAAATAATTTATAATGGCCTGGTCTCGATTTCTTCTTCTTTGTATATTTCTTTTTCTATCATGTAAAGTTTTATTTTCCTCAAATAGGTTTTTTATCCTTAGAATTGTATTGATGGATATATTTCTATGAAAATTTGCAATAAATCTTCTTTTTGCTTTTCTTGCATTTTCTTGGCACTTATAAAATAGCATAACAATCTGTAGTCTCTCGTCCAAAGAGTATTTCATTTCGATCAGAGTCAAATATATATTTTTTAGGTGAAGACTTCGACAATAATTAAAATAATGTCAATTTTTATTGACAAAGCATTCAAACGTCATTTTACCTTGATCACCTATACCAACCTATCGTATATTTTAAACAGGTGAAGCTAAAATTTTAGTTTGTAAAACATTAAAATGTAATATAAACAGCTATCGCAAAATCAAATCTTTTAATCAGAACGGACATACAAAAAATCACTCTTTCCAAAAATCGTATAAAAAAACGATACATTCCATTTAAAAAACACCTGATGCATAGCGTAACTCTTTTGTTTCTGGTTCAAATATTTTTTCGATGATATTTTTGGATTCTACAAGAAAAAATACATCGATTGGCTATTTTCAATTTTTCCAGGTCGAAAATAGGTACCTGTTCAGTCCTCGCTGGAACACCCTGTACATTCGGACCTTGTGCTCTGGCACCGGCAAGGGCGCAATCTCTCGTTCGGCGGTATAACAAATTGAAATTAGTCTCGTCAATCCATACTATTTGTTTACCTTGTTGGATATATCTGTTCATCTCTTTTTGGAAGTCATGTTTGTTGATTCGTAGTGAACCTGTTTGAGTGCGAATAATTTTTCTTCAAGATATTAATTCCCTAATGTAGATTTTGCGACTTATTTTGCCTTGACTGATTTTCTCTCTTAATTGTAAATTCACAGTTCGAATCAAACACTTCAGTGTTTTGTTGATCTTGGACAGTGCATATCCCTGAAGATTCCTCGTGCAACTTTTAACAGCTATTTGGCTTTACTTTTGAGTATTATTGCTTTTTATACATTTAATTATAAAAATAAATATTTAAAATATGAAAAACCAAGTTTTATCAATTTTTTTTTAAATTATGTTATTAATTAATTACACTGGCCGACAAATTTTGATGTAACACAAATCAGAATAGCATAATCTAATAGAATGGACCTATCCAAATACGAAAATGACAAATAGAAAGTTGTAGCACGTAGGGTTTTCTTGTTAGAGTGGTAGAACCATATCGAATGTTACGATACCTTAATATCTATAGAAAAAATGATTTCAGAAAATTCTTAACCCTGTTTATTGACTATGTTTACAGTTTTCGCCTATTAAACATACCACACATCTAAGAGAAAAATATTAACTTAAAACACTAATTAAACTTTATTTTTTCCGTTTATGAGGTATCCTATCTTCTCTCCTCAAAAACCAACAGTAGTCACCCATCATAGCTGGATCCGATCGTCCTTGGTTCCGAATTTCCATTGTTCTGATATCTTGGTGGAAACCTTTCACCCCTCGTCACTAACAGCTCCCAAATTTTTAGGAAAAAATGACAGATGGGAATGGAGAAAATTAATTTTTAATGACATTCTGGCACCAAGCGCTTTATAGGCATCTAAGAGTTTCATTAACTAATTGTTCATAATTTTCATCCATATTGTTGTCTAAAAATCCTCTTACTACATTAACAAATGAATTCCATGCTCTGAGTTCCTGCCTGGTAAGCTTTTTCTGTAAAATTGACATCGTCCAGCAATTTTCTGATTTGTGGCCCAATAAAAACGCCTTCTTTTAATTCGGCAAGAGGACATTTTTGGGATCAACAAGAGGTATAAATTTAACATTTTGAGATCCTGGTTCAAATTCGCTTCTTTCTGGCCAAATTTTTGTTACATAATGCTGATTTATTGCACGACTGTTCCATATACAAAGAAAACGGCAATATTTTGTAAATTCCTCCTGAAATCGCTATAACTTTTAAGTCTTCACATATCTGCCATTTATACCTATTGTAGTTTATTTTATTCAAAATCGTGCGCATATTTTCATAATTTTCTTTCATTGCAACTGAATGGGCAACTGGTATAGAGGGTTTTAAATTTCCATTATGCAATAATGCAGCTTTTAAGCTATATTTAGATGAATATGAATAAGCGCCACTCACGGGGAGAATGTTCAATACCAAGTTCCTGTATTAAACTGTCTATATCAGTACACGCGCTCAACGAATTTTCCATACTGTAGAATTCAGAAAACATAGCATTTCTCTTTCTGAAATTCGTTATTTTTATTTCTTTGGCCAATAGGCTCCATTTTTTAAGACGAGAACTAAGAAATCCTGACTGTTGCTTGGATAACCCCAAATCACATACTAAATCATTTAATTCACTTTGAACAATCAAATGTGGCTCGCAGGAACTGGGATCTGTGGGTTCTCACCATACCATTGGAACTGCAAAAGGCATACTTTCTCTCTTTCCCTTCATCCATTGCACCAATGATACACTACAACTAACACAGCACACGTGGGGAGCGCACAGCTTATCTTGATCCCCAATTATAACACCAAAATATTTAAAGTAGGCTTTTTTTATATTTTCGGAAAATGACCTGGCTTGTAATTTCACCAGAAATTCTCCACAAACATAACAAAATTTGTCAGGAGAAATTTTGCAACTTCAGCGCGTTTGACTCGACATTCTCGTCTTCACATACACTTGCCTATCGATACACAGACAACCACTCAATTCGAAACTCAACAGAAGAGTGATGTCTAATGTTGTAAACAACTCAGTCTAGGTAATTTTTTCGTTGTAAAATGGACCCATTTTAGCCACCCCACAATAAAATTGTTTACCTGCCAATATAAAAGGTTCTGATTAGGCTATTAAAAAATTGTACGTATTAGGGCTTTCCGAATATTTTTTTTATTATTGGGAGGGTATTCAATTGTGAAAATAATGAGCTGGCCTGTGTTAGAAAAGTCTTGTCGGCCAAAAAATAATTTTCAAAAATAATCGAAATACTACATTTAAAAGAAAAACATTCAATTTAACCGGTTTGCATAAAAACTATATAGACGATTCAATTTTAAAACTAAATTACAGTTTTTAACCGTTCTATTAGATAAAAATAAGTAAAATTTGGTATTATCATTATTAGAGATCACCAGAAACATTTTTTTACAACTTCTTTTTAATTCATAAAATACAATTAAGAAGAAAATTCGAAAGTTTTTGTTATTTTGTAAGTTCTGTATTGAACATACAGTGTGTAACAAACAACTGAAAACCTCCAAATATCTCGAGAATCGCTCATCCAATTGATATTGCTTTATGGACTATCGTTAAATTTGTTATTGAAGAAGATAAATGATATATGATAATGACGTTTCGCCTTAGATTGCACGATGCATCTTCAGGTATCTTTAGTCCACGAGATCTGAACACTGAATGAGCTTGAAGAGATTCAGGCGGACTGTTATCGATCGGTTTCCACGTCTGATGTAGACCGTACTTCTATTGAAATTGTTTAAATATTTCAGTAGTTTAAAATTTTCAGTTCATTTATAAAATCCTAGAACCGGTACAATTTTGGTTTCCTTTACATTTATAATATGGCCAGTAGTATGCTGTGTTCAGCTACTACAGCAGATTGAACAATTTGTTTCTTGTTAATACATCGTTCATGTTCCTTAAGTCTAGCTGATATTAAGCGTCCTGTTTCTGCCACATACACTTCTTTACAGGAGCAAGGAATTTATATACTCGTTCTGTTTGGAAAGGTACAAGGTGGGGCTAAATTAATGCCATAATTTTTGCAAAATGGCGTCAAATGACATTGTTTTATAGACAAATAGAGAATTAGTTCACAACAAGCAATGAAGAGATACACACCTGAAGAACGCGGAATTATTGTTACTGCTTATTTGACCAATCTCCGGTCTGTTGTTTTAACGCGGCATTGTTGGTTCTAGAAGAACGCCATGTGTGCGAACAATTAAGCGTTTGGCTGAGCGTCTTTTCCAAACTGGGTCCACTAGGTATATCGCAAGAAGTGGCAGGCCCCGTACTGCTCGTTCCATCGGGAATATCGCTGCTGTGGCTGAGGTCGTCCGAGAGAGTCCATAAACATCGACGAGACAACGATGCACACAATTTGGCATCAGCAGACGTTCGTTGCGTCGAATTTTGGTGAAAGACCTGAAGATGTTTCCTTACAAAGTGCAAACCGTTCACCAGTTGTTGCCTGCTGACCGTCAAGTGAGGTTAACTTACTCCCATGCTCTGTTAAACCTGGTGCAAGAAGAGGATGATTTCGTATCCGAAATCATAATGATTTCCACTTAAGTGGTTATATAAACAAGAAAAATTTGCGTTTCTGGGGCACGGAGAATCCACATAAAATGCGCGAAGAGCCATTGCATCCCCTTAAAATCACTGTTTGGTGCGGCATTTGCAGTAAAAAAGTGATTGGTCCTTATTTTTTTGAGGACGCCGCACAGTGTAGCGTGCCATGGACACAATTAAAAATAAACGAAATTTTGAACTATACAATTCTAACATTTTTTTTTTTTACATATTTAGATAACTGTATTACGTAAGTATAGTATCAAATCGCAGTAGGCCATGCTTTTGTTTATCGGCGCTTAGCAACTTTGACCTGTCAAGACTCGTCAAAATTTAAGGTTATAAAAGCAATTAATTACGTGTGTGAAATTTATTGTGTATATAATTAAGTATTTTGGTTTTTTCAAAATATTAAAATGGATTCTATTTGTGAGGGTAAGTACCTCATAATGCTGAATAATTTACATTTTGTACGAAGTTTAATTAAGAATTTATAATGGTTAAAAGTTTCCAGTTAAAATTTTTTGTAAATTTCGACATTTTGGAATTTGAGAGTTTTAAAAAAATCACTTATGATCACCTTCAATATTTTTTTATCAATTGTTCATAAACTAATAGTGTTTTCCTAGAAAAAGTTTTAATCACCATGGGTTACCATTAACGGAGTTATGTTTTTTTTTAGACAGAGGTGTTATAATAAAAAATATCGACCTGATAGATGTTTGGCTGAGAAGTCCAAAAGGAAATCGAAAGCAACTTGTATATGAAAAAATACTGGACCTCATTAATGTAGATGAACCTTCCAAACAGTTGCAAGATCAAATTCTTAAATGCAGTAAGTTTTTTGGTTTAAACATGGCGGTAAAATGGCAGAAAGTAGGTTGCTCCCGTAACCAACTTTTGAAAGGCGAGATGGGTTGGCTAGAACAGGTCATATATGTGCATAATTGCATTAATCAACAAGAACCACTATCTCCGCATAGTGTTCAACTTAAATCTACCAGCAGCCGTAAAGTAGGAAGACCCCGAGTTCCATTTGAGGAAGCATCGTCTAAAACAAAAAGAAGGCGTATGGCAGAGTTAGCCGACAGAACTCCAGAGGAGCTACGATTAGCTGCAGAAGCTATGTCAGAAACTGTCCGTGGTCCAGTAACCAACAGTTTTAGTGCGATTGAAGCTTTAGCGCTTATGATAGACTTAGATATATCTATAAGAAAATATATTCTTCTTAGGTCTGTAATCAATGCAAAAGCCCAGAACTGCCTTCCAAGTTATTTTCAGATCAAAATAGCCAAAAATGCTGTTTTACCTTCCAAAATAATTTTAACTGATATATCTGCAGAAGTAGATCTACAAGAGCTTTTGCAAAAAACCATAGAAAGCATTTTGAAGTTAACTGAGGTAAATAATCAAAAACGGCTAAAACTTATATGCAAGTGGGGCATGGATGGCAGTTCTGGGCATAGCCAATACAAGCAGGAGTTTACTAACATGGAAAGCACGGATGAGTTTTTATTTTTAATAGCAATGGTACTCTAAGGTTAGTTGATGAGGAAACAGGAAAAGAGATGTGGAGAAATCTTAAGACCTCGTCAACTCTATATTGTAGGCCAATCAAGTTTTTATTTCAAAAAGAAAATTCAAATCTCGTGCTTAGTGCTGAAAAAGATATTAATGAAAAAATTAAAAATTTAAAACCCATCGAAATTGAAACTACAGAAGGTCGAAAATGTGAGATCAGAGCGGATTTGTGGTTAACAATGATGGATGGCAGTGTAACCAATATACTTTCGGAAACAAATTCAACTATGAAATGTATCATTTGCGGAGCCACACCTAAAGATATGAATACTTTAAACATAAGTAGTCGTCCTTCCAACCCGGATAGTTACCGCTTTGGTTTGTCCACATTGCATTGCTGGATACGTTTTTTCGAGTGCCTTTTGCATATCGGATATCGGCTTCCGATAAAATCGTGGCAAGTTCGAGGGCCTGAAAATAAATCCATCGTAGAAGGCAACAAAAAACGTATCCAAGCAGAATTTAAAGCCAAAATGGCTCTAACAGTGGATAAGCCAAAGCCAGGGTATGGCTCTTCAAATGATGGAAACACTGCCAGAAAATTTTTCCAGAATCCTCACATAAGCTCAGAAATCACAGGAATTTAATTAAAAAGTTCTCAATTATTTTAGGAGTGTTAGCTAGTGGAGGCATAATTGATCTATATGTTTAGATTATTGCTGGAGGAGACTAGAAATTTGTATATAACGCTATACAAATGGTATAATATGCCCAACACCATCCATAAAGTGCTTGTTCATGGATGTGAGATAATCGAAGCATTTTCTTTACCAATCGGAGAACTTTCTGAAGATGCCCTTGAGGCTAGGCACAAAGAGGTAAGAAAGCATCGATTATCGCATACCCGGAAGTGCTCTAGGATAGCTTCCAATAAAGACTTACTCCACATCCTTCTTCTTACCTCAGACCCTTTTATTTCATCAAAAAGAAACATAACCACCAAAAAATGTGTAAGGTCAGATGAAGAAGTGAATAAGTATCTGAAGAAAGACGAAAATCTAAATCATGGTTTAGATTTAGATTTAGAGGAATTCATTAATTTTGATAGTGATAACGAATCTTCAAATTCTGATTAAATTGTTGTTATATTATTTTTGTATATATTTAAATTGTTGTATTATGTTACGGTTGTTAGTTCTTTTATTTTTTGTTAAAACTGTTCTTTATTTTTGTACACATTAGGTACTTATGAGGAAAAGTAAAATTAATTAGCCCTAACACAAACATAGAAGAATTAAATAAATAATTAAGTTACCTAAAAATGTAAGATTGAAATATATTTTTTTCCTCATTGTATACTCACTATTTTTTTACATTCTTTAGAGCTTACCATAAGTAATCAAACACCGTTTACAGAATCGAAATTGGTGGAGTGCTTTTTGAGATATCGAATTTTGTCCTTAACTCATATAACACGTCACACTGTGCGCCGGCGGCAACACCGTAACCATAACCGGCGAGCGCTACAGACAGATGTTAAACGAGTTTTTTTCCGTAATTTGCTGAATTGGGTCTCGAGCATTGTTGGTTCCAGCAGGACGAAGCAACCGCTTACATAGCTCGGGCAAAGATGGAGATCTTGAGGAACCAATTTCCGGGCCGTGTTATCTCCCGTTTTGGCGATTTGAACTGGCCGGTCAGATCGCCAGATCTCACGGCGCCAGACTTCTTCCTTTGGGGCTTTTTACGTTACTTTTGCCCCACCTGTTACATAAATAACTTACATAAGATACTTGCTACCACAGGTGATAAAGGAGAATCCATAGTTGTCTTTGAAGTCTGTTCATAAAAAAAAATGAAATAAGTAGATGTAAGAAATCATGGTTCTTGGGATTAGACCGTATCAAACTGGAATTACTATCCGACTTTCGCCTTCGATTGCACGAGGCATCTTCAGGGATCTTTACTCCACGATATCTGAACACTGAATGAGCTCGAAGAGATTCAGGCGGCCTTTTATACCCGACTTGTGCAAGCCGAACCGTGACGTGATCCTGTGTTAGGATCGGTTTCCACCGGTGTGATGTAGACCGTAAACCCGTATCTCTATTGAAATTGTTTATATGTTTAAATATTTCAATAGATTCTCTAACTTTTCGTTTATAAAAACCTGGAACCGATGCTAGAAGCTTGGTTTCCTTTACATTTATGAAATGGTCAGTGTTATGCTGGTGTTCGGCTACAGCAGATTGAACAATTTGTTTCTTTTTAATACATCGTTCATGTTCCTTAAGTCTAGTTGATATTGAGCGTGCTGTTTCTCCCACATACACTTCTCCACAGGAGCAAGGAATTTTATATATTCCTTCTGTTTGAAAAGGTACAAGATCTTTCGGGGATCGCAAGCATTGTCCAATCATCTTATGTGTATTGAAGATTGTACGTACGTTGGACCGCAGAAGTAATCGTCCTATTTTGTCTGTAGTGCCATGTATGTAGGGAAGAACAACACTACCTAATGGTGGTTCTTTATCATTCTCCTTTGGCGGAGTTGGTTTACTATGTCTTTTAATTGAACGCGTAATATCTTCAGCGCAATAGCCATTCCCTCTGAGAGCTTCGGTCAGTTTCGATGTTTCCGATGTTAAAGAATCTTGATCAGAAATCGAAATAGCTCTGAATGCTAGTGAGTTAATAACCGATTTCTTTTGTGCTGGATGGTGATGAGAATTTGAGTTTAAGTATCTATTTGTATGCGTCCGTTTTCGTTACACAGAATGTCCTAATGTACCATTTTCTTTCCTTTGAACACATACGTCTAGAAAGGGAATTGTTCCATTAGATTCAATTTCCATCGTGAATTTGATATTATGATGTTGCTGATTAAGGTGGTCCAGAAATATGAGGAGATTATCCTGTCCATGAGGCCAAACAACAAAAGTATCATCTACATATCTAAACCAGTGCTTCGGTTATAGTGGAGCGGATGTTAGAGCAATATCCTCGAAGGCTTCTATAAAGATATTCGCTTCCACAGGTGATAGAGGAGATCCCATAGCTGCCCCTGAAGTCTGTTCATAAAAAGTTTCTTGAAAAATGAAATAAGCAGATATAAGACAAGCTTCCACTAGGTCTATCAAGTTCTTATCAAGATTATTGTTATCCAGTATATCTGATATAATAGAAATTGATTCGTTGACAGGAACACTTGTGTAAAGTGATTCTACATCGAAACTGACCAAAATATCTTCGGGATCCAACTGGATTGTCTTGAGTTTTTCCACGAAATGTGCAGAGTTTTTAATAAAAGAATCTGTTTTTCCAGTAAATGGATTAAGAAAATTTGAAAGATATTTAGCTAGTTTATCTGTGGACGATCACACAGTAGTTCGCTCTCTTGTAAAGTTTTGGCCAAAACTCAGTATATCGAAAACCATTATTTTAGTGAATATGTTTAAAATATGTTAAAATATATATTTTAAAATCATAACGGTGTTATTTAAAGAATGTCCTACGTAAGATCATACACTTTAGAGCACCTAATTATAAGCGTTTTACATACAAAAATCGACCAAAACTTTCAACAATTTAATATAAAAAACGAATTAAAGTACCCGTTTAAGCGTTTTTAAAATAATTTTAAATGGTCAAATTTATGCTGAGGCTATACTTCACATATTCTCTTCTTAAATAATATCGGTTTTTATCAATAATTTAAAAATAAATAACACTAATCATTTTTGCGATTTGCATTTTTGCAGTAATTTTTATCTATACAGCCAAATCAGAGTCATCCAAGCTGATCCAAGTTATTGTTTTTAGCTAAAAGTAAGCCTCACAATGTCCTTTTAAGGAATATTGCCAAATTAGCTGCTGCTATCTGCTATTCAGTTAGTAATATTAATATAGGTTGGCTTTGGAAACATGGTTTGTTTACTTTTCACGCGTCGCGTCATTCTTAGTTGTTATGGTGTCAGTTCAGTTATCACTGAAGAGTTAACATTAAAAATGCAAGTAAAAAGAAAAATATTGTGCGATATTTTAATAGAAAACAACGGAAATGAAACTTTTGTTTTTAATTACCTACAAGAAAAATATCATTTTTCTGGTAATAGTGAAAAGTTAGCGTTTGACGGTTTAAGGCGCCATTTTTTGCCGCAATTTCGTGAAAAATGGAAATTGGCAAGTCGCAATAGAACTTTTTTTTATAAAAAATGTGCTTCGTGGTTGGAAGGTTCATTGACGCTGTTCAAAGGAAAAGGAGGGAGGCCAATTAAGACTCTAGAAAACTGTTCCGGTCGCTCAAAACGAAGAAAAGTGTCCTCTTTAAGTAAACATACCAACTTATCTGCCGCTGAATTAAAGCATCTTTTAGTATTAGTGTTAAATTCATCAGGTAAAAAACACGAAGCTCAATTAATTAGTGACATTTTGGAAAACGGTGCAAAAAATTATAAAAAAATCACATGTGATGACATTCCGGAGTTGTTTACAAAAGAAGAAGCCTTAGCGTTAATAACCGATACAAAAGTTTCTAAATATCAATATGAACATTTGCGAAATCAGTGTAAGCTTAAGAACTATCATATTTTTCCTCGATATGCTTGTATTTTAGAAGCGAAAAAGCAATGCTATCCTACCAAAGAAAAATCTGTTATATCTGAGAGTGGCGTAGATGTGGAACTACAGTCTTTGTTAGACCATACTGTTAGACGACTGCTATTAGTTCCAGATATAAAAAGTAATATACTGGCAACACCACCAGAGACATCAAGGTTAGTACTAAAATCAAAATGGGGATGCGATGGTTCATCTGGTCAAAGTATCTACAAACAAAATTTTTCGAATCCCAATTTAACTGACGAGTCTGTTTTTATGTCATCCCTCGTTCCAATCCAACTAAATGACGTTTTAGATTCCACAACTTTTTTTTGGAAAAATGAGCGACCATCATCCACAAATTACTGTCGACCAATTTCGTTTCATTTTGCTAAAGAAACAAAATCGTATGTTACTGATTTTGTTAATTCCATAAATGACCAAATATCTAAATTTTCAGATACTAAAATTGAATTTCCTGGTAAAACGGTATACGTTAAGCATGATTTGTTTTTAACAATGATTGATGGAAAGGTGTGTCAGATTCTAACAGGCACATCATCTTCAGCGTGCTGTAATATATGCGGGGCAAAACCTTCCGAGATGAACAGTATACAAATTATTCAACAGCGACAAGTAAATCAAGATGCATATAAATACGGATTGTCACCTCTTCATGCTTTAATACGGTTTATGGAATGTGTGCTTCATGTTTCTTACCGTTTGGAATTTATGAAATGGACGGCCAAATCATCGAATGAAAAAGAACTTCTAAAATCCAGAAAATCAAAAATTCAATGTCAGCTCAAAGAAAAACTTGGAATAATTGTTGATGTGCCAAAACAAGGTAGTGGCACATCAAATGATGGCAATACAGCAAGACGATTTTTTAAAAATTTTGAACAGGTGTCAGAAATAACTGGATTTAACAAAGAAATACTTAGACGTTTTGCAGTTATTTTACAAGTTATTAATAGCCGATGCGATATTAATGAGGCAAAATTTGAAAACTATTGCTATGAAACGGCCAACATTTTCATTCAGCATTATTATTGGTATTATATGCCATCATCATCATTGCATAAAGTTTTAATTCACGGGGGTCAAATTATAAAGTCCATCAGTCTTTCAATAGGCCAGTTAAGTGAGGAAGCAGCAGAATCTAGAAATAAGGATTTTAAAAGATTTAGGCAGTCTCATTCTCGAAAGTGTTCTCGCGTTTCAACAAATGAAGATGTAATACATGCGTTACTTATTTCTTCTGACCCATTAATTACAAACTTGAGGTATAAATGGCAGATCAAAAATAATGAAACAGAACTGTACAGCGATTCTATAGACCTTTTAAATTAATATCAATGTTATTCTACACTTCAACTTTCTTTTTACTTGATAGCTTAGGAACTATACAGGGTGTTTTCAAAGTTAAGTCATTTATTTTAACAGCATACAGAGCTTGCCAAAAGAAATTGATTTGCCAAAAATCACCTACATAAAAGTTCCATAGTAAAGTACAGTGTGCCCAAATTTGATTGCCAAGTGGAAATCTTTTTTATTTTCAATTTTTCAGCAACAACTTATTCTTGATAAAAGTTGGTGCTTGAAAAAGGAAAGCTTTTGACAATATTGAACCTGACTGTACCCTTTGGGATATGCCAATGCAATTGACAATTTTTATTTGTATGGCTAAATAGGCCTCTAATCACTATCTACAAATAAAATTACCAAATTTCAAAAAAGTTGGTTCAAAAATTCTAACATAAAAAAAAATTAAACTAATTTTGAACACCCTGTATTTTGAAAACTGAGCGACCGACGAAAAAATGTTATTCTTTATTATTGTCTTAAAACTAAGTAAGCATTCATCCCTTTTATTTTGTAAAAAATGTTAGGAAATACCCTATTTTAGGTCGCATATTATTAGCTTATTGTTAGATTCTTTTTGGGTGCTCCTGTATATTGCCAATTGTAATAAAAACTTGTATATTATCAAAATATAATTAGACATGCTTAAAAAATAGAAACTGATACATTATTTTTGACAGATATAATAAAATATAGGTTTTGGCCACATGTGTCCATAAGGGCGAACCAGTGTGGATCAGTCGAAGTGGTACGTTGTCCTTGTGTATCTTCGGAAGACCGTAGAACCTGGGAGTCTTGAAGCTGCTTAGTTTTAATGATTTTTTCTCCACTGGTGGTAGACTGAATGTGTTGATCAAATTGGTAATGCGTCTTTCTATTCTACTTCTGGGGTCTGCCTGCATAACCTTATAGGTGCTGTTGTCCAAAAGTTGAGTAACCTTTTCCACATATTCTGTCCATAACGACTGTGGCGTTGCCTTTATCTGCTGGAAGTACCAGAATGTTTGCGTCTTCGTTTAAGGTCTTCATTGCTGCTGTAGCTGAACACCAGCATAACACTGGCCATTTCATAAATGTAAAGGAAATCAAGGTTCTAGCATCGGTTCCAGGTTTTTATAAAAGAAAAGTTAGAGAATCTATTGAAATATTTAAACATACAAACAATTTCAATAGAGATACGGGTTACGGTCTACATCACACGTGGAAACCGATCTTAACACAGGGTCACGGTTTGGCGAGCACAAGTCGCCTGAATCTCTTCGAGCTCATTCAGTATTCAGATCTCGAGGAGTAAAGATCCCTGAAGATGCCTCGTGCAATCGAAGGCGAAACGTCGGATAGTAATTCCAATTTGACACGGTCTAATTCCAAGAACCATGATTTCTTAATTAACCAAAGCCGTGAAAGCTTCCGTTCTATGTAAGTAGATGTAAGACAAGCTTCCACTAGGTCTATTAGGTTCTTATCAAGATTATTAAAGAAAGAACTGTGTATTTATCTTGACTTTTATTTTTCAACTACTGTCAATTTTTTTTAACAAGTAACAATAAACGGTCTTGTTCGTTTCCTTGTTTAGGTAACTGAAATTACATTTTTTCCGGTAAAACTTGTAACACAGAATTAAATTAAAAACAATTTTTATTAAATTTGGATAGGAAATTTAATTAAAATTGAATAAGCGATTCTCGGGATATTGGGAGGTTTCCCGACTATGGTGACACTGTAGATGTCTAAAACTAGCTCAGTTTTATCGGAATTTCGAAAACGAAGAGGGTTTCTTTCTGGTTCCAATCGGACGAATAGAAGTCGCAATTCTTACGTCTTTGTTAAAAATAAAATTCCCAAACAGAAGTTAAAAAACCGGTTGTTTAATGCAAAAACTGACCCTACCAATATGTTTATACAAAAAAGAGTAGCTCCATCTGCACGAAAATTTTAAGCAGATTGACCCTACTAAAAATGATGTGTTTAATTTTTTTTTGCTAAAGTATGAAGATATAACAAAATCACTAAAACTCTCACCCATTGGCCCATCCCTTCCCATCGGTCCATCTCGTCCCATCAACTCGTCTCGACCCATCGGATCATCTCTTCCCATCGGACCGTCTCTTCCCATAGGACCATCTCTTAGCATCGGACCATCTCTGCCCATGGGACCATCTCTTCCCATGGGACCGTCTCTTCCCATGGGTCCATCTCTTAGCATTGGACCATCTCTTAGCATCGGACCATCTCTTCCCATCGGACCATCTCTTCCCATCGGACCATCTCTTCCCATCGGACCATCTCTTCCCATCGGACCATCTCTTCCAATCGGACCATCTCTACCCATCGGAATATCTCGTCCTAACGGGCCATCTCGTCCCATAGGACCATCTCTTCCCATCGGCATGCCTCGTCCCATTGGCCCGTCTCTTCCTATAGGTCCGTCGCGACCCATGGGACCGTCACGACCCATAGGCCCGTCCCTTCCCATATGCCCATCGCGACCCATAGGTCCGTCTCTGCCCATAGGTCCATCACGCCCCATCGGCCTGTCTCTCCCCTTCGGTCCGTCTCGACCCATCATCGGACCATCTCGTCTCATCGGTCCGTCTGGTCCCATCGGCCCATCCATTCCACCCGGACCCATGGGTCCTCCTGGTCCCATTGCTCGACCTGGACCTCCTGGTCGCATCGGCCCACCACGTCCGAACTGATTTATCCGAGGGGAACTTCGCATATCGAAATCTCGACTAGATCGGAAGTCCATATCTTGTTTTCGAAAATCTGTATCTCCAAACATTCTTAGGTCGCTATCTGAAAGATAAATATATTATACATACATATTTATTTATTTTTTTTTATTTTATTTTTTTTTATTTTCATTCATTTCTATTTAACACTGGATTTTTGTGCAAACTTTGAAGTAAAGTGGATATAATCGAATGCGGTCTTATCGTGCGGGTCCAAAGGTCACCAACATTACGAATCAAATCAGAAAACACAGTGAATACCAAAATATTTTGTGATTCTTTTATCGAGCTATTAAATCTCGATGGGCTATTTACAAATATACAGGGAGAAAGAAAATAGTTTTTTTTATTATATTACTCAATATTATTAAGATAGCCACTTAATATTATTTTATATATTAAATGCCAAGGGACTAAATAAGAAAATTCGCTAAATATGTATTTGGTTAAAATTTTTTGGTTGGCAAAAACAAAAATACACAAAATGGCAAGCGCCTTAATAAAGTCGGAAGGCGGTTCGAATCAGTGGGACAATCAGGATATGTTCTGTTCATACAGCCACTTAATGAAAGTGAAATTTTTTTATCAGTCACCAAAAAATATGAGCCCCGCTTGACCTAAAAATCTAACCACTTATACAGTGTTATTTATTTAAATGCGGGCCACCCCTGCGCAAAGAAAAGTTTTTTTTTGTATTTTGATAACAAAAAAATTTCATTTTGCAAAAATATTATACACTTTTGTTAAAAACACAAGACGTTTAAGGGTTCCTAGATGCCGGAAAACATGTTTTCTCAATTACGTCTGTCTGTAGGTATGTCTATCCGTCAGTCTGTCTGTTCGTCGATTTCTTTAAATTTCAGTCTAAATTATGCGAAAAATATAGGCTATATATACTGGGTGGTGCAACCAAGATGGGGTGGACGATTGTGGGCAAACGGAGAGGAATTTGAAAAAACATTTTTGGGATATGATTGATAGTCAAGAACGCTGTGTTTTAAAATTATACCCATTATACAGGGTGGTCTGAAAAGTTCGTGGTGAACCAAACTTGTGTTTTTTTAAATGGGATACCCGGTATATTATTATTTTAGTTGATTCTCCTATTCGTTGCGATCATTTTGATATAAGCTTAGTTTTGTCTAAAATTTATACCAAGGGAATGGGACGAGGTTAAAGTGGAAAAAAGGTTATACTCCGGCCATTTTTTGAAAACAATTGAAGCAGGTATGGAAAAACCAAATATTCTATAAAATGTATTGTATCCAGGACTACAATAATCGCTTGTAAGTCGTTCAAAATTATTCACTTTTATACAGGGTGGTCAAGTTTTGCAAATTTACCCACACCACACCCTGTATATTTTACTTTCATGTTAAAGATAACATTACTAGCTTTCAGAAAATACCATATTTGATATCTTTCTGACCAACATTTTTTCAGTAAATTAGCTGTGAAATCAAAATTTCTTCATTTTAACACGAATTACTCTGAATTCACGTTGTTAAAATTGACAATTTAATATTAGGAGGCCATGATATCATCATAAATTGAACAAAAGATTGACAGTCCTGTCAAAACAGCAAAGTGTCAGAATATTGTCATCAGTAAATAAATAAATATTGTTCTTTGATGATGCGATGCCGAAATAAAAACAAGATAGAAGCTTTTGCAAGTTTATCATAGAGATTTCAAGAAACAGGAAATGTTGCTTTCAAAAAAACGTAAAGTAATTAATAAACCAGTTACCAATGAAGATAATGCTTTGACAGTATTAATAACAGATCTTTTTTTCCAAAAAAAATAAATTTAATATAAATGAACAAAAACAATGTAATTAAAACTTATAAAAGATGTTCAACTAAACCACCGTTTTGCTGCAGGCACATTTCGAGTCTATCCATAAATGAAAGTTTCACTTTTCTCAAAGTCAGGTCTGAAATGTTGCGAAAACTGCTTATTATTCTCAACTTCATATCTTCCACTGTGGTTGGAACCTCTTTATAAACTTCTTCTTTAACATGTCCCCATAAAAAGAAATCTAGTGGCGTTAAATCGGGTGACCTCGCAGGCCACTTAACTGGTCCACCTCGCCCAATCCAATGCTCTCCTTTCCAATTATTGAGAAAATGTCTTACATGCCTATGGTAATGCGGGGGTGCTCCATTATGTTGGAACCATAAGGAATTTCTTAGCATTAAAGGTAAGTCTTCGAGCAATACGGCCAACTCATTTCTCAAAAAATTTAAATAGACTTCTCCCGTTAGATGCTCTTCAAAGAAATATGGTCCTATAACATAAGAGCCAATTATACCTCCCCAAACATTAATTGAGCATTTATTTTGATGGTCCACCTGACGAATCCAATGTGGATTTTCGGTTGAATAATAGTGCATATTATGTTTGTTAACCAAGCCGTTGCTTTTAAAAGTAGCTTCATCTGAAAACAGCACCCTATCTACAAAACCTGGATTATCCCAAATTGTATTTAAAAACCAAATTGAAAACTCTTGTCGTTGGACGTAATCGATATCATACAGTTCTTGGTGTAATTCAATGTGGTAGGCATGATATTTATGTTGTTTCAGAATCCGTTTAATACTAGTGCGTTCAATATCAGTAGCTCTCTCAATTTCCCTGGTACTTGTGTATGGATTTTCTTGCACTGTTAATAACACTGTCAAAGCATTATCTTCATTGGTAACTGGTTTATTAATTACTTTACGTTTCTTAAAAGCAACATTGCCTGTTTCTTGAAACCTCTCTAATAAACTTGCAAAAGCTTCAGGTCTTGGTTTTTTTTCGGCATCGGGATATCGTACCGCATAAACCCTGCTTGCTAGTAAAGGGTTTTTTTGACACTCGCCCAACATAAAAGTCATGTTTATCAACTCTGGAGTACTCAAACTCATTGTTACTTAACAATTTCTCGGCTTATCGTCAAAAAACAATGGTAATTGATCCCAATTCTCTGACACTTTGCGGTTTTGACAAGAATGTCAATCTTTCTTTTCATTAATGATTATATCATGGCCTCCTTATATTATAGGTAGTCAATTTAAGCAACGTAAATAATACCGTTTCTGTTAGAATGAGTAAATTTTGGTTTCACGGTTAATTTACTAAAAAACTGTTGGTTAGAAAGATATCAAATAGAGTATTTTCTGAAAGCTGGCGATGTTATCTTTAATATGACAGTAAAATATATGGGGTGTTCCGTTTAAAAAAATTCAATCCAAGGTAAATTTGCAAAACTTGACCACCCTGTATAACAGTGAATAATTTTGAACGACTTACAAGCGATTATTGTAATCCTAGATACAATACATTTTATAGAATATTTGGTTTTTCCATACCTGATTCAATTGTTTTCAAAAAATGGCCGGAGTATAACCCTTTTTTCCATTTTAACCTCGTCCCATTCCCTTGGTATAAATTTTAGACCCAACAAACCTCATATCAAAATGATCGTAACGAATAGGAGAATCAACTAAAATAATAATATACCGGGTGTCCCATTTAAAAAAACACAAGTTTGGTTCACCACGAACTTTTCAGACCACCCTGTATACATATATATATGTATATATATATATATATATATATATATATATATATATATATATATATATATATATATATATATATATATATATATATATATATATATATATATATATATAACCTGTATTTTTCGTTAGCTCCGAGTTTCTAGTAAAGCAATTTTACCCATTTTTATATATCAAATTTTTTGGTGATACAGTACCTTATCTAGAAAACGGTAATAGTTACGACAAAAAGTTAAACACAAAAGTTGTTTGGATTCAATTAAATTTTTATTTTATTTAACTTTTTCTTATACAGGGTGTTTCGTTTTGACGTGACACATGTCAACTTTCTTAATTTAAATGGGATACCCTATATATTATTACATATTTCGGTTCTACTGTTAATTTGCGAAAGTTTTTATAAAA
Organism: Kuschelorhynchus macadamiae; assembly: GCA_030620095.1. NCBI lineage: Eukaryota > Metazoa > Arthropoda > Insecta > Coleoptera > Curculionidae > Kuschelorhynchus > Kuschelorhynchus macadamiae. The sequence goes on along the minus strand of JAUTXW010000521.1, from coordinate 1,525,648 downwards.
ACATCTATATTTGAGTTCTTTATCGTTTTTGAGTAAATTTAGTTTTTAGAATTTTTTTTAAATAACATTTTTTTTAAAAAAATTTTTACCTATAAAACTTTAATGGAACTGACTAATATCCTAAACATACATTACTAAGGGTTCAATTCAACGAGTTTCCATGCTGGTCTTACCAATTAATATACAGGGTGTTAAAAATGGAGAGCAAAACAAACAGAACTTTAAATGTAAAAATCTCCTGTTTTTCAAATGGAACACCCTGCATATTTTTATTTCATGTGATTCAGCGTTCAATTACCTATCATTACTCATATATATGTCCTATACCTAAAATGAACAGTTTCGATTTTATTAGCCGTTTTCTGATTTGACTATTTTTTTTTAATATAAGTAAACAGATGAGGTGGGCTAAAATAAAAATGTCATAAACTAAGCATTATTCTCATTTCCTTAAGAGAGATAGCGATAATAAAAGTGAAATATTATGTAATTTATTTTACGAAAATAAGGGAGAGACAAAAAAAATATCTTGTGCCACACAGTATAACTAATAACTAACTGAGTATTAAACATGATTAAAACAGATTATAAAAAATTTTCAATATGGCCACCGTCCATTGCGATAGATGAAGTGTAAATAGCCTCCATTTTTCGAATAGCGTTCCTTACCGAATTAGATGCATTAAACTTATTGATCTCTTCCCTAATTTTTATTTTTAACTCATTTCTATTATTAGATCTATTTTTATAAACTTTATTTTTTAGTGTACCCCACAAAAAGAAGTCTAAAGGGCTTAAATCAGGGCTTCGTGGTGGCCAGGATATTAAACCATGTCTTCCTATCCACAATGGAAAATGTTGATTAAGGAAATTTACTACCGGTGCAACCGTGTGGTAAGGTGCGCTATCCTGCTGAAAAATGATATTTTCTTGAATATTTGCTGGCAAGTCGTTGATGTCAGAAAATATTGGTCCGATAATACGGTCGCAAATAATTCCGCACCACACATTTACGGTTTGACGGCCTTGTTTTTTAATTGCTTTTATTAGATGTTTATTAGTTTGAGACTAGTAATGAGGCCTCATCAGTCCAAAGCACTTTTGAAAAAAACACATTTTCGAACTGCCGGTCCATAATATCACAACAAAAAGTCAATCTTTCATTAAAGTCTAATTGTGATAATAATTGAGTTGGAAGAAATTTATAAGGATGGTAACCATTCACCTGCAGTGTTTTTTGAATACTTCCTCTACTGACACCTGCAATGACTCTGCAGCATCTCTTTGGGATCTTTCATCATCTTCCTCGAATTAAAGTAAGATTTCCAGTTGTTTTTCCTCAGTGAGGACAAAATTGGGATGATTTTTCTTAGAGTTTTTAAGGACACCATTTTCCAAATCACGCACAATTCGAAAAAATATAGTCCTGGAGGGAACTCGATTATTAGGATATTCCCTCGAATATTCTCTAAGGGCTAACCCTGGACTTTTATTATTTTTTATGAAACAGTTGTATAATTTCAAACGTTCATCTAAACTATATAAAGCCATTTTTTTAACAAATTTCGCAGCAAAAATTTGACAAAAACGACAAACAGAGCAAATGTCAACTTAAGTCAACAATTACATTAGGTTATTTCCTAAGCCTTTCTTGATTTTTTTAGTTTCTGATCTCATTTACTGGTAAAATTCCGGGATAAATCAGAAAACGGCTAATAAAATCGAAACTGTTCATTTTAGGTATAGGAGATATATATGAGTAATGATAAGTAATTGAACGCTGAATCAGACGAAATAAAATATACAGGGTGTTCCATACGAAAAACAGGAGATTTTTACATTTAAAGTTCTGTTTGTTTTGCTCTCAATTTTTAACACCCTGTATATTAATTGGTAAGACCAGCATGGAAACTCGTTGAATTGAACCCTTAGTAATGTATGTTTGGGATGTTAGTCAGTTCCATTAAAGTTTTATAAGTAAAAATTTTTTTAAAAAAAAATATGTTTTTAAAAAAAAAATCTAAAAACTCAATTTACTCAAAAACGATAAAGAATTCAAATATAGATGCTATTATAAAAACTTTTGCAAATTAACAGTAGAATCGAAACACGTAATAATATATAGGATGTCCCATTTAAATTAAGAAAGCTGACATGTGTCACGTCAAAACGAAACACCCTGTATAAACAAAAGTGAAATAAAATAAAAATTTAATTGAATCCAAACAACTTTTGTATTTAACTTTTTGACGTAACTATTACCGTTTTCTTGGTAAGGTACTGTATCACCATAAAATGGCCACTCTGTACACGAAAAAATCCAAAGGCAAAAGACTTAAGTTACAATGCAAAAATGGATATTTATAATGCAATTTCTGATTTATACACGTCAAAGACTAATATAATCCTTCAGAAACTTTTTAATATAATTGAAGTGACATCGCTTAAAGATTTTTGCAACTGCTGATATTTATATGTTTATCCACTTTTTTCATATGAAAAAAATCATAGGTCTATCTAATTCATCTTCCGGATTTTATGTGGAATAAAATAAAAAATAAAAGAAAAACAAACTTAAACAGTTTGACTATAGTAATAGTGATGCCGCCGAAAAGCAACATTCTCGTCTCGTCGAGAAAGAATTTCTCTCTTGCCACAAAAGACGAAACGAGATGGTAAAGTGGTCTTCCCTCGTTTAAAATGTCTTGTTTTTCTAGTCAAAGGTTTCATAGTTACAGAAATTAAAAAAGTTCGAAAACAATTTTTGGTAAATCTATATCGGCGCGCGTCTAAATTGAACGTCACTATAAAATTCCACAGGATTTTTAATATACCTAATAGGTTCTTTTAAAGCTTCTAACAACTTTAATGAGAGAGCGATAATTTTTATCAAATAAACTCACGTGTTTAATAGTTTTTAAGACAATATTTCGAGACGAGTGTGTATCTGTATGGTGTGGTTAAAAATTAGTCAACTTTTTGTATTTTTGGTTAACATTTTGGTCTGTTAGTAGCATTTTAGTACATTGTTAATAAACACATATTCGATAAAAAAATTAAAATGGCGATGGTGTCAAAAAAAACTCTCTTTTATTTCTTCAGCACTCCCAAACTTTTAGACCACGCCACTGGATTGTGCTATGATAAACCTATTTTTACAAACATATTGTCGATTTTTTCATCGGTTGGGAATTATTTAAAAAATATTGTTCAAAAACTTTTTTTTTGACAGCGCATTTGTACAACAGTCTGCAAATCGTTCTTTCAGTTTTATCAACCTAATAAAAAACAGAGAACGATGCATTTAAATAGTAAATGCAGTATATACAGAAAACCCTTCTCTTACCTCCTTTAGGATTAAACACTCTCATATCATGATCCATTATCCTTAAATCTTCATCCATGAACTCATTCGTATCATCCATGTCCACGTTACTAACGTTGTTCATACTTTCTATTTCCTCATGATTGGTGTCTTTAAGGTAATCTTCCTCCTCGGGATCTCTGATTGGCATGACGTCATGCAGTGCTTCGATTGCCCCTGAGTCTATAAATTTTTGTAGAGCATCCGGTCCTTCGGAAATAGCTTTTTCCAATTTTGAACCCGCTAAAAAATAATTTTTTTTTAAATTATAACACTTTCGTAAACAAAGTTTTTCTTGAATATAAACTATAGTATGCACCGGATATTTGACTATAGACACATCCATTTAATTTTTGGTTTAGTGTAGCTAAAAAAGTAAATGCAGAAGTTTCATGTAGCTTTTAACATTATTTTCATTGTATGTATATGTGTCTAAAGAACGTAGAATCTATATCTTTAATAGAAAATCTTGCAAAAAGTCCAAATAATATGATATTCAGTACGACAATAAAACGTCATGTCATGACAAATGTTGTAAACGATATAAGATAGTATAAAACAAAAGCTCTCTCTCATACTTCGGGGGTCCAACATACGCAATAGATATAAGATTGAATAACGCGTACGATAACCCGATAGATGTTATACATTTTCAAACCGAAAGATTATTCAAATTCAAATAACATTTATTGTGTAAAGATAAAAAAATACAGTCAACATTACACAAAAGGACCTATTCTCTTTTTGTTAGGCATTAATGATATCACTAACCTAAAAATTAATTGATAAATTTCTCTCTTTGCTGACGACATAACATAAGAGTGATTTTGGTACATTCTAATATTTCCAACGACCTTGTTATGATTAAGTCTTTGTTCCAACTGAAGTAATAACGAGCTACAGGAGGGCATACCGTGACATGATTGTGCAGAAAAAGTGTGCCGCAAACGACCGATATATAAAGGGGTCTACCAACAAACCTAAGGCATTGTGGGATGTAATAAAAAACATTAACCCTATAAACTTAACACCCAGCTCAGAGACACTTACCGCAGACGATTTCTGTACTTATTTTAGTGATATGATCGAGAATATCGTCAATCATCAGTCCTCTGTTTCTGTCGAGCCCGTCAAGTTTGTTGACAGGCTTGAGCTTAATATAGACAGGAGTTCCCCTTTCAGGTTTCGAGAAATCTCTTACACTGAACTGCGTGATATTATCTCGAATCTCAAGAATACGCCAAGCAGGGATGCTTATGACTTTACAGCAAGGATTGTGAGGACCCTTAGGGAAATTATTGTTTACCCCCTCTGTAAAATGTTTAATTCTTGTATATCTGAGAATACTTTCCCAAACTGTCTTAAGCTGTCAAAAGTAGTGCCTGTGCTGAAAAAGGGTGATTCTGAAAATGTTAATAACTATAGACCTGTATCTGTGGTACCCATATTGGCAAAAATCTTTGAGGTTGCACTTAAGTCACAGCTGACTGTTTACCTTGAGTCTCGCGCCTTGCTTAGTCCGTGCCAGTTTGGTTTTCGATCCAATCTATCGGCAGCATCAGCCATTAATGCACTAACGGACTTTATCCAGGAGACCTTTGAGAACTGCCGTTATGGCCAGGCATCATTTTACGATCTATCCAAAGCCTTCGATTGCATTTCACCTGAAATATTAATATCCAAGCTTGCTAGATATAATATCCACACAAGCGCTGTCACCCTTTTGGGTTCTTATTTGTCGGATCGTTGCCAGTATTGTGTGTTTGGAGGGGACAAATCTGACAGAAGACTTGTCAAATATGGAGTTCCCCAGGGCTCTGTACTGGGACCTACATTATTCTTAATAAATGTTAATGATATCACGACTTGTCTTTCATCCGGTAAGCTGGTAATGTTTGCTGATGACACTGCTGCGCTTGAAATGGCTGATACAGAGGCCGAACTGGCGACGGCGGCAATGGAGTCGGGGACCTGTGTGAGCGAGTGGTTTACTAGCAATAGACTCACCCTGAATCAGGAGAAAACACAGATCTTGCGATTCTCTTTAAGGTCAATGCAGTCAATCGATAAGCCGGTAAAATACCTGGGGATCCACATTGACGCTGGGCTCACTTGGGAGGGGCATTGTGCTCGGCTGGCAGGTAAGCTTAATAGAATTGTGTTTGTTATGCGTAGCCTGAGAAACAGCGTCTCTGACCCTGTCCTGAGGACAGCTTATTTTGCTTACTTCCACTCACACATTTCATATGCCATTTTGTGCTGGGGCCACTCTGCACATATGTCCAGAATCTTTGCCATACAGAGGAGGTGTGTGAGAGTCATGGCAGGGAGGGGTTTTCGAGACTGTTGTAGGGATCTCTTTGTTTCTCTGAGGATTCTGACTGTTCCATGTGTATATATCTTGTCATGTTTAATTCATGTGAAAAACAATATAAAACAGTACCAGACCAACAGCGACTACCATTCATATGGTACAAGGGGCAAGAATGATCTTGTTGTCAGGCATTCTCGAACGGCAAGGGCCAGGGACGGACAGAACCATTTTGGAATAAAGTGTTTTAATGCACTTCCAGATAGGACCAGATCTCTTTCCTTTCCTAAATTTAAAATAGTAATGAAAAACTATTTAGAGCAAAAAGTCTTTTATTCTTTGGAAAGCTTTTTAATGAACAATTTTGACGACATCTAGATGCACCCACTTTAAACATGTATATATTCGTTAAATTTTATCTATCATAGTCTGTAATTTTATTATACACTACTTATGAATGTAAATTGTTTGGTCCTTGTATATAGTTAGAATTACTTGTTAGTTATATTTGTATTTTTTATCAGTGACCTGTAATGTATTTATAATAATTATTGTGACATTTATTTCTTTTCTCCTAGAAATTTTGACTTGTGAAAATACTATGTATATCCATCACAAATAAATATTGATTGATTGATTGATTGATTGATAAGGCTTGGTCCGATTCCAATAAGCTTTACTTCAATGTGGATAAAACGGTGGCCTTATCTTACTGTACAGCCACTTCAGCTACTTAACAGCAATATTAAATACGTCGAATCGATTAGATTCCTGGGTTTGAATATAAATAACAACCTAAAATGGTCTAAGCATATTGACACCTTAACTAAAAAACTTTCCATCCCCTGCTTTGTCATTCGAACACTTTCAAAAGAACTGGACGTGTCTTCTGCCAGACTGGGCTGCTGTGCCACCGAACAATTTCTTAGTATTTTTAGACTTTAAAGGAGAGCAATTCGCTATTTGTTTGGTTTAAATAATAAAGCTCACTGCCAATACTATTTTAAAAAACATGAAATATTAACACTTCCTGCATTACGATGAAAAAATATATAAACACTTTACCGGAAAGGCCACAACACGTATATCCTACCAGAAACTCTAGGCATGACATACCTTCCTAATTAATAAAAAAATCAATTATGTACAACGCCCTAAAATTTTACAATCATCTACAAGTACATTTAAAAACTATCCCTATATTTGCACTCTTTCGAAAGAAAACCAAAGCGTACCTCATTGAAAGACCTTTTTACTGCGCTGATGATTTTTATTTGTTTGTTTACTTAAATCTTTTTGGGTTTCTTGTTCAACTTCAATAGATATCCGGGTTACGATCTACATGAGAAATGAAAATTGATCTAAACATAAGGTCACGATTCGGCCAGCAAAAGTCGGGAATAAAAACCCACCTAAATCTCTCTGACCTCATTCAGAGTTCAGAACTCGGGGAGTAAAGATCCCTGAAGATACCTTGTGTAATCGAAGGCGAAACATCGGATAGTAATTCCAGTAATTTAGTAGATTCTTAAATATAAGATAGTAACAGGAATTCGTAAAACACATATGGTACGGCAACACTGTAACGGTAAAAAATATCAAAACTATGTCCTACTTCAATAATCGAAAATCTATTCTAATATTGGGAAAAAAAGAAGGTACTTACGTTCCACAGGTATCAGTTTTCCATAAATAATAATTGCATTCGGGGCAATTTTTTCCAGAGGTACAACTCCTGGTGTACTTTCTAAAAGTTTAAATACCATTAGTGCCACTGCACTGCTACTAAAGGGTCAACTGTTTACTTACCAGGACCAGCAGTGTCATTCCATTGCGCTTGGAAGTTCCTCGGAATTGGTTTGCTGAACGGCACCTTCTTCGGTTTGGCCTTCTCCTCGTTAACCAAAAGACTAGAGTCCAAGTCCAATCCAGGAATGGCGGTGTTTTCATCCCCTATTAGCGCTGTCAATTCAACTTTGTCTTCGGGACCCATTCCCGGAATGACTGAAGTTGGTTCGTCTAAAAACAAAATAAATAGGAACATTAAAATTGGTAAAAAAAATTCGTAAACGAGTTTTACCAGAAAATCATTCAGTAGTTGAAATACAAAATTGAAAATTAACCTGCGATAAAGTCAACATAAGGTTAAGAATGTTGTTATTGTTGTCACGTTAGTGTTTGTAATTCTTGTGAAATTCAATTATATATATTGTAAAAATTGTGAAACTTAAGTGCAAGGTATTTACTTTTCCGCCAATTACGAGTGGGAAAGAAGACAGCATCTTTAGAAGATCTATATTTGAAAAATATTTCCATAATTAATTCGAAATAACGTGAAAGATGTAGAGTGTTGCCACAAATAAAAATTCAAAAAATAGTACAAAATACTGTACATTTCACCATTGTTCTATGACGTCATAATACACCGTAATACAGCAGTGACCATAAGTGTTAGCACTTCTTAATTCCCACTCACAAAACTCAAATTGGTACAATAATTATACCTCATCAGTTTGTTTGACTCCCATAGCTTTACTTCTGTACTTCACTCTCTATCAATTTGACACTGCCTGAAATCTCACCAGCCGGGATTATTTGTTGCCTGGTCCAACCGTAAAGTTTAAACTTTAGGATATCATGTCGGATCGTAGCAGTAAATGTTTCAAATGCAAATCGGAATGCGTTTTCAAGGAAGACAAGGAAAAACAAAAACCTTTTGGATACCCCTGCGATATGTGTTCCAGGGTGATTTGTGAAAAATGTACGAATGTACAGGCTCAAGAAGTACGCGTCATCCCCAGCCAGAGTAGAACCTTAATTCATCTATGTCCGGATTGTACCATTGATCTCAAACAACTTCCGAAGACTCTAAAAATAGTCGAATCTCTAAAAACCGACATAATTAGCCTAAACAACAAAATTCAGAAACTGGAAGCTAAACGCGATGAACCCAATGACATACATCCAAGAATTTCCGCACTTGAAAAAGAAGTGCAGCTATTGAAGAATGAACTTAAATGTGACACAAATAAAATTTCTTATGATGGAGAATGGACATCATCCAACACTGCAGATGCTTTGTCATCAACTGTGGAAAAACATTTGATTGCCCAATCGACTCAAATTGATTTAAAACTGGATGCAGTTGTTAACGCAATAAAATCGAGCAACGTGGAGCTGGTGAGGTTCTTTTCATCAATGCCAACATCACGGCATGGTAGTGAACAAAGTGACATCATCCCACATACCAGGGAGAGAGTGGCTGGAAAATTGAAGACATCTGTCCCCCCTTTGGAAAAACCACTTACCACTGCAAAACTTTCTACTCCTAGACACACCCTCACAGCAGCCAACCACCATGGTGAGGATGCAGTGGTTGTGGGAAGTGCCGACATAGGATCGAGCCATCCAACACTCACAGTGGCAGAACCGATGACTGCGCTTCACGTGTCCAACTTGAGTACGACAGTCGTTGAAGAGGACATCAAGGCTCATCTCCAGACAGTTAACCCGCAATTACAATCTACTGTAAGCAAGTTAGGGCAAGGAGACGGATCAAGCTCATTTAGGATCTTAATACCTAACAAATATATAGATCTCGTTCTTAAGCCTGAAAGTTGGCCTAAGGATGTTCATGTTAAAAGATGGACATACCGAAGCCACACTCAAACATCTCCTCAGACCACTAACAACGCAGGACGAAGAGGCAATGGAAGAAATTTTTACAGGTCCCAAGGAGGCAGGAAGTTTCACTAGTGGCAAAAAATAAAACACAAAATAATAAATTAAACGTATTTTATATCAATATCCAAAGTCTATCCAATAAAATAGATCAGCTTTGTGTGTTTTTAAATGAAAACAATCATTATAATGTGATCTGTCTCGCTGAGCATTGGCTCACTGAAGATCAGCTAAAATGCGTGAGACTCCCTGGCTTCGCCCTTTTGTCATATTTTTGTAGGAGTAATAGCAGACATGGGGGTGTGGTGATATATGTCAAGGAAAATTACTTTTTAAACTGTAAGCCAATCAGCTTAAGCGATTTTTCTAGAGAACTGGTAGCCGAATTTTGCGGTGTCGAATTTACTAATACAATTATTATCACATCATATAGATCATGTAATGGTGACATACATGAATTTTTATTGCTATTTGAACAGCTTCTGAATCATTTATCGCAGCATTACGAAAATATTGTGTCTTTGGGCGATTATAATGTGAATTTTCTTGTGGAGTCTGAAAGTCTTGAGGAACTGTTATGTATTCTCGCGTCATTTAACCTGGAACATAAAATTATAAATTATACTCGTGTGTCTGGCATCTCTAAATCATGCATAGACAATATTTTAACTAATATATCTGATGATTGTTGTCACACTGCTGTGTTTGAACCTTGTTTGTCCGACCACTATGGCCTGAGTTTTCTGTATGACTGGACTCCTCGAAAAGTAAACATAACAGAGTATAAACGCATTATTACGGAAGATGGACTAAGACATATTTGTGAAAGCCTTCGGATTAAGGATTGGTCCAATTTCTACTATGAGAATTCTGTTTCAACTCTCTCTGAATATTTAGTAAATACTTATGAGGGGCTAGTAAGTGAATATTTTCCCATTAGGAGGATTTTTGGGGCTCCGAGGAGGGCACCTATACACTGGTTTACTCCTGAACTTCGCGAAACGAGAAACACATTGTCCGCTGTTAAAACAATAGCTGATCATTTTAATGACCCCGTTTCACTGCAAGTCTATAAAAATCTTAAAAACTCTTATAGAAGTGCTATCAATGTAACTAAAAAAAATGCCTTTAATAGCTTTATTGAGAATTCACAGAACAAGGCAAAAAATGCTTGGCAATTGGTGAACTATGAGTCAAATAAAAACACACACAAGGTCGTTGGGTGTAATCAGATAGAATCGGATACTTTTAATACTTACTTTAGTTCTGTCGCGGAAAACATAATTAGAGATATCCCAAAACATGATCGACCAGGCACTTCCTATCATATGTCAGTTTGCCCTACAACTTTTTTCTTTGGACCAATAACTCCCTCTGATATATCAATCGCCATAGATAATTTAAAAAACTCAAGTGCTGTGGACATCTATGGCTTAAACAGTAAAATAATAAAAAAAACAAAATCGTTTCTAATTCTACCACTAACATATCTCTTTAATTTATGTATTGAAAAAGGACAATTTCCATGTAATTTGAAGGCCAGCAGAGTGGTCCCAATTTTCAAGAAAGGTGACAGAAATGAAGCATCAAATTATCGACCAATCTCAATTATACCAATCTTTGGAAAACTGTTGGAAGCCCTAGTTAAGTCCAAATTAATTAACTACCTTGAAGCTAAAAAACTTATAAACTCATGTCAATTTGGCTTTAGGCAAGGATATTCAACTATACAGGCTCTCCTGGATCTTGTTCACAGCATTGTCGAGGGCTTTGAGGAGGGGAAGGTGATTGGTGTCACTTTGTGTGATCTCAGCAAGGCCTTTGACTGTGTTGATCATGGACTGTTACTGCAAAAAATGGAAAACTTATATGGCTTTCGAGGAGTTGCTCTTGCTTTTCTGAAATCTTATCTCTCTGGTCGAACACAGTGTGTTGGGCAGGGTGGTGATGCATCCACTTTTAGAGAGGTAACATATGGGGTACCCCAAGGTTCCATTCTCGGCCCAATTCTGTTTATTCTCTTCATCAACGATGTCCCTGACTATTTAACACCAGGAAAATGCATTTTATATGCTGATGACACTAGCCTGATGACTTCGGCAGGAACCATTCAAGAGCTTCATCTAAGTTTGACTGGATTAGAATCGAGCGCAAAAAAGTGATTTGATCAGAACACCCTGAGTATGAATCAGCAAAAAACACAAAGAATTTTCATCTCAAGTAATCCTAGGATAAACTCCACTCAGAGCGTCAAACTTTTAGGAATAACCATTGATGATGGGCTTACCTGGAGTGTCCATGTAAGCCAATTATGTCGACAACTCTCAAAGAACATTTTCCTCTTACGAAGGCTCAAAAATTCCTTAACAAAGATAGCATACTGAATACTTACTTTGCCATTATTCATTCCCACATTTCATATGATATAATTTTGTGGGATAAATCAAGACATGCAATTCGCATTTTTCGCTTTCAAAAAAAGGCGCTGTCAGAATTATGGCCAACGTCGCTTTCCGAGAGCACTGTAGGCCACTATTTGTCAGGTACAACATCATGACTGTCCCTTCGCTCTACATTTTTCAATGTTTGTTGGAAATTCATAAAAATAAAAGTAACCTGGAATACAACTCAGATGTACATGAATACAGTACAAGAAATGCGTGCCTATTAAGGCCTCCAATGCTTAGACTCCAAAGAAGTATTAACAATTCTCTGCCTGTTAATCTTTACAACAAGCTAAGACCAGATACTAAGGCTGCCAGTGAAAAGAAATTCAAAGCCCTAATAAAAAATGAGCTGATTAAAAAAGCCTTTTATAGCATTGAAGAATATGAAACCACACCCCTAAACATCTAATTTCCTTTTGTTATTTTTTAAATTTTCTGTTTGTTTGTTGTCGATAGTTAGTTTTTATAGTATGTACTAGATTCTCTGTTTAATATGTTTTTTTTTTCTCTTCTTTTATATAATTGTGACACTCTATAACTTGTGCTTATACCTATTATTTTATCGTGTTTCATTTGTTACTTAAACTTTATTATTAGATTAGCTTAAATTTTATATTATTTTATATTATACCGTTTTGACAAGTGTAAAACTGTATTATAGTTAATGCACGTAATATATATTCATTCATTCATTCATACATAATCACTGTACTTTTAACAGTAAACAAATAAATTAAATAGTGTTCATTCATTTTATTCGGTTAATTCTTCACCAATTAGCATTCGTACATAAAAATTAACCAGAAAATTAAAAAAAAAATCGTGTTGCTATGGCGTACCGTCCCTGTGAACTTACTAATACAAACGAACGGCAGCCAGTCTTCTTTGGGAGAGCTATGTTGGTTGCAGGTTCTCGGGTACACCTTTAGATATTAAAAGTGGCGCCACCTAATTGACCGTGAATCAATTATGAAGAAATTTATATTCATATTTTTTTTGGAACTTCCTGTATATTTTGACTTGAATTGTGCTTCATATAATAGACACATTTTGTGTTACATTTCCTATAACTAAATCCAAAAGGTTTTTACAAAACGACGTTTGAAAATTTACATATTTAACATTTCATAAAGCTGTAAATGCTAGGCAGCCAGTTTATTACAAAACCGCTTATATTTCCAATCCGAAAATTTCGGCATTAACTGACATTATGTCCGGAAATGTCAAAATTATTCTAATCATCATAAATTAATTGTCAATAAAAATACCTAGTGACGTATCTTAGTTTTTATTATTTTCCAGTTTTATTATTCCAAATAAAATTTGAAATAATAAAAAGTAAGATACGTCACTGTATATTTTTAGCGACAAATAATTTAAGATTAATCTAATGAACTTTATATTCCATTAATGCCAATAGATATATTAATTAGCAATTACAGCTTCATAAAATGTCATATATGTCAATTTTCAGACATCATATTATAAAAACCATTTAAATTTAGGTATAGGAAATATCACATAAAATATGTCCAGAATGTAAAGCACAACTCAAGTTAAAATATACAGGAAGTTCCATAAAAAATAAAGTTGATGTTGTTACCATGGAAACTTGTAATTCTAGAAATCCGGTATTTTTTTGTCTTGTTTTAGGATATTATCCAAATATATAAAACTCTAAATTTTCGGAATATTTATCAATAGTCTTTCCATTTTCAATGTGTTCTTACGGAAGCTCGTCTTGCCTTACTCAGTGGATTTTCTGGCTTACCCTATAGAGTTACCACTTTGGGCCGTCGATAATAAATACTTGTCTGCTTATAAAACATTGTATATAGATTTCCCGATGTTAGAAAGACCATATGCGTCAGGATACGAGCCAAGCCGATTATTACTGTAATTCTCTTTGAAATGAAACAATAACAGCTTCCTTGGACAATAGAGTTGAACGTTTATTACTAAGCCAACGTTTCGGCACTTATTTACACTTAATTACTTATTAATAAGTAATAAACGTTCAACTCTAATGTCCAAGGAAGCTGTTATTGTTTCATTTCAAAGATTAGGATTAGTGGACGAAAAACCTACCATAAAATCTACTGTAATTCTCTTGTTTGTCAAGTTTTTAAAGAAATTCCCAAACCGTACCGAGGCCGCGACCGATAGAAAAAATAAAAAAAAAGAAGGTTGTATCCTGTATAAACTTTTTATATATCGTGAAAGCATTCGTACTATATAATCACCAGGACAGAAAATTTGATCGTTTTTTTAAACCACCCTGTATAATAAAATGTAAGGTATCACGAAAACCGCAGCTCATTGGGTCTATCCTACAAGAAATTGCCCATAACAATTTGTAAGGCGCATCGAGATATCTTTTTTAGTTTCTGAGATATGCCACCTTAAAGTTGAACCAAAAATTTCGTTGGTTCACTTGATGTGTCCAACAGTTTATATAACTAGCCAATTTTTGAAATTGCCTCAGTGTTACTATAAACTAAATAATTATACGTAATCTTGCAAATGTTATATTGTATGAAAATCACATTTGTTTATTTTCTTCATTGTTTCAAAAAAATAGTCCTCCTCCTTTAACTTTGAAACAATAAAGAAAATAAACTCTTGTAGTTTTCAGGTAACGCGATTTTTTCCCGAATGTTCGGTAATTTTTACGCACTAAAAACTGAAAAGTAAAAATTAAACATAGAAAATTTCCCTAAAAAAATTATTTCTGCTTCATATTTTGTATTTTATATAGAATAAAAGGTAATGTTTAACCAGACATCTTGAAAGACATATAAATTATTGATTAAATAAGTAAATCAGTTTAAAACGTTTTTTTCACAAGTTTATTTCGCGAACATTGGCCATTTTGGCGAATTTCAGAAGTTATTGAGGAAAACAGACAAAAGGACACTCCATACAGCACAAAGAAAAGAGAAGAAGCATGTTTGGAATTAGTTCATAAAGTTTTGTACCTCAAGTATACACTGAACGATACACTCTAGTCAGCCACTCTATCAAAATATTAAAAAATTGACCTTTAATATGTGTAAATAATAAGAAGGATATTATAATATTATAGACTATTTGGAATTTGATATTTAAGTTAATACCTTCAAAGGTACAATAATTTATAAATAACCCGGTTTTATCAATTTTAATTTGAAGCAGGAAGAGACGCCAAAAATGCAAATAGACAGGAATTGAAGAAATGGGACGATAAACAAAAAATAAGTTCACTATTCCTTATTTTTTTCTTCTATTCTCTGATTTGGAGTAAAAGGAACAAAGGCTGAATTGTTATTTTTTAAAGAAGAATTCAGCAAAGAAGGGTGGCTCAAAACTGTGTGCTCATTGAAATGATTTGTAGTTAATAAACACGACTCGAACTTCTGATTGCCAAGGACTCAAGGCAGTAGGTCCTATGTCGGTATCAAACCGAACAAAATTTTAGGCTATACTAGCTCTAAGTCGATCAAAGCTGCTTGCAAATGAATCCACCCATCATGAGACTTTTGAAAAAAAGAACGAGATGGAGGGGTAGCGTTAACTGCCAAGCAAGAGATTCCTCTGTCAACAGAACGATTATTTCAATCAAAACTTGAAATAACCATGAATATGTTCTAAAAATGCTTCCAAATTACAATAATTGTATTATCTCCTACAACAAATAAAAACAAACTAGAGAATATTGCCCAACAGCTGTTTTTAAGGGTAAAAAATTAGCTGTAAAAATTCATTCAAGTTTTTGTTTCAAAAGGTAAGAGGGTATTTTATAAGCTGATACTAAGTAGGTACATGGTTTATAAATAAAACAATATATTTCTCACCTCCAATATCGATATCATCAAAACCTGCGATACCAGCGGGAAGTGTGTTAAGATTATATTTGTCGCGCATTTGGTCGCCTGGACGATTTCGAGTCCAAAATTTGCTGGTGTGATCGTTGGAGCCAGAGCAGAGTATGTGGCCCAGGGGGTGCCACGCCAACGTCCACACAATACTGTCGTGCGCCTGCTCTATCGCGCCTACCTCTTTGTCTGCCCTGAAATATTCATAAAGATACATACATTTAGAGTTAATTGTTGAATTTACATAAAAAAAAAAAGAGTATTGTCTTTAACTGATAGGCAGCGGTTATGATTAGCATTTGCCGTGAGACTGGTCAACTTTTTAGAATGGTCACAGCTACTAAGCATAATCCAACACGGTTTTCGGAGGAATCGTCTCACTATGTCCGCCATTGTGATTGGGCTTTTATGTGATTTGAGTCGAGCTTTTGATACCGTCAATCACGATCTGCTGTTGAGTAAGTTATACTCCATTAGTGTTCGTGAAAAGGTCCATAACTGGGTAAGATCATACTTAAAAAAATCATAAGCAGATTGGTGTGCGTGATTCTGGTCACTGTGATGCCAGAGTGCCTCAGGGTACAAGTCTGAGACCATTATTTTTTATTATATTATCAATGACCTAAGGTCGTTTTGCAGCAGCAGATCTTGCGGTGGTTTTGCTGATGATATAAATATGATGTTTAAGTATAGGGACTCGGAAGTACCTTCAGGTAAATGTACTTTGGCATCGGAAGAATTCAGAATATATAATTTAATAAATGGGCTCAAGCTTAATGGGGAAACAACTTTCTTTATGAATTTCTTCTTAGAAATGCCTTACCCAACAGGGACTATCTGATTCGCATCGGAAGAAGGTCGATAAGAAGCAGAGAAACTTTTAAGCTCCTGGTTCTCTATGTTGAACAAAAATTAACATGAGAACCTCATATAGTCCAGTTATGTAAGAAATTAAGTAACGCGTGCTATATTATAAGAAATATTAGGTGTACTGTTTCTACTGGTGTTCTAAGAATGTTGTATTTTTGGGAACGTGGTCTCTCATATACAGTATAGTTTGGGATTCTTCGCCATATATGCAAAAAACTTCTGCTGGCAATCGCACGCCAATGAGTGATGTCAAAGCTGAGTGTGTTAGAATAATCACATTTTGAATCTATACATAATACGAAAATTTCTAGTCTACTGGTAGCTTACCCTACATGCCAGAACACAATAGCTCCATCGGAACCCCCACTGGCAAATAGTCCTTCGTGTATGGGGTGCCAAGCCACGCTGGACGCTTCCTTTTTGTGACCCCTAAACGTCTGCACCTCCTGACTGAGGTTTCTGAGATCGAAGAGTTTGAGTAAATGATCTCTGGAGGCGGTTATCAACCAGTTACCGTTCGCGTTCCATTTTAGATCCATCACTGTAGATTTGTGCGCATGTCTAAAAATTAGAGCAATATAAAATATAACTTACTATACATTGATTATTACAAGTAATTTGGCTTATTTTAGTTCTGTGGAGGCTGAAAAACATTATGGACCAAAATCTGTTAGCATGGATTGAACTCCATATCGACAAACATGGTTTTAAGTCACGATTTTGGACTAAAAAGCTTCTTCTCTAACTTGTATGGTTCACGCGGGTTTTCGTTTTCAACTTTGGACCGTGGACCGATCTCATTAAAAAAAATGTAACGCAAGTAGTAATAGGTTACTATTGGTAGATGCCTTGTCGTCAGAAGCATGTCCTAGTGGGACTTCCCCCCAGGGTAACATTATCCAATTTATAGAGCCAATCTCACAAATAACCAAGAGGCCCTAAAATTAAATCCAATTCATTTAAATATACACGGTGATTCAGAAATAAGGACCGAAAATTTACAAGTAAACCTTGACAAAATACGAAAAAAATTGTTATATAATTTTTCTCTAAGCCTCATCGTTTGGAATATACAGGACATTAAACATGTGTGTTAAAAAGGACATTTTATTATGTAACATCTGTTAGGAGCGAGATATTAATTTCAATTTTGGACTACTACATAAAGACCCATTAACCCAACAAACGACAACCATATGGGTCATTTCAGAGCCGTAAAACAGGGATATATGGCCTGCATTTATGTTATATTTTTTTTACCACTCGATATATTGTCTATTTTTATCAATCATTTTTATAGCTTGGTTTCTTTACTAAAAATTATTACTTTTAGAACCGCTGGAAATTAACTTAAAATCTAATTATTCGACGGCGCCTGTTTTGTGCTTGCATAAAGCTCATGTCATTAGCTACCATTTCCCAGAAGATCTACGTTACAACTAAAAAAATGGCCGACTTATGAATTTTTGAAAATATGGCGAATTTTCCGGTTTTTCAGGGTTTGCTTCGAAACTAATCATCCGATCGACTTGTTTGAAAGCTCATTTTATTCGTATTTCAAATCTCTACAATTCGCCTCTATATAGCATTGCAACTCCTTCAATCGTTTTCATTTTATAAGCAAAAAACGAAAAAAAAAAGCCATTTTTTGTACTAAATTGGTTATAACAAATTAATAAATGAGAGTTCAACATTACCCAGCAGAATGTGTTTTAAGTGATGGTTCAGTGGGTTTTAGGTAGTTTTTTTGCCAGAAAATAAATAAATTCCTGCTCTATTGGCCTATAAAGAGTTTTGACGCATTAACTCGAATAAAACTCCGAAATGATACCTCGTATGAAAAAATTCTATGAGTAATAATTTTTAGTAAAGAAGCTAAGCTATAAAGATTTTTAATAAAAATAGGCAATATACGGAGTGGTAAAAAAAATATGACCATAAATGCAGGGCATATACCCCTGTTCTACGCCTCTGAAATGACCCATATGGTTGTCGTTTGTTGGGTTAAAGGGTCTTTATGTAGTGATAACAAGTTTCAAAATTGAAATTGATATCTCGCTCCTAACAGATATTACGTACTAAAATGTCCATTTTATCAAACATGTTTAATGCCCTGTATATTCTAAAGGGCGAAGCATAGAGAAAAATTAGATAATTTTTTTCATATTTCGACAATTTCTGAATCACCCTGTATATGCATCTAACTTTGACAGCGGCGATAGTTTTAACTAGAAAATACGTTAGAGTTTTTGAACCTGCAAAAAATTGTAACTTTTTTACGTTTTATTCGAGTCAGTTTTTTCGGCAGGACCTGGAGGCATCGAAGTACTTTTCGAAAAAATAATACCCCAGAATTTCCAAAGGTATGGCAAAATTTTAATAGAATTTAATGTTGGTCAGTGTCAGGCGAAGGATTTAAAGACTTGCAAATCAGGAGAAGGAAAGCTCCTTGCTGGTAACACATAATCAGGACAACCTGGGAATAAAGGAGCGATCAATGTGGGAGGTTCTTGGTCTTTGCAGTTGATCTATTGTAGGAATGACTAAGGAAGGCATAACGAATGAAAATTCATCAGAATAGAATCCGTCTGTACAGAGTAAAGGACGTTAAGGATTGAAGGAAAGGCTGCATCTTATATGAGAGTTAGATTCAAGCTATTGTCATTACCATAGCTGAGAATAGGATCGCTGGCAGAAGGAAGCAGATCAATGCTTTGTAGAAGCAATAGGGTAGGTACCAACACTGAACCCTGTGGAACGTTAGATGAATGGTCATCAGTCACTAGGGAAATACTTATGTTGGAAAGAAAACTTGCAATCCAAGTACAAAGTTTTCGATGAAGGTAGAAAGTTTGTTAAAAAGTGAGACTTGCCCGATTTGATCAAATGCTTTGGATATGTCGAAGGCAATAATTTGGGCTTCTCCGTGGAATTCGATGGAATTGTTCCCTGTTGTGGGGTACGAAGGTTCTTATCTTAGATCTGCCTGGACCTTTAATGGCGAAAGACTTACTGCCCGTCATGGACAAGTATACCTCTTAAAGTAATTTAAAAGATCAGTATTGATATACTTCTCGATTGCTGTACTCATAAGTGGGAGTAGGGATATGGGTTTGTAGTCAGAGGGAGGAGTTTTGGATCTCTTAATGGAAACAGGCTGTACACAAGTAGATTTGTTAGGAAAAATGCTCTTGTCATAAGACACTTGGAATAACCTGATGAGGATAGAGGGTGAGTTCAGAAAGGCACTTGTTTATGACTGTGGCCGTAGTGCTCTCAAGGCCAGAGAACTTTTTTCAATAACAAATGTTTGTATTTTTTTGTCTTATATTATCATTTTTCTGTTTTTCAACAAAATAATTTTTTTGCGAACGAAGCAAAAAAAAATTTAAACTCGCTGCGATAATTGTATTATGCTCAAACTTTTTAAAGACAAAACTTTATAAGAATGTTTTCTCGTATCTATGCTCTTTCCGAACCTTTTTTGCTTTTCTCGAAAACTTGAACCGTTTAGGCACCAGACAGTGTTCAATTCACCCTTGTTTTTGATCTAAAAAGTTTCAAAAAATTAAAAAATAAATACTTCCAAATTTAAACCCGCCCATTTTATACAGGGCTCAGAAGATGGCAGAGAAAGAATTTCAAATTAATATTTCAATTTTTTCGATAGTTATTGTTTATCAAACGACACAGGAGTTCTCAAATTTTTCATCTCATGTACCACTTATGTATATTTTTCAGAAAACGTATATCTGATTGCGTACCATTTTGAGAACAACAACATACACTGTCTTTAACTCGATGGGTCCTTGGTTGGCTACAGTCGCCGTCTGATCTACATATGATACGAATGCTGAAAGCTTACACAATGGATATCGTGGTATTGCTTGAGTAAAAACAGGCAAAATCAACTAGAGCAGAATCTGCACAAAAGAGAAACATCACCCACAAACCCATAATACTTTACACTCCAGTGACACACGTTTGCAGTCAAGGATAAGGTTTAATTTGTATTTCCTTCGGAATGAAAAAAGAAATAACTAAACGCACTCAAACAGATGGGAATACAAGAAAACATCCTAGAAAGACGAATATTTGATTTTTACCTTGCTAGTGTAAGTCGGGGGTAGTCGAGGTTAAAAATAAAGCACAGTCAGTCAGCAGTACCTAGTTCTTTATTACTTATTTCAGATAAAGTAATTACTTTTTGCCTATAGATTAATTCACCCTTAAGAATAGAGTTCCAAAGACTGAGTTACTGTAAATAGGATTGTGTTGTTGGTAGGATATTTCTACCAAAAGCTGTTCGGCATTGTATTGTAGATTGGAACTGAGTACAGATTCTCAACATATATTTTTTCATACATTCACTGATAATATACAGGGTGGCGCATCGAAAATTTTCCACCCAGGTTTATTTTCTTGTAAATCAATAATAAATTAGTTTTCAAGGAGGCATATTTTTTTCGATATTTGCACCCCTCCTGCTCGAACCCCTATAATAGTGACTTTCACCCTTAATTCTTAAATGGAAAGGGGTTCGAATGATACGTTATTTTAAAGAGAATTGAAGTGGAACCTTGCTCGTTGAAGTCGAGTGAGTAGTTACTGAGAAATGAGGTAACACTTCAAGCAATCAAGTAAATGTTAAAAATGTTTAGCCTCAAACTGCATGCAATCATAAAGGCACTGTTCGAAGTATTTCGCGAACATTATGGAACATTTCAGGGGTTATTTTTCGGCACTCGTACACTAGTCGTTGTCGCAAGTCTTCTAAAAATTGGGTTTTGCTGCATAAATTTTAGATATTAAATGTATCGATAAGTCCAATGGTGACAAATCAGGATGTCCTGCAGGCCATTTAATATGATCTCTTCTCCCAATCCATCTGTCTAGGAAATTTTCATCCGGAAACTGCCTTACACGAAGCGCACAATGCTAAGGTGCTACAGCTTGCTGAAAAATTACATTTGCTGGCCGATAACGGTCATCTTCTTCAATGGCATTTGTTAAAGCAGGGTCAATAATGTTTTACAACAACATTTCACATATTAAATTTTCAGGTAGAAAATACGGCCCAATAATACGCTCCCCAAAAATTCCAGCCCACACATTTAATTTTTGTTGTTAATGTTGAGTATGCACTTCTCTAAAGATTCTAGGGTTTGAATCCAACCTATACCTACAATTCTGACGATTGACGGCACCATGAAGGAAAGCAGAGAGCAAGAGCATTCATTTGAGAAACAAAGATTAAAAATAAGTTGTGGATCGCGAATGATTGTTTCAGTTATTACTAAACTACTGGGACTTCGAATTGAACCAAGGACATTTTTACTGGAAAATCATAATGAAATATGTTCAATACGGATGAAGATTTTGAGTTGCGGTTTTCGGTTTTTGTTTGATTAATATCCATAGTATACAGTCCGATAAAGGCATCCTCAGGACACCCACCATAGCAACCTTCTTATACAGGGGGTTATACAAGACCCTGTCATTTTTTAAAAAGTTTGTTCGACCAGAATTCCTATACTAAGATTTCTTTTCTCTTTGTGCAACCAAAATAATCTAAAACTATTTACGTAAAAACCGATTTCTAGCGATTTTGAACATTTTTCCTCGTTTCCGACATACGGGGTTTGTTTCGAAAAATTGACTTTTTAAAATAATCTGCTGAACAAAGCAACACTTGTGGTAATTAAAGGTATACCTATCAGATTATGAACAAGGTTGTCACCTTTAAATTTTCCAATAAATATTGTATACAGGGTTCACCAAAAACTAAGAGGTCGGCGTTAAATAGTGATTTGTTGGGTTTGGTTTTGAAATTTGAATTCGATGGTGCTTCTAATGCTAGTTTTAGTAATAATAGACATTTTTACCGAAACGATTTTTCTACATTTGAAATTTGCTCTAGTTCTTTCAGATATTGCCTTTAATTTAATTTTTTAATGAAAAATCGCCTTTTATCATTGATATATAATTGATTGATTGATAATAATCCGATAGACCATACTGAATTCAAATTCAAAAATAAAATTAAAAGCAGTACACAAAAGGACAGGGTACACTTAAAACCAGTGGTATCAAAGTCCCAACCAAAAATAAATAACACAGTAAGAGTAAATATTAGGCACCAAAACAAACTAAAATTAAAATTAAATTTGAGGGTGCTATGCAGAATCTCACGCTTGAGATTTCTCTTTAATGAATCTTTAGATGTCCCTTTTGGGGACAAGCTCGAGATCTGATTGAAAACGTAGGGAGCTAAGTATGAGAAGCTTGAACCGAACGCTACACTCCGAGGCCGCGGAATGCCAAGATTAAGGTGTACAGGGTGTCCGATTTTCGTAGGTTTTACGGGGTTTCCAGCTTATGGGTAGAGATAGAGAGATGCGGTTTTCGCGACACCGTGCTACTTTTTGATGAAACTAAAGAGGCCGCAAACAGATTTGCCCTAACCATTTTAGTTTCCGTGCTACAGGGTGATTTTGAAAATTTGTCATTTTCGGACACCCCCTGTAACTCAGCTATCGTAAGATATATTTAAAATGTTTCAACTGGTATTTATAGATTTTTTCACGTAGAATTCAGTGGCGTACTCAGATTTTTGCTGAGAGCCATAGTTTTTGACATATTGGCATAACCTACTATTTTTTAAATGGGACACCCTATATATTATTTTTTCATCTTATTCTTCGTGTCGAGAGCTTTTCAAAAACATACCATAAGTCATATTTATTTTCATAAATAACATGAAAAAATGCATTTTTCTTTAAACGGATTTATGGCATAGCAGATCAATCGAAATAAGAGAAGGTGGCTGTGGAGCCATGGAAAAAGTTAACAAATATTTATTAACGAAATAACAAAGTAACAGCATCAGAAAAAATTAGGAAGTAGGTAAAAGGTAATAATTATAATTTCATTAAAACTACAAATATTGTTCAAATTGTAGACCATTATGTGTCCTACAAGTGTGACAAACTTTAAAAATTCTTTTTAATGCATTTTCTATTGTAAATGACTGTCTGTGTAACTCTGCAAAAGCGTTTTCGGTGGCCATTCTTAGTTGTTCTAAGTTTTCGTATCGCCTTACATAAACCTTGTTTTCTAAATAACCCCACAAAAAGAAATCTAAAATTGAGAGGTCAGGGGATCGTGGTGGCCGTCGAACAGGTCCGTGTGTTCCTATCCATCTTCCAGGAAAATGGTCGTTAAGCCAGTTTTGACTTATTCTGGCATTGTGGGCTGGAGCTCCGTCTTGCTGGAAATAAATCCTATTTAGTTGAGCCAAGGGAACATCATCCAAAATTCCTAATGCGTCTTCTAGGATTCGCACGTAACCAATCGAATTCAGATTTCCTTCATATATTTGGTAAACTATTTTTCGGTTGAAAATAAAACAGGAGACATTGAATCCAAATCTGCCCTGACGCTCCCTAGGAAAAATAACATGGTTGTTTTCTTGACTCCAAAATCGCGTGTTGTGTCTATTTAAAATCCCTGAACTAGTAAAATGTGCCTCGTCTGACCAAATAATCTTTTTTTCAAAATCGATATCTTCTGCCTTCATATTTATAAACCAATTGCAGAACTCCAATCTGCGCTCTGCATCACCAGGATGCAGATGATGCACAAGTTTGTATTTATAGGGCTTGAATTTGTGATTTTTCAAAATTTTCTGCACTTTGGTTTTCGGTACACCCGCCTCTTCGTCTATTTTCCTGCAAGATGTTTCAGGAGCTGTCTGAACGAGGGCTAAAACGTTGACCTCAGATTCTTCGTTGTCTTTATTGTAAGTTCGCGATCGAGGCTTGTTAAAAGATCCATATTGGCAAAGATTATTTTTAATTTTTTGAAAAATTCTTTTTTCTGGTTGTCTTCTCTCGGGATATCTAAGATAAAATAAAGCGAACCAATAAAGTCAAAATGCAGGAAGATAAAAAAGAACTAACCTGTTCAGATAAAGCTCTGCCGCCTGATCTGCATCTTCATTAGACAATATAAAACACGCGTTCATATCATATTTCTCAAAATATTCAAATTTTTGATTCTGAGCCATATTAAAAACAATAATTATAATAGACGTCAAGAAAAATTTAAACCCAATAATGCCAAAAATGACAGCAGTAATGGCTGCCTGATCATATTTTTGTTGGCGTTGCCATGGCTACCACAGCCACCTTCTCTTATTTCGATTGATCTGCTATGCCATAAATCCGTTTAAAGAAAAATGCATTTTTTCATGTTATTTATGAAAATAAATATGACTTATGGTATGTTTTTGAAAAGCTCTCGACACGAAGAATAAGATGAAAAAATAATATATAGGGTCTCCCATTTAAAAAATAGTAGGTTATGCCAATATGTCAAAAACTATGACTCTCAGCAAAAATCTGAGTATGCCACTGAATTCTACGTGAAAAAATCTATAAATACCAGTTGAAACATTTTAAATATATTTTACGATAGCTGAGTTACAGGGGGTGTCCGAAAATGACAAATTTTCAAAATCACCCTGTAGCACGGAAACTAAAATGGTTAGGGCAAATCTGTTTGCGGCCTCTTTAGTTTCATCGAAAAGTAGCACGGTGTCGCGAAAACCGCATCTCTCTATCTCTACTCATAAGCTGGAAACCCCGTAAAACCTACGAAAATGGGACACCCTGCTGAGGAGACCAGATTATGGAGCAATATTCGAGTATACTACGGACAAGGCAATTATATAAACATACAAGTGCCTTCGTATCACTGATATGTTTGGTGTTTCTCTTAATAAAGCCCAGTAACCTAAAAGATTTGGTAACAATGCTGTCAATATGCTGGTTAAAGTTCAAATCTGTATCAAAAGTTACACCCAGATCGTTAATAAATTCGACCCTTTCAATATTTACATTATTAATGGTATATGATGTTTCTAAGGGATGTACACATTTATAAAAACTAATAGATTTACATTTAGCAGTATTAATCTTTAGGTGATTTACTTTACACCATTGCACAAAGCCATTAAGATCCGACTGCAAATAATCAGAACTAGAATCAACAGCATTGTACAGCTTTAGGTCGTCTGCATATAAAAGATATTTACAAGATTTAAAACTAGACTGGACATCGTTTATAAAAAGCAAAAACAAAATGGGACCAATATGAGATCCTTGTGGCACTCCGGACGTCACTAACACCTCTCGAGAAAATGAACCACACACATTAACCTGTTGGCGACGATCAGTTAAATAGGATTGGATCCATTTCAGGCAGCTTCCAGAAACCCCAATATCGGACAGCTTCTTGATCAGCAGAGGATGACAGACGCTATCAAAAGCTTTTGACAGATCCGTGTAGATGAAGTCGACTTGTTTACCAGACTCAAGGGATGATATCAGAAAGTTCTGATATACTGCCAAGTTGGTAGCTGCTGAGCGGCCCTTGAAAAAGCCATGTTGTTCGGGTATGATGTAATTTTTGTATGTGCAGAATACTTCATCTGCAACAATGGCCTCAAAAAGTTTTGGAATTGCAGATAGCAATGAAATCCCTCGGTAGTTCTGAACATCCTCCTTGTCCCCGGACTTGGATATTGATGGAAAGAGGCCAGTATCAAAAGATCTTTGAAAAAGGGCACTAAGAGGTCGGGCAAGAGACTCTGAACAACTTTTTAGGAGAAGTGGTGGAATACCATCGGGCCCAGTCCCCTTTGACCCGTCCAATTGACACAATTTACTGTTTAATTCCTCTGCGGTAAAGTTGTGAGTTGCAAGCACAGTGGAAAATTTCACTGGGTTAACATGAGATAATACAACCGTGGTGTGATCAGTACAGCATGATTGAAAATGCGATGCAAATGCGTCTGCGATATCTCCGGAGCTCCTCAGTTCTTGGTTGTTGAATACCATTTTGCTTGGGAGGCCAGAGACATTTTTAAGGTTCTTAACGAATGACCAAAAATATTTCGCATTTTGTGGTATAAGGTGTTCAGTGTTTGTTACATACATTAGGTAACACATATCAGTGCGAAACTTAACCTCGCGTCGAATGCTGGAGTATTCCTCATAGTGACAGTGCAGACCAGATTTTTTATATTTTTTGTTGACTCGGTTTTTGCGCCCGATAAGTTTTCGGAGATCGGCATCGAACCACCTCGGGTATTTCTGACTCCGAATGGTAGTTTTTGGAACAAACTGGCTTATACCGGTGTAGATGGTTTCATAAAACTGCTGGACTGCTTGTTCCAGATCGTCAACATGCGTAAGGAAAGACCAATCTGTCTGTTCGAAGAATCTGTTAAGCTCAGTGTAGTTAGCTTTACAAAACTGATATGCTGAGATGTTACTGTTGTTTTTGAGAATCGAGACATGAGGAGAATTAAGGGAGCACTCAATAGCTGGGTGATGATCGATCTTAGTGAGCTCATACCTGCTTGGATGCACTGAAACCGAAATACAGTCGTCAACAAAAATCAGGTCAAGTGTTCGAGCAAGGCTATTCTTTACCGAGTTGATTTGTTGCAGCTCAAGGAAGAACATAGTGTCTACAATTGTCTCTGCTGCCGGAGATTGCACCCCCTTAGGCACAAGAACATCATCCTCGGTAATCCATTCGATTGAGGGGAGATTAAAGTCGCCGTATATGATAAACTTGTGTTTCTCATATTTGTTTCTTAAAGATTCGCAAGTATTACAGAAAGACTGGTAAGAGTCGAGGGAAGAACCTGGAGGGAAGTAAACACAGCCAATTATCAATCGGCTATCGTCCACATTTACATGACACCAGACGTCATCATACGTATTAATAATAGGTGTAGTAACAGGCGAAGCTTGAATATTGTTGATGGTAGCGATTAAGACCCCTCCGCCACGTTGACAGTTTAGCTCCTCGTACTTTCTATCTCGTCTGGAGACTGAATACTGCAGACCGAACACTTCCGCATCATAAAAGTCACTATTCAACCAGGTCTCCGTAAGCGCGATAATGTCGTAGTTACATGCACAGGTATTTCGAAGCAGTTCATCACACTTTGTTCGAAGTCCCCTTACGTTTTGGTAGTAAGTATCTAAACCGTTTTTCACAAGTTGATTGGTTGCGACGATTGAACAAAATTTGAGGTCTGATTGGAAGCTTCCAAAAGCTCATCCCTCAGATTACGGGAAGTTGAGTCGATTTCGGTGATGTTCAGTACTGAGTAGTACATTTCCTCTATTTTTGCGCTGATATGAATAATCAAGTTGGCCTTATCAATGCGGCTCAGTATCCCATTGAGTGATGAAAATAGTGAAGGAATAAAGTAAGCCGTCGATAAACATGATGTCAAAATATTGATAATCATCGAGTTCTGCTGATTTATAATCTTATTTAATATAGGTCTGTCTGTGTGTAAGGGTGGACCCACTAAAATCAAATTAGTTCTTGCGCAAACCTCGACCAAATTCTCAACTGCGCGTCCCTCAAGACTTCCTCTAACAGCATTTTGAGAGCCCCACATAAATATTACAAAGTCATGTTTTGAGAAGCTTTGCGACAGAGCCTTACACTGTTCCGATGCGGACTTGAAATTCTGATTTCTGGACCACTGAGAGTTAATGTCGAAGTTAAATTGTGTGTATTTTTTTACTAGTTGCGAAAAACCTCTAACATTTTCGTCTCCGATTATTAGTAGTTGGAGCCTCTTGTCTGCGGTAATCTGTTTTTTGTGCTGGGAGTTAACAGGCACGTTTGCTCCAGAACAAACTTGCACCACAGGACAGTTCTGATTCTCCCTTAATCTCTCTAGTATCTCAATTTTTTCATTCGTAGATTTCTCCAACTCCTGGCGAAGTTTATTCAATTCTTCCGAGTATATGTCGTTGTCTTTTTCCAAGGTACGCAGAGCATCCTTCATTTCGTTAGTTGAAGAACTAAGATGAACTATTTTACTCTCAAGCATATCAATCAGGATTTTATTCTTCTGAACTTCCTCTTGAAACTGTCTATCCTTATTCTTGTACAAAATAATTTCTTTGTTTAATTCAGCTATACATTCTCGTTGCATTTTCTCCCTCTTGTTCAACTCTTCGGTCATTTCAGTAGCCTCTCCCTCAATATCAATCGTTCTTCTGTTTAATCTCCTTATATGTGTGTCCTTATCCCTGCTATCCTTCGTTAGTTTGCTGACTTCACCCTCCAGTCTATCGATTTCATCCCTGTACTTCTCGTTTATTCTGTCGATCTGTTCCTCTTTCTTCCTGGATTCTGCTTTGTACTTCTCTAAGTTTTCAGCAAGACTTCTCTCCAGCTTATCAGCCAGGTAATTAGGGGTCCTAGTGTTATTGACATTAACCACAAAGCAGGCAAAACGGATAAATCTCATTTCATTCAGTTTTAGCAGATAGAGTTGATGAAACGAATGCAGTGGTTCTGCATTCTCTCTAGCCCCTTGCAGCTCTCACCCGTCAAACAGGGCCCATAGACCATATCAGCATAGTGTAAATGGGAGAACACCAAGGAGTTTACAAGCATTTTTTTAGTGGTTTCGTCCAGGAAGTCTTTGAATCGAAATAAAGATTTAAGACTGATAAAAACTTTTTGGCATATCTCCGAAACGTGTTTCTCCAATTTGAAATTAGCGTCAAATATAAAAAAATCTCACACTGAAAACTAAGGTTTACGTGTTCGAGCATATTTTTATTTATTCGTGTACAAGAAAATAAACTTGGGTGGAAAGTTTTCACTTTGAGAATATATATATATATATATATATATATATATATATATATATATATATATATATATATATATATACTTTTTTTTTAAAAAGTAAACCTTTCGTTGCCGAACCGCGTTGACTCGTTAAAGTCAAATAAATACATTATTATTTAGATTATCTCCATAAAATTAATCAAATATTATTATTTATACTTACAGTGTTGCTAAGGACTGGCCCGTTTTTGGATCCCATAACTTGATAGGTTGCTGGTTGTCTTTGCTTCCCGATATAATTAATCCCTTTTGGGGATGCCAATGTACACATTTTACATCGGCGCCATGACCTTTAGAATAAGAAATACTCGAGATAAAAATGGAACTATAGTAACACCGCAACTACTATTCAATAAAATCAAATAAATTACAGTTTCAGTTGATAATAGCGAAAACTATGGAATTATGTTCAGCTTACAACGTTTGCTTTTTACTGTCCTTTTTTGAACCAGCCAGGATAAAAATTTTAAATTTAGCACAATTCAATAGGAGACGAAATATTCTTTTTTAACCGACTTCAAAAACAGATGGGGTTATTAATTAGACCCTATGTATTTTTTTATGTAGGGACATCTATTACGTCGCGATAGTTTGACCAATTTGGATCAAATTTTAAGGGAATATTCAGGATATTACCGGAGTGGTCCGAATGTTGAAAACGGCGGAATGGCGCCATTTTGAAGTTTTACGAGACGAGACATTTAACAATACATACGTTCACCATTCTATCAGAAAAAAAAACTATGTAGGGAAGAGTCACCTTGAATGGGACATGATTATAGAAAACTGTAAACCTTTAGCTACAGTTTCCAAACATCCCCAGTAGATGGCCCTTCACCGGTTGAACATTTAGAAATGGTATTCATGTGTGCAATGTCCTGATGGTGGTGCTTGTGTAGACTTTCTAAAATTTACCAGTTTATCGTCGCTTGTTTCGTGAATAACTTTGGTAAAAGGTGCATTTTGCTATAAAAACTTTATACTTCCGGCCGGTATTTTAAGCAGAAATCGATGTTTTGGGTTATGAGGTTAAAAAATAAATGCCCGATTTTCAAAATGGCAGCTGTTTCCTTGACTGGGACGATCGTAAGTCCCTTGACCTGATTCAAGACTGTGTGTCGCATGTGTTATGGATTCATAGCACTTGAAACTCGGCCCTTGACTTATCAGTTTGCGAAGGAATCGAATCTAATGGTTCCAGAAAAATGGTTGGTTAATGAAAAAGCTGGTAATAGGTGGTTACAAAAATTTATGAAGCGACCCCCGGACATCTCTCTTTGCAAGCCAGGCACTGGAAACTGGCTTATTAACTGTCACAAATGCTCCGAAAATCATTGCAGGACCATGTGGGTCTAAGCAAGTGAGGGCGAAAGAGGAATATTACTGACGATGGTAAATTTTATCAGTGCGATAGGTAAAATAGTCCCACCTGTTTTCATATTCCCCAGGGTTCACTTCAATGAATATATGCTAAATGGAGCATCGACTGGCAGTTTAGGATTGACGCACAAAAGTATAGATAATGGATGACAATTTTCACGAGTGTAAGAGAAAAGAGAATAACTTTACTGACATTTCCTCCCCACACGAGCCATCACCTACAGCCGCTCGTTACGAAACATTCGAGTCAAGGTCCAAGTCAGAACCAAATAACCGGCTAGTAGCAAATCCCAAAAAACAATTTTCATCAAAAATATTGCTGAACTAGCTAACGAATCATTTGTGGAAAGTTTCTCTTCTAAAAACATTACCAGCGGACTCGCTTAACGCGGAATCATCCCATTTAACACAGATATTTTTTTTCTGATCAAGACTTTTTAACATCTTTTGTGTCTGACAGACCAGACCTTGATAAAGAAAATAAAGATAATGAGAGTGACGATGGCGACAACCGAATTAATATTCTCAGTAACATCCTCATTCAGTCCGTCTTTTCGTTCATATCCAAAGCCACCAGAAAGAAAACCATCAAGAGAAAATAATAGACTACAAACATTCTAACAGAAATACCAGAGAAGTTCCACAGTCTAAACAAAGATCCACCCACTCAGCCAAAAATTAAAAGAAGAAAGGTAGTTGTATTAAGCAGATCGATACCGGAAATATTGGATTGAAATTAGCAATTAATGATTTCATTTTTGAAAATTTTGCAATTCCTAAAAACAATAACGTCAATTACATTGGTAAGATTTTAAAAATTCAAGATCAAACATTTAACATCACTTTTATGAAACGATTTCAAAACAAACTCCATTTTGCTGACATTGCAGAAGATATTTGTGAAATAAAGACAGAGGCAATCTCCAGTGGAACTTGCTGAAACATTTTGAATGAATTATGGAAACGACATCTTTACATTAGAGGCTGCATATGCAAAAATCATGTAGATCCATTGTGATGTTTTACTTAAGACACACATTTGACATCTACATATTTTCTTTTTTTTTTTTGACACTGACGGAATAGAGAAAACATATATTTTTTGGCATCTAGGGACCCTAAAACGTGAAGATCTGTAAAAACCTGGGAGGGTAATTTTTCACGATTACAATACTTTTCTTTTACGAGGGAAGTATAAAATAAACATGTATCATTGGTAAATGTACAAACACACAAAAATAAAAGTTTTATTAAATTTTAAGATAATCACTCCTAAAAAATATCAATCCAAAAGCTAACTTACCAAATGATGAAAAATCTACGCTATTTTTTAAATAACGCAATAAATGAAAAATTCAATACTTTGGATTACCCTGTATTTGCAGTTTTCACGCGAGTTGATGATTTAGTTGCTCTGTTATGATGCACTGTCTCTGCGCAATTTTTTATTACCCACTAGATTCGTGTAGTGATGCCTCATCCCTTATTTCACGGCCAAGATTATTGAATGACGGAGTAGAGACAGACTGAAAGAGTGGCTTTTGTTGTCTGTGCTGTATAGACATTTTTGATTACTAGATATGTGCATCTTTCACCCTCTCCTATTGCATTAAGATCTGTCGTCGCGGTTGGGTTTTTCCTTTTATTACATAGAAAAATTGAATATTTCTGACAAATTTAAAAGCATTTTATTTAGTTAAACAAAAGCAAAATCGTAATTTTGATTATTGATTTCCAATTTAATTTTTCCATTGCAAAGGGACGTAAATATGGGTTACTATTATTTTTGGAATGAACTGGCAACGTCGCAATTAGTCGGCGTCTATATCACCATGGCAACCACTCGATTAACGAATGAGATTGCGGACTTATCTTTTCCCACCCAAGCACCATAATAATCCGACGTTGCTGTTTTGACAGAAATTATAAAATATTATCACTTATAACAGGCGATAGACATGATTCTGTATAATACAGCAATATTAAAAGAAAATCAAAAAACAGAAATAGCTGTTTGCTTGTAAACTTCCTTTCTTCGATCTATTAAATATATTGGCATTACGTGGCAACATAGCAGCAAATTTCTAGAACAATAAAAAATTTAGGGAGACACAGGTAGAGTCGGTGGCTGATGCTAATTCTATCTAGTTCAAGTTGGAAGTGATGAAGCCCCTTTTACCCTCATAATACATACGCCGTGAGTAAAAAGAAAGCGAACGTTTACATATCTTCAAAAATCGCTAAAGTTGTGCTTACAAAATTCGGCATTTGGGGGTTTCTGGACATGAGGAATTGAAAAATGGTATAAGCATTATTGCCCAGATTTGCGCTATACGTAGTCATTTTGCTCCATTTATGTTTATTGCAATGAATTGGCCGTAGTCATTTTGCTCCATTTATGTTTATTGCAATGAATTGGCCGTCTCAAATTTAGTAAGATCTCAGATTTTCTAAATTCTATCTGTACTAGTTGCTTCGTATTTACAGTAAAAAGTACAGGAACGCTTAAATTTCTTTAAATCCGCTAACAAAATTATTTATGAACCTATTCTATGTATACCACATTTAATATTAATAAAAACCACACATTTTATATTCCATAAATATACGTTTTTCAGCCACTAACTACGAAAAATATTAAATATTTATTTTGCCCATAAAAAGGACGTAAAAACATCGATGCGCCAAACATATCTTGGACTTACATAATAAACTCGCCGCGCTGCTGCCAGATTGTTCTTTATGGCCTGTTCCGGAGTCGGCCGTGGTTCCTTATAGCAAGTGGTCGCAAATTTGTTCGAATCAAATATTTAAGAACTCTGCACATATTAAATTTCAAACGTTTGAAAAACGCAATGTTACACTTTACTAAAATGTTTTACTATCCCTGTTTTTTTTCTTTTCATTAGACTGAAAAATGCTATAATAAAATTGGTACTTACCTCTAAGCACCCGTTCTTCTTGGTACCGGAAAAAGTCCCATATTCGTAGAGTACCGTCGTCCGAGCACGTCACGAACTTGTTGTCGGATGGACTAAAGCTAAACAATATAATCGAATGTCACACAACTTTTTTATTTTCAAACTGATACAACATAATATTTGTGTATTAACATATATTTTAGTCCCTATGCTAACAATTAGGTAAACAATAACTTTTTCCCTAAAGGAACTCTTTAGTTTCAGTGCAATCTAATACTCCTAAGTGAAGATTTGAAATAAAATAAACTAATTGGTCATGAGGGTCATAAAAAAGGGTGTTTTTGCATACATCTACTTCCCTGTATATGTATGTATGCTAATGAATTTCTTAAGTTGAGGACATAGAGGAATTTATCAACGGCTCTCAAAAGCCTGCATCCACTCGAGAAATTAACGCGCAATATTGCCAAGTGTCTTGAGGAAGCCGACAGACGTGATAATTGCGATGTATATATTTTTCTTTAACTTAGCTTCGATTCTAAAGTCAGAAAAGTAATTTCTTAAGTTTTGAAAAAGTTGGTAGGGCATATGAAAGTGACGGGGGATTTAAAACAGTGAATCGTGGAGCATCGCATTAAAAAATATATCCTAGTGTATGATAATGTACAGGGTGGCCATTTTATGGTGATACAGTACCTTATCTAGAAAACGGTAATAGTTACGACAAAAAGTTAAATACAAAAGTTGTTTGGATTCAATTTAATTTTTATTTTATTTCACTTTTGTTTATACAGGGTGTTTCGTTTTGACGTGACACATGTCAACTTTCTTAATTTAAATGTGGCATCCTTTACATGTTTCGATTCTACTGTTAATTTGCGAAAGTTTTTATAATAACATCTATATTTGAATTTTTTATCGTTTTTTTGAGTTTTTAGAATTTTTCTTAAAAAACATATTTTTTTAAAAAAAATTTTTTACATATAAAACTTTAATGGAACTGACTAATATCCTAAACATACATTCCTAAGGGTTCAATTCAACGAGTTTCCATGCTGGTCTTACCAATTAATATACAGGGTGTTAAAAATGGAGAGCAAAACAAACAGAACTTTAAATGTAAAAATCTCCTGTTTTTCAAATGGAACACCGTGTATATTTTTATTTCATCTGATTCAGCGTTGAATTACCTATCATTACTCATATATATGTCCTATACCTAAAATGAACAGTTTCGATTTTATTAGCCGTTTTCTGATTTACCCCGGAATTTTGCCAGTAAATGAGATCAGAAACTAAAAAAATCAAGATAGGCTTAGGAAATAACCTAATGCAATTGTTGACTTAAGTTGACATTTGCTCTTTTTGCTGCGAAATTTGTTAAAAAATGGCTTTATATAGTTTAGATCAGGGGTGCTCAAACGGTCGATCGCGAGTGCTTTTTGAGTAGATCTCGAGAAGAAATTTTTTTTTAATAAGTAGGTACTTAACTAAACTACAAAAATTTATTACGTAATAAAATAACACTCTGTTAGCGGCAAAAGGCGGCTTTATCAAAGGAACGCGCGGTTCTTGTCAAAGAAAAGCCGCGTTTTTTATTCTTGCCGCTTTTCCGGCGGCGCGTTTGACGGGAACATTCGAGACTTTCGTTCACGCCGATATAAATGTTGGGCCTGCAGGAATTTGAGTCATTCTGAATTGCAACTTGAAGGCAATACTACGTCGATACAAAGTTTATTATTAAAACAACAAAAAAAGTACAAAATGAGTGCAGCGAAGAAATCTAAAACGTATCATTTTAATAACGACTGGGAGGAAGAATTTTGCATTTGTCTTATTTGTCGTGCGTCAGTTGCAATACCCAAGCGTGGTAACTTAGAGAGGCATCATAAAACAGTTCATAAAAACTATAAAAAGGATTTTCCGATACAGAGTAAATTAAGAAAACGAAAAGTACGTGATTTGATATCTTGTTTGAAAAAATAACAAACCCTGTTCACAAGACCAGCCAAACAATCAAAAACTGCTACGATCGCGTCATTTAAAATATCTCATATGTTGGCGAAACACAAGAAACCATTCGAAGATGGATCGGTTGTGAAGGAAGCATTTATTGAAGCGGGTGAGACTTTATTTGGAGATTTTTAAAAATAAAACAGAAATCATGTCTGCTATTAGAGAACTTCAGTTATCTCGTCCGACTGTGACAAGGCGTATTGAAGTCATGAGTCAGGACATGGCAGATAAACTAAAAAATGATATCATGGAATGTACATACTTTTCTTTACAGTTCGACAAATCCACCGATATGACAGACACTGCCCAGTTGTGTATTTTTATTCGGATGGTATTCAATGACATGTTGGCTAAGGAAGAATTTTTGACAATCATTCCTCTGAAGGGGAAGACCCGTGGCGAAGATATATATAACGTTTTCTTCAATTTTGTAAAAAACTACAAGCTACCAATATATAAATTAGTGTGCTTTACAACCGATGGAGCACCAGCAATGACTGGAAACAAAAACGGTTTGGTGGCATTGTGTCGAGCTAATGAAGATTTCCCTTCATTTTTTTCCATCCATTGCATTATACATCAACAAGTTTGTGTTCAAAAGTTTTAAACACGGAGGAAATTATGGGCATTGCAACAAAAATTGTGAATTCCATCCGTGCACGTAGCTTGCAACGGCGGCTCTTTGAGTTGCAGTTGGAAGATAGGGAGTCAGCTGAACACACTGATTTAGTTCTTCACACGGACGTCAGGTGGTTGAGTCGCGGAAAATTCCTAGAAAGGTTTCAAGAATTATTGCCCGAAATAACAGCTTTTCTAGACGAAAGAGGTGATGACACTTGTTGAAAAACGAAAAATGGCTGACTGATTTGGCATTTTTGACTGACATCACAATGCACTTAAACACCATTAACTTGGAGCTTCAAGGTAAAGGAAAAACTGTTATTGAGATGATTAGCGCAGTAAACGCATTCAAAAGTAAATTTCAACTTATGATAGATCAACTGAAAAGAAAGGAAACATTTTCCGTCTTTGAAAGCAAGGATTCCTCAGTTGAATTTTGATACGTATGAGGCTGAATTATCAAATATTTTGGGACAATTCGAAATGCGTTTTTATAATTGTAGTAAATTGGTAAATGTAGCATCATTTATGAGTTATCCTTTTTCATGTAAAAACATTGAGGAATTAGCTACTGAAATAGCAAGTCAGTTTAATAAGAACTCATGTTCTGTTGAAAATGAGTTGGTGCAGATTATATCAGATATACATCTCAAAGCTACATATAGCTGATACAAATTTCTGGTGTTTTATATCTGAAGATAAATATCCGAATCTAAGGCAAATTGCCCTTCAACTGACAGCAATGTTTGGGTCAACTTACTTGTGCGAGTCTGCATTTTCTGAAATGAAGATAATTAAGTCAAAATATCGCAATCGACTAACTGACGATCATATATCATTATGCTTGCGATTAGCACTCAGTGGTTACATACCATCTTATAAAAAGTATGCTGAGGACATGCAGTGTCACGCTTCAACATCTAAAGTCACTTCTTAGTTAAGTTTAACACCATATGTAACTCTTTTGTTTTGTAACAACCAATAAACTCGCAATTTTGAATAACTATGAGTTTTTTCATTGATATTGTAGAGAAGAACCTAACTAAACCTAACCCAAACCTTGACTAAAATAATGTATATTGTGAGGAAAGCTAATATCTATATATGCTACGGTACACCCTACCTAGGTAGATAGGTAGGGTGTATGTACGACAACCCTGCATCACACATACTTGCAGCCTCTCAGAGTCGATCGTAAGTAGTCTAAAAATATTGAGGTAGATCGCCAGTAGTTCAAGTTTGAGCACCCCTGGTTTAGATGAACGTTTGATGCTTTTATACAACTGTTTCATAAAAAATTATACAACTGTTTCATAAAAAATAATAAAAGTCCAGGGTTAGCCCTTAGAGAATATTCGAGGGAATATCCTAATAATCGAGTTCCCTCCAGGACTATATTTTTTCGAATTGTGCGTGATTTGGAAAATTGTGTTCTTAAAAACTCTAAGAAAAGTCGTCCCAATTTTATCCTCACTGAGGAAAAACAACTAGAGATTTTACTTTGTTTCGAGGAAGATAATGAAAGATCCCAAAGAGATGCTGAGAGAGACATTGCAGGTGTCAGTAGAGGAAGTATTCAAAAAACACTGCAGGTGAATGGTTATCATCCTTATAAATTTCTTCCAACTCAATTATTATCACAATTAGACTTTAATGAAAGATTGACTTTTTGTTGTGATATTATGGACCGGCAGTTCGAAAATGTGTTTTTTTTCAAAAGTGCTTTAGACTGATGAGCCCTCATTTAATACGGCGGGTATTTTTAATCGGAAAAACACCCATTACTGGTCTCAAACTAATAAACATCTAATAAAAGCAATTAAAAAACAAGGCCGTCAAACCGTAAATGTGTGGTGCGGAATTATTTGCGACCGTATTATCGGACCAATATTTTTTGACAGGTCGTTAAATGGCGAAAGATACTTGGAGCTGCTTAGGAATGAAATCATGCCAATCATCATCAACGACTTGCCAGCAAATATTCGAGAAAATATCATTTTTCAGCAGGATAGCGCCCCTTGCCACACGGCTGCAGTGGTAGTAAATTTCCTTAATCAACATTTTCCATTGTGCATAGGAAGACATGGTTTAATATCCTGGCCACCACGAAGCCCTGATTTAAGCCCTTTAGACTCGTTTTTGTGGGGTGCACTAAAGAATAAAGTTTATAAAAATAGATCTAATAATAGAAATGAGTTAAAAATAAAAATCAGGGAAGAGATCAATAATTTTAATGCATCTAATTCGGTAATGAACGCTATTCGAAAAATGGAGGCTATTTACACTTCATGTATCGCAATGGACGGTGGCCATATTGAAAATTTTTTATAATCTGTTTTAATCATGTTTAATACTCAGTTAGTTATTAGTTATACCGTGTGGCACAAGATATTTTTTTTGTTTCTCCCTTATTTTCGTAAACATTAAATAATAAGAACATAAATTACATAATATTTCACTTTTATTTGTATTTTATAGTATTATTTATAGTCGCTATCTGTGTTAATCTGTTTACTTATATTAAAAAAAAATAGTCAAATCAGAAAACGGCTAATAAAATCGAAACTGTTCATTTTAGGTATAGGACATATATATGAGTAATGATAGGTAATTCAACGCTGAATCAGATGAAATAAAAATATATAGGGTGTTCCATTTGACAAACAGGAGATTTTTACATTTTAAAGTTCTGTTTGTTTTGCTCTCCATTTTTAACACCTTATATCATAATTGGTAAGACCAGCATGGAAACTCGTTGAATTGAACCCTTAGTAATGTATGTTTAGGATATCAGTTCCATTAAAGTTTTATAGGTAAAATATTTTTTTTTTTAATTTTTTTTTTAATTCTAAAACTCAATTTACTCAAAAACGATAAAGAATTCAAATATAGATTTTATTATAAAAACTTTCGCAAATTAACAGTAGAATTGGAACATGTAATAATATATAGGATGTCCCATTTAAATTAAGGAAGTTGACATGTGTCACGTCAAAACGAAACACCCTGTATAAGCAAAAGTAAAATAAAATAAAAATCTTTTGTCGTAACCATGACCGTTTTCTAGATAAGGTACTGTATCACCATAAAATGGTCACCCAGTACATAATTTTACGGTGAGTTAAAATCATTGTTTAATTCAGACTGTTGCGCTTCCGAAGCTTTATGTATTATTATAAAATCAAAGTGGGAAAATAAGCAAAGTGTTGCAGTCTTTTCGCTCTTTTTAGATGTGAACCGTGGAAACAAAAACTGGGATTTGTAGGAAATCACAGATATTCACATCTTACTAATTATGAATGTAACTTGAAAATTAAAATAAGTGCAATACATTTTGAGACACAGTATTTTTCGAATCTGATGCCATCCCTATAATGCATTTACCAATTAATAATAGGTCATTTTTACACTCATCAACTCAAACACTACTTCTAGAAACGGTTAATGCGTCTACACAAGTTTCTTTAATTGATTTAGAAAACATTCAAATAAATAATAGTGATACTGCTATTCAAACTAATAGTAATGGTTCAGAAGAAAGAAGGAAACTAAAATGGAAGCATGCCAAACCACTAGCATCCTTTCGTTCAATAGCCTCAGAAAACATTAACTGAAGAGAGGTATACACGAACTAGAAAAACTATTGAACATTACACGTGGAAATGAAGACATTACGCTTGAAGACGTTCAAAAGTTTTTAAAAAATAATTACCCAGAAGAATTTTTTAGTTTCCTTACAGCTCAGTTAGATTTAGTAAATAAATCCCCTAAATGTTCTCGTAATACAAAGGAATTAAAACAGTTTTAGCACTTTCTTTATATTTTCTGGGCCCAAAGGTATATAAAACATTAAAAACAATATTTAGACTTCCATCAAAAAGAATTTTAGAGAGAATTACAATGCACTGGATTGGTTACAACAGCTTTCTCCTTAAAGCTCTAGAGCTAAGAGTTAATTTATTAGAACCCATTTCTAAAGATTGCGTAATATGTGTAGACGAAATGTCACTTAAATCCAATCTTTTCTATAATGTCGTTCGGGATAAAGTTATTGGATTTGAAGAAACCGAAAATAAAATAACAACTGAAATTGCCAATAGTGCCTTGGTAATTATGGTCAAAGGTATCGCAAAAAACTGGAAGCAACCTATTACATATTATTTTTTAAAAAATTCTACAACTACAGACCTATAAGAAATAATATTTCAGTCCATAAAAAATTTGAGAAAAGTTGGTTTTAATGTAATGGGTATAATTTCAGACAGGGTTCTAATTTCTATAAACTTGTAAAAAGTGATTTTTAAACTTACTCCAGAAAATCCTACATTTTTAGAAGATAATTTGCCCGTTTTGTATTTTTTTGACACACCACATTTATCAAAATCCACTAGGAATAATTTATTTGCACATACATTTCCAGTAGGTAATAATTTTATTAAAAAATGTTATTTAGAACAAATGTACGAGTATGATAAAAAAAGAATGTATAGACTAGCGCAAAGAATGTCAGATGAGCATATATATCCGACCAATTTTCAAAAAAATGAAGGTTCGTTACGCCACACAGGTTTTCAGTGATTCTTTATGTACGGCAATGCAGGCATTAACAGAGTTTAAGGTTTTACCAGTAGAGGCCGAACCTAGTGCTAATTTCATTGAAAAAATAAATGATTTTTTTGATGTTCTTAATTGTGACAATCTTCAAAATTCTCAAGCTTTTAAAGGAACAGAACAACAACTAGATTTTGTAAAGAAAATGGATAATTTATTTAAAGAAATGAGGGTGTTTAACTCAACAGGGAAAGACATCTATTTCTTCCCTTTTAAAATAATGGAATGTTAAAGGAAAAAAATTATTTGTTTTTGTTAACACGTCATTTAAACCAGGACTGGTTGGAATTTTTTTTGGGAAAATTAGAAATGCTTGCGGGAATGCGAAAAACCCAACACCAAATCAGTTTTCTAGAGTTTTTAAAAAATTAGTTGGATTTAATTATTTTGAAGAATTTGAGGGAACAAACTGTCTGAATGATATGAATGAAATTTTAATGAATGTCACTCCAGATCTTTTACAAAAATGTAAAATTTTAATTAGTTCGCCTACAACTGACTACTTGAAAGTTTATACAACAGATTATCAACATTTTGATAAATGTGAAGGAAACTCTTTAATATATGTAGGAGGTTATTTATTAAAAAAATGTCTAACACAACATTCATGTTCTATATGCGAAGAATATGCGACAGGGAAAGACCTTCGGAGCGAAGCAACCATTTTTTGTCGTAAAAAAACCTACAATAGCACAGAAGAAAAACCTTACGGTGGCTTAACGATTCCCTCTACTTCATTTGTGGATTTTCTGATATCGCTGGAGGGCATATTTGTTCAACAATTCAATAATTTAGCCGGTGTTCTAAGATTAGTTTTTCTCATGCGTGTAACTCCTTCCCTCTAGTGTATTGTGTTTCTTTATATACTAGACTAAAGATCTATTCTTTAAAATTTGCTAACAGAAACATAAAAACCCAGAAAGCAAATAAACAAATAGCTAAGTTAACTATTTTAAAAAATGTATATTTTTTTTTGTTCTAAAACAAAATAAAATATACTGTTAAGTATCTAAATACTTTAGAGTTCTATTAATTTGGGTTTGTACTTTTTTTAATTCCGAAGGAATTAATATTTTTGCAATATATAAGCTACATTACACAACACAAAACTTGTTATTAAATTATTATTTATTTGTTTTACTATCATTTTAACCTTCACATATTTTTAAGAACGTGTCGTGTAGCATTTATAACCTAAATATAATTTCTAAATATATTAAAATTAGAGTGTCGAATGAAATTATAAAATAATTAATTAGTACACGACTTATTAGTTGAGCGATTAAATTTTACTAATTGAATGTCTCCTCGTATAAACGCGCCCCAACGAAGGCAAAGCCCGGCAAGCAGGTGCCTGCCGGTGTGTTTTTGATCTCAATACTTCAAAGGATTTGAGCTCACTGACGTTACTGTCTTGTTTATATATACTGTGCCATTATGCTTTAACGCTGGGGATTTATGTTGAACTAATTTGCATTATTTTTCGTTTTCAAAACGCTGTTTAATTCTTTTAGAGCTAACTTGTTTAGTGGAAGAAGATATTTTTATAAACAAAATGTTTTAAAGAAATGTCGTATTTCACCATTTTTGATTTGTTTTTGCCCTGTATATCGTAAAAATATTTTATATATAAAAAATTAAATAAACTCTACGTGT
This sequence comes from Kuschelorhynchus macadamiae, assembly GCA_030620095.1. NCBI lineage: Eukaryota > Metazoa > Arthropoda > Insecta > Coleoptera > Curculionidae > Kuschelorhynchus > Kuschelorhynchus macadamiae. Next base: position 1,483,175 of record JAUTXW010000521.1, on the reverse strand, counting down.
GTCGCAGTTTCTTGACCTATGGTTTAATTTTAATTTTTTCTAATAATTAAAGTAATAAAATCGATACATTCACCTTTACCCACAACTTCCCTTGTACATAATTCCACTACTTATAATACACAGTCTATATTTGGTAATAACTTTATACAAATCCGAAAAACTGTACGTTATTTCAATTTTTTTAAGATTCTAATTATTTATTATTATAATTATTTATTTTTCATAACATTATCTACGTAGCCTACAAAAAATAAATTATATCTTTTATTATTTTCTTTCATAAAAAGGTTGAATTTTACCGAATATTTTAACATTTTATTGGGCAATCATTTTGCTCTGCCATAATGGATTTATACAAACATTTTTACCAGTTTATCACTAAATCATATTTAATTTTTTTCTAAAATTTGAAGTTAGGAAACAATGATTTTTTTACATTTTGATGGGGCAGCCATTTTGTTTCGCCATATTGGATATTTACCAAAATGTAAACATTTCATTCCTATATGAGCAATGAGTTTTGACTGTGGTATAACGCATTATAGTTTCCCTTCCTATTTTAGTGTATTTGTTCGTACATTTTTAACCAACGACTTGCCAAGAAGATTGGAAAGTGCCCCTTTCAGAACAGAATCAAATTTGGGGTCTCTGGGACCTCCCGACTTAAATTTTTTGAATTACTAATTATGGGTTTTCAAAACATATTTTCATTAGACATTCCTCATCAGCGAAAAAAATCTAAACATACTTTTTATTAATTTAAAACACGCAATATCATATAGTTCCAAGGTTATTATTGAAGCAGTGACCCGTACGCGCTCACTGTCGAAGTATGACTTACCAAGTACATGAAGAAGTTCTTTACCCTATTTGTAAGCCACATCAATTTTCAAATCAATGTCTTAGACTGTTTTCGAAATAAGCAAAATATTCGATTTTTTCTTTAGCCTGTATACCAAACAATAAGGCCTATTTGATTATAGGACCTATTTGCCTTAAAGAGTCAAGAAAAATACGTGTGAATTTTTTACACGAAAAGAAAGATTGAAAGACTACTGAATTGCAATCTCTCTGGGGAAAATTCAGCGATCTGATTTCTCATCTGGAGGTCAGATTTCTGAAGATACCCCGTGAAATCCAAGACGAAAAATATTTCCAATTTAACCCGAGCTTATCCCAAAGCTTCCGGTCTATAAAAACTCCGAATTAATCTAAAGGCTGTCGAGTTCGCGAATTCTAACTCTATGGAACATGACTTCTATATCTGCCAGTATCTACCACACATTTCATGCGTGACACAGATTTCAGATACCTTTGGACACAGTAATTACAAAATCAGTTATTACATTTGGTACTGAAAATGAAATTAATGTATTATAAATTTCATTTTCAGAATCAACTAATTCGCTTTGCTGAGATTTTATAGGTAAAATGCCGCAAACATAAATAAAACTAAAGTTGATGTCTTTAAAATCAATTTTCTGTTTAAATAAAACATGGTAATATTGGATAAGTTTTTATTTACAATAAAAATATAATTTAATTTCGTTCTCAACTTCACCCTTCTCATCCTCATAAAATAGTTCCAGAGTAGTTTTGACACCATGCGCAGTGCTGACTTCTTACCCTAACAACTCAAAGATGCCGCAGAAATAAGTGTGATTTTTTTTTCAAGGCATTAACACTTTATTCCTATTATTTCCTACCTATCACTGACAAGAATGACAATGAAAGAAAACATATTTAATTTCCAAGTGGTAAAATTGCCTGCTGACATAACTGTCAGCAGCTAATCAGGGAAAAAATATCATTTTAATTTAATAATTATTATTCTTACTGTTATTTTAAATAAAAATACTGTTAAATATTATTTATTGAACTCAGGAAATAGTCTTAATAAAACCTTCAAAATATCCCTCGTGCATGGAATACCCGTTTCTAAGAAATTTGTTTATCAAATACTATTTATTACCCCCGGAATTATTTTAATTCGTAATGAATCAATTAATTAAAGATACAACAACGTTTCTTTGGAAATTTGCTATATCACCTTACAGGGCCTATTTGGGAGGTTCGAAACCGTATTTAACTGTGTTTGTAATGAAAGGAAAATATGGTATTACTATTTATATAAACAGTTTTATTTATTAGTTTACTTATTATTAACTAGGTTAATAATTAATACAATTTGCCAACTACTTACAGGAATTTTTAATAACTCACTTTCGATACGATTTAAGACACTGGCATTGAAAGATTATTCCGACGAATTACAGATTACATATGCTCGATTGGGTTAAGTATGCAAATGCCCAGACGGCCAACTCTTACAAAAAATAGTAAGAAAAATGCATATACCAATATATTTTCAAGGTTTCGCGGGTGGGGGGTCCAGACCCCCAAAATCTCCCCCTAGTTACGTGCCTGCCTCGGTTTAATAAAATTTTCTTTTTATATTTATCGCTGGAATCAACCCAACCTTTCGAAGGACTAGTATCGTGAGTGTCATATAAAGTCTCTTCCAAATAAATAATTGACCTACTTTGATTTCGGTACTCTTTACTTTTGGTCAAGAAATCCAGACGCCATTCCTGAAGCCTCCTGGATTTCATAATTTGTTTTTTAGTGTTTTTTAAAATTTAAAACCAATTCGTTTAATACATTTCCACAGACTAGTTCGACCACATTTAATTCTAGTTTCATCTTTTTCAAGTTTCTGTAATAAACTATCCAATGTGAACACGTTTCGTTCTTCATCATCTCGATCTAACTTTGAAAAGTTACGGTTTTAAAGAGCAATAAAAGCATTGTGGACTTATTTTAATTGTGTAGGTAAAAAGACAGCTGTTGACCCTACTTTTCGTAATACTTAAGTACCGTCAAACGGGGTTAAGTGAATCAAAAATTTCAGTTTTCCGATAATATTACCTGAAGGGTTAAGATAAAAATTTCTAAAAAATTAGTGGACGTTTATTCATTATTTAATTGCCTTTTAAATAACCCTAAGTCAGTCAGAACCCATTAAATTTTCTTAAAATAACAGCACCTCCCCTCTTAACTAAGGCATGGTGATATGACAGTAACTTTAGAACCAAAGGAAATTAACTCAGCTTCAGCTTCCCAGTCTTTCGAATCGCCTCGTGGAACGCATATCCCTGTTTTTAACATAGGGGTTCCACGTGTTCGGTTTAACTGCTTTGTTTCGGGGGGAAGCAGAACCGCTCAGTGTGGAAACTAACGACACCGCAATAAAGGAAGCAGACACTGTGAACGTGTAAGGCCTAGTTGTTCATGCATCCTATCCTGTTTGTCTGCCCAGTTCCACATACAATATTAGCGTAACGGCCGTTATGTGGTGGGAGTAGATTGAAAGAAAAGGTTATCTCGTGATACCAGTAACACTATCAAGGGGCATCCAGTGGACGCCAAGATGCATTAGAGATTTAAACGGAAATTTGGGATAAACGGGGTGTACCAGGAGTTTAGAGTTCGCCATCTAGACAACCCATCAATAAAGTGAAATAAGGTGTAAATCATCTGGGAGGGCCGCCCCAGCTCTGACTAAGCCCCGGACGTAGATGAATCTGGCAAATTGACTAGTATCTGCGCCAACAATCTATAAAAAATTCTCAGCTTCCCAATGAGGTGATAAAAGTTCACTCCATTAATTGCGCCCCCCTTGGGTCAATTTAGAAACCTCAAAATATTTTTAGACAATTGTTCTTAAACTTCGGAGCTATGGATAATGAACGCCCTTATCAGCAGTAACAGCCTGTATATTTACTCTAACCGTTCTTTCAACACTTTACATGAAAGAAAAAAAAAGACTTACCTTGAAAACTGGCATGACCCGCAAATATTGAATGATTAGCTGTTATTATCAAAACTATTATGTAAACTCTTTATACTATGAAATACTCCAGAAAAACACAGTGCAGATTTATGTTACAAACCGAGCAAATATTGCCGAAACTCATTAGGAATATAGCAGGATATATTCTGCGATCGACAAACACCTTCAAAGTAACCTCCAATATGTGTATGGCAGTTGTGTATAATATGCAAAACCAGATTACCTGAACAGAAAGCTTAATTAGTCCCCTGTTTCTTTAATGTAAAATACTGATAAAACCGTTAGAGTAAATATAGAACATATATTGTTGAAATCGGGAGATTACGAAGATTACAATAAAAAAAAATGTGTTTTGGCAAACATAGTATTTTCCCATATGCCAGTGCTTTTTTCAAGTTGTGTTTTATATGCAAAAAAATATAATAAAGTTGCTGTATTTTGCCGTCTTTCTAAAATATTAGTATATGTATTAAAATATAGCGTTTAACCCCTTAAATTTGCCCTGTTTTACCGATTTTTCAAAAATCTCAGCCTTATGTAAATAAAGTAAATACTTGCATTTTTAATGGATTTTGTATATAGAGATAAAAGAAAATTAACACATTTTACCGTTTGTTTTTTTTAACTAAACGCTTTACAAGAAAAAATATTTTCTTTTTTTTTAGACTTCTTTATTTCTAGGGCTATCCTGTATAATGAAAAAAAGTACTTATATACAAAAACATGTTAAATGCTCTTCTTTTTTATTCGTTTTCAAGGTGCTGTCTCATCTTTCTAGGGCTACCCTGTATAGTGGAAAAAATGTTTTTATATACACAGTTATAAAGAAATTTGACATATATTACTGTTTGCTCAGCATGCTAAAAGCTTCCGAACTATTATTTTCTTTTAAATTTTCACAAAACCGTTTAGAAAGATACGAAGCTGGCCTGGTTTCAACCACAGCCATAAACTCATACACACACACAAGACCGTTTCATCATTCTAGGACTACCCTGTATAGTTGAAAAGAGTATTTTTTTGATATAAAAGAAATTTGAAGTTGTTTGTTTTATTATCAGGTGGCTGTTTCATCTTTGCACGAGAAAAGAAAAATGTTTTTATATCCAAAGAAAAAATAAAAGAAGTTTGACAAGATTTGCCCTTTTTTGATTTTTATTTTCGTGAAACTTCCTCATCCATTTTGGGCTATCCTGCAATTTTTCGAAATATTAAGAATTATGTTTAAAATGGATATAATCAAAGAAAAAGTACCTACGTCAATGACTTCTACAATTTTTCAATGCAAGTACAGGGTGTCCCATTTTGAGTACTTTCGCGGGGTATCTCCGTTATTTTTATAGATAGAAAGTTGAAATTAAAAATGCCGTTAACAAAATTTTTATAGCCCTTTTAATTTTTAAGATATAGGGCTAAATTGAAAATGTTGCATTTTCAGGTACCTATCGTATCTCAACTATCAGATAACTTATCGACAATGTGATAACTGTCTCTTATATAGCTTTTCCCGTAGAACTCAATTCCGGAATTAGTATACAGGGTCAGGTCAAAAAGGAAATTGGTGTGCCAAAAACTGACGGTAAATTTAATACAATTTGTTATCTGGTCAGACGAATGCTTTTTTTCGAGTGCGGGAATTTTTAATCGTCACAATATCAAGAACTGGCATAGTGAAAATCAGCATTTAATATTTTTAAGGGAACAAGGATGCTTTGGAGTTGGGGTGTCATTTTTATTTTGGCAGACATATAGTTTACAGGATTTTTGAAGGAGGTCTTACAGCTCGTAGATACCTAGAAATCCTTGAGGAAGTTATTCCAGAACTGCTCGAAAATATTCCATTAGCCCAATATAATGCTGTTTACCTACATGGTGCCCCCAAGTCACAACTCAACTTTCTCAAATATGGATAGGTACCAATAGACCAACAGACTAGTTAGATGGCCTCCACAATCTCCAGATCTCTCAATTTTAGATTTTTTTATAGGGCTACAAGGTATCCAATTCTTCGTTAGCAATATGTAACTTTCCATTGTTTATTATTGTGATGCATGGCCTACGATTAAATTATGCATTTAATTTCAGAATTTTGTCATTTATTTGCGTGTTTCTGAGAAAAAGTGCCTACTATTATATATTCTTGAAAAGGCAAAAAAGACAAATTTTATAGTCTATAAATATACAGTGTGTTCCATTTTTTTGACTTTTTGACCTGACCCTGTATACTAATTCCGAAGGCGTCGAATTTTTGTCTGAAAATGCAACATTTTCAATTTAGCCCTGTATCTTAAAAACTAAAAGGGCTATTATAATTTTAACGAAAACCGCAACTTTCTATCTATAAAAGTAACGGAGATACCCCGCAAAAGTACCCAAAATAGGACACCCTGTACATTTATATTTCATTCCCCTTAAAAATCAAAATACAAGAGTTCTAACCACACTACACCACAACTTGTTACGTTCTGGACGCGCGTTTCGCTAACCAAGTTAGCATCATCAGCAGATGATATAAACTAAAGTAACTTATACTGAGACTATTTATAGGTAAATGTGGTCACACTTGGTTGCACCCGACTGCACCGTTATCAAGTAAACAATAGAGGGGATTATAGTCGACTTTGTCTTTGGGGTTTCCAAGGAGATTTTTCAAACTGTTCTCCGTTTTGTAGGCTACTCTAAAACCTACGTTTTTAAATACTTTTTCTAGACCTCTCGTATATCTGGGATCATATGGGATTACTATGAATTTATTGGAAGCCTCAGGTGTTTGAAAAGTAGTAGTAGCATCTTTTAACATTTTCTTATACTTCTGTCTATTTACTAATTTATGTACAAAATTATCGTTATATCCATTACTTTTATCTATATTTTAATCCGATTCATTTCATTGTTAAAACGTTCTTTACTTAATGGAAAATTAACTAACCTGTGAGTTAAGAAATGGAATGCTGCCATTTTGTGTTGACGGCAATGAAATGAGTCGGATGTTATATTCCTATCAGTATTAGAAAATTTCCTATAAATATCAAATTTTAATTTATCGTTATTTCTAATAACTAACGTGTCGAGAAAAGGTAATTGCCCATTGTTCTCCTTTTCGTACGTAAAATTAATGGAAGGATATTTATTGTTTAATGTTTCTAAGAAAGTGTCCAAATTTTCTGTTTTAGTATCAAAAATAGCAAATATATCGTCTACATATCTATACCACACCTTTGGGAAATACTTGAGTTCTTTTTTGAATTGGGTTTCTAATTTGCCCATCGCAGTTCCCTTAAGTTGTTTATAATATTTATTGTTGAACTGAAAAAAATTTTGATTCATAATATTATTTTGTGAGAAGTTTATATTCATCAATAATTTCTTTCTTCAAATTATTGATTTCAAGTAGTTCCTTTAGGTAGTCTAAAGCTAGTGGTATGGGTACACTAGGAAACAATGAGCTTACTTCAAAAGATATTAAAATTTCACCTTCTTTTAAGTGAACATTCTTAATTTTATCTAAGAATTCTAACGAGTTAGTAACCTCAAAGTTATCATACGAGATATTTAATTCGCTGAATTCTTCTACTAACCGGTGGTGATCCAACAGCTGAAACAATAGGTCTCATGGACTTCCAAGTTTATGGATTTTGGGAAGGCAATACAGTTTAGATAACTGTGGGTTACTATGTGTTAGTTTAAATTTTAGTTTATCGGACACAAGGTTTTTACACAGTTTTAAAGTACTTTTTACTTCTGTTATCATTTTTGATAACGCGTTTTTCTCAATTAAATCGTAAGGACCAGTTTGAATCAAATTGTCTACTCCTTCAAAATAATCTTTTTGTCTAGTATAACAACCTTATTTCCTTTGTCAGCTTTTAAATAAAAACATTCCATTAAGAATTTACATTTACAAACATTAAGAATGTTCACTTAAAAGAAGGTGAAATTTTAATATCTTTTGATGTAAGCTCATTGTTTCCTAGTGTACCCATACCACTAGCTTTAGAATACCTAAAGGAACTACTTGAAATCAATAATTTGAAGAAAGAAATTATTGATGAATATTTACTTCTTATAAAATTATGTATGAATCAAAATTTTTTTCGTTTCAACAATAAATATTATAAACAACTTGAGGGAACTGCGATGGGAAATTGCTTATTTCCGTTCCTTGCAAATTTGTTTATGGGCAAATTAGAAACCCAATTCAAAAAAGAACTCAAGTATTTCCCAAGGGTGTGGTATAGATACGTAGATGATATATTTGCTATTTTTGATACTAAAACAAAAAATTTGAACACTTTCTTAGAAACATTAAACAATAAATATCCTTCCATTAATTTTACGTACGAAAAGGAGAACAATGGGCAATTACCTTTTCTAGACACAATAGTTATTAGAAATAACGATAAATTAGAATTTGATATTTATAGGAAATTTACTAATACTGATAGGTATATAACATCCGACTCATTTCATTGCCGTCAACACAAAATGACAGCATTCCATTTCTTAACTCACAGGTTAGTTAATTTTCCATTAAGCAAAGAACGTTTTAACAATGAAATGCATCGGATTAAAAATATAGCTAAAAGTAATGGATATACTGATAATTTTGTAAATAAATTAGTAAATAGACATAAGCATAAGAAAATGTTAAAAGATGCCACTACTCTTCAAACACCTGAGGCTTCCAATAAATTCATAGTAATCCCATATGATCCCAAATATACGTCAGGTCTAGAAAAAGTATTTAAAAACGTAGGTTTTAGAGTAGCCTACAAAACGGAAACAGTTTGAAAAATCTCCTTGGAAACCCCAAAGACAAAGTCGACTTGAGGGAGAGGAGTGGCATCTATGAAATTAGCTGTAATGACTGCGATCTAAAATATGTTGGGCAAACTAAACGCTCCATAAACATTCGTTTTAAAGAACACATGGCACATTTAAGAGACGGAAGGACAGAAAAGTCAAGCGTTGCCCAACATGCTTTGGAAAACAATCACCGAATAGGAATAAATAATCTTAAGTTGATTAAAAATGTATCTAATAATAGATTATTGGATGCATTTGAGAGTATAGAAATAGTTAAATGTGGTAAGAAAGCACTAAATAAAGACAAAGGGCATATTCCCTATAGTCCCCTCCAACCAAGTGTGACCACATTTACCTATAAATAGTCTCGGTTAGTATAAGTTACTTTAGTTTATATCATCTGCTGATGATGCTAACTTGGTTAGCGAAACGCGCGTCCAGAACGTAACAAGTTGTGGTGTAGTGTGGTTAGAACTCTTGTATTTTGATCTATCTTCCACCACAGGTTCTAGTGTTAGGACCCCTTAAAAATATCCAATATCTTGACACTCAAAATCTAATCCCCGCAAGACAGTGATCTAGACTATTATTTTTTGGTGCAAACTTGAAACGAATCAGTTTGTTCTTAAGTTGTCATTTGAAAAACCACAGAAAATATACCTAATGTTTTCTGTGTACAAACTCTTTGTTTACATACACACACATGTGTACAGATATACAGGGTGATTCATTAAGAATGGTCGTCTCTGGCCATAACTCGGTAACCGTTGATCACATAATTATGGTAAAAAATATTTATGGGTAAATCGGTCGAGAGAAATAATTGGAAATTATTATCAAGTTCGAAAAATTGCCGCTAGCGTACCAGAAATCCAAAAAAGGAATGCCGATTCTCTCTTGAATTTTCTGTCTTCACGTATAGCTATTAAGCTAGATGGCGTTTTTTCGACATTCTTCAAATAATATGGATTTTCTAAAAAAAAAAAATCAAATGGTATGATTTGACTTTTTTGTCATAATTTAAGGTTATAAAAGATATCGAATAGTGAAATAAAAAATCCAGGTAATTTATATTTAAAAAATTGTTGATGGTCGTCCGAATCCTAAACGTCGGATTGAAAAACTAACCTCACCAATTTGTGCAGGAGAAAAAGTGACAATAATGAAGGGAAAAATATAGCCTACAATTTTAGAACAAAAAAAAAAAAAACAAAAAAACAAAAATAACTTTTATTATGGTTTTTCTATAATTGCAGGCTTAGTTGAAATGACAGATGAAAATAATTGAGTGAGGTTAGTTTATCAATCCGACGTTTCGGATTCGGGCGATCATCAACAACTTTTTTAACTTAAATTAAATAATGACAAAAAAGTCACATACCATTCGATTTGGGTGAGAAAATCCTTATTATTGGAAGAAGTACGAAAAAACGGCAATCTAGTGACCACTAAAGGAGAGCATAAAAATATAAGATAAAAAGTTATTTAAAGTTTTTTGTACGAGATGTAATTTAATGGCCAATAAGTCGAAAATAGGTTTCAATTGGACAACCTATTTATTTGTGATTTTTAGGCGATACAATTTTTCTCCATAAAAAATTTTGCTAAACTGAAAAATTAAATTGATTTATAAAAAAATGCTATTTTGTATACAGGGTACGAAGCAAATACAAAAAAAGAAGTTTGGACAAAAAAAAATTGAAATTCCAACTTTTGATGCAGCTAAATTAAAGAGTCTGCAAATACAAGCGCATTTTTTTTTTAATATATATAATAATTAAGTAGTAAACACATTTTCAGCTATAACAAAACTTTTGTAATAAAATCATTATTTCGACAACATATGCTACGTGATGACTCGCTGCATTCAACAACTATGCGGTCTGACCACTTGGACTATTGGTTTTCTATTTTTCTATTTATTTTGTATCCTGTATATAAATTGACATTTTTTAATTCAATCTTATTTTTCAGGCAAGGAAAATTTTTATGATGAATAACTTTTTCGCCTAAAATTAAAGTCTACATTTTACCCAACATCACGCTGTAAAAAAGTGACCCACCTAAAATGCTAAAAATAAAAGTTTACTACATAGGTTATTTTTTATTTATACAGAATTTTAATGGAAAACCCTGTGCAGAAAACAGACCTATTTGATGGAGATGGGTTTCTGTACACATTTTGAATGGGATTTATAACTAAACCGACAGGATTCCAGTGGCGTAGCTACTGGAGCGCATATTGCGGAGGGCCCACTGATGCTAGGAGCCCGGCGATAATGTGCCCAAGGAAAACTATGGATGAGTCTTTTTAGTCGTCAGTTATTTTCCCGCCCTGCTGTTGTAGCTACGCCACTGCAGGATTCACTAAAAAGATAACAAATGAATATTATTGTAAAGTAAAAAAAATGAACACTGGCTTAGTATGCTTCGTTTTAAAAGAACCACTGTGTATATTATTGTTTCGTTAAATGGGCCTTTTCCTGCTAAATAGAAATATACTTGATTTGATACCTTTATCTTTAAGACAACCAAACCAATTTCATTAAAGTGGCAATACATCAGAAAGGGAGGGAACATCTTAACATATATATATATAATTTTCTTTTTCTTAAAATTTCATTAGTAAGAGTATTTTCAATAGAATTATGTTATCCATTAATTAAGAAGATATAAAATTTTTTTTTGAAAAATCATATTTTATGAAACTTATTTCTTGGTGTGTTGTTTTTTTGTACGAAACTAACCCTGGAATTTTGTTCTGCAGCATGGTAAAATTTCCATTTAGTGGCTCTATAGAAAATCATGGAGAGAACCTTCTTTTTTAAAATGGTTATTACTCACAATTTTGGGGCACCATTATAAAGTCTATTCCTAGATTTTAGTGAATCGAACATCAAAAAAAAATTACAAAACATCTTCTAAAATGTAATTTTTGAAATAGGAAACCATTAATTTAGTTTATATTAAAAATGCTAAAATATTATCTTAATTATCAAGCCCATAATAAATGCGGCCTTGACTCCGACCTAATCTATGCGGGCCGCTAGCTTCTCTGCAGCCAAGTCCTGTATGCTTGATTTCCTGTGAATCGAGCCAGAGGTTATTGAACTTTCCACCGGCTGTTTGCAATTTTTGCATTTCAGTCGCGTGCTTTAAGTGGGGGCGGAAGCTATCCTTGGAGTAGGTTCTTTGTTTGAACGGCTATCCGTGTGTTGTGTGATACGTACGTCGCGTCGTGCATGATGCGATATGGAAGACAATAATACGGACGTGGATATGCAAATACCGTCAACTTCGGCTGTAGGTAATAACGTTGAAAATGTTGGCGAATTTAGTAAGAAGAGTGTGTGTGTGAATGTGTGGTGTGTGTCTTAATAACAAAGGGATTTTCAACATTAAACTTCGCTGATAAGCTTCAAATAATTTCCAAAGGAAGGGCAAAACTGAAAAATGAAAAACTGTATTATTTTTTACTGTATTTTTATCCGGAAAAACAATACGAACAATTTAAATGGCTAACAGGGTGTGAAAATATAAGTAAATTATTTTGTTGGCCATGTTTACTTTTTGAAAATGAAAAAGGTCTCTGGAATAAAACTGGTTTTTCCGATTTAAACAATTTCCATAAAGCTGTAAAAAAGACACAAAGCGCATTTGCAGGCCATCATATATGAAAAAGTCTTCGGCAAAACCAGAATTGAACACGCCCAAAATTAACAGTTGGAAATTAGTCACCGCCAACACAATGAACCAGTCGATAAAAATAGGCAAATTAATTAATTAAGAAGAGTTATCGATGTTGTTTGTTTTATCGGACAGCACGAATTGGGATTTAGAGGTCATGACGAAACAAGGGTTTCTTCGAATAGAGGAAATTTTCAAGATTTACTTAGTTTAATGGCTAAATATGATGATTGCTTAAAAAATCATTTAGAGCAGTCTAGCTTTTTTCGCGGAACGTCGAATCGAATCCAGAATGATTTAATTTCCGCTGTTGCAACCATTATTCTAAATAGAATTAAGCAGGAGATTGGCGAGGCGCGGTTCATTGCTATTGTTCTGGACGAAACAACTAATATCATTAATTTTAGCCAATTATCTATAGTAATACGCTACGTTAAAACAGACGGAAGTATTCAAGAGCGATATTTAGGTTTTAAGAATGTGTCCGAAAATCGTACAGCAGATGTATTATATACCGTAGTTTATAGCGTTACTAAAGAAATTAATGGAAAGAAAAAATTAGTTGCTCAAAGCTATGATGAAGCTGCAGTGATGGCACGACAATTAGGGTGTCTGCAAGCTAAAGTTCGAGAAACTTTCGCAAGTGCTGTGTTTGTCCATTGTTTTGCTCATAAATTAAATTTAGTTTTATCCCAGTCCACCAATCACATTAAAGAGTGTAAAGTATTTTTCGTTACTTTAAGTGGCATGGCTGCTTTTTTTCCAAGTCAACAAAACGTACACAAGCTATAGACTCCATCGTCCACAAACGATTGGCCAAAGTAGCCCCTACTAGTTGGAACTATAATGGAAGACTTGTGTTAACAGTATCTGGAAATCGTGAATCACTGATTGAACTATTTGAGAATATAATAGAAAATAATGAAATGTGGGACTCAGAAGCAATAAATAGTTCGAGGGGGTTTTTGGACTCTTTGAAACGAGATTTAAATTTTAATTATCTGTTGAACATATTTTCAGAAATATTTCCATTCTCGGACAATGTTTTTAATATATTACAAACTAAAACAAATGATATTGCTTTTTGCCTAAAAAAAGTGGATGATTTTAAGTCCATGTCAAGCCAAAAAAGAGATGACTGACCCATTTTGGGAGAAAACGATGACGTTAAATGTAAGCCACAAGCCAAGCGTCTTCGAACAGACTAGGTCGGAGATGTTCAAACATCATACAGACGCCTCTTTTATGAAACAATCGATCAAATTCAGCAACAAATAAACTATAGATTTAACGGTTTAAATAACTTCTTCTTCATTATGGCCAGTTCTTCGACCGAGTGTTACTGCGATCTGAACTAAAAGTGATTTAAGAAACTGATGACATTAATGCAAAAATAACGCTAAGGAACTAATACAATTTTTAAAAGACAGGGAGCTGGAAGATGCCTACACCGAAGTGTCGAAATTGTGTGAATTAATATTGACAACACCTGCCACAAGTTCATCAGTAGAACGCAATTTTTCAACACTTAAACGTATAAAAAATTTCGTGAGAAATTCAACGGGGCAGGAGAGACTTTCGCATATGCCGCTGTTGTTCATTGAAAATAAACTTCTCCAAAATATGTCGGAGCATCGAAGTTTTTACGATGACGTCATTGACGAATTTGCAAAAAATGATCGTAGAATCAAATTACATTACAAATAGGTAAGTTTCTAAAAATTGCTTCCCTTTCTTAAAATTTCACCGCACGCCCGGGCCCCTGAAATCAAAAGAAATGAAAATATAAATAGATTACTGAATGTTCCTCATTTTACCGATCCTTATGAAATTCATTTTTTATCCTTTAACACGAAAACTAATTTAATGTTTATATGACAATAAAAGCAACACATTTACCCCTTACATATTATCACGTAAAGTCACAATTAGCCAGCTAACCCCAACAAGTATATTAATTAAAACTTAAATAACTTAAGTCAAGAAACAATATGCAGAAAATACTGAAATTCTACTTATCCAGTTGATTTAAAAAAATCAAGGAATATATGCCGATGAACTCGCAACAATTTGGTCAAAATCCATTATGGAGGCCAAACAAAATATAAAAAAACTTATTTAATGTTTAAAATTCAATTCAATAATAAAAAGCTTATAAAACCAGTGTAAAAAAACTTACTCAATTATATGACATAACAATTAAATTAAAAAAAAAATCAAAATTAACAATTAAAATATCAGTAATTTACCTGTTTAAATTAAGAAAGAAAAATAAACAATTTTTAATAGTAAAACCTGTATACATTTTTAAAGATACTTGAAAAAACTATACCGATTTATAGAGGAAACCCTGTGACTATACTTACCCTTACCCCATGTTTATTCAGAAGTCACCCCCCAAATCAATGAAACAAATATAACTTAGCAAGTACTAAAGGAAAAAATAAAAAGCTGACTTTAGCACCGAAAGATTTATTGAAAGAAAAGTACATTAAATTTTTCCTTGACAGGGCAGAACAACACTCTTTCGATTCTTCTAAGGGATGCTGCCACCTTAATTTGCAGATGTGGGAGATTTTTAGACTAAAAAAATATGCTTTACAATTTCCGTCATTCTATTTCTATCAGGTGTAAAAATCCTTATCGCCTTTTGTATTCTACATATTCAGGATTAGGGAAAAGCTGTTTTCGTTGTAGGTGGTAGTTAATTTATAATAATACAATTAAAAAACTTCTATTTTTAACTCATATCTTTTTTAAAAATAGACTTTAAATTTACAAGATCGTTTTTCCCACCATTTTTATATTTAACATACCTCGAAAAACCTACATTCTCCGATTAAAACTAATGACTAATCTGATAACAATTAATTTGTTAGGCGGGAATAAAAATGTTAGGGGATACGTTTTTGGAAGGCTGGTATAAAATTGGGTTTGAAAGTTAAACTAATTTTGAGAAATGTATTTTCATATTTCTCCCAATAAATGTTTAACTATGTTAAAGCAGCAGTGCTGTCCTGGCCTTTGCAATATCCTCTACTCAGTCAAAAGGCGATAATAAACTTTATTTAATAAACCAATACGTCGTTCGGCTTTTCAGGTTAATGTAAAATTTCATGACTTTTCCAGGACATCTGTTGTATTCCAGGTTTCAGATAAACAAATTATGGTGAAAGAAGTTTTTACAGTTATCAACATAAATGTATAATTTAAATGACACACCTCATGAAAAAAATCCCTTAAAACAATGTGCATTTTGGTACCCAACATTTTTATATTTTTAAATTTTATTCCGAGGAGTGTAAGTGAATAAAGGGAATTTTGCAAAGAAAATTTGTAATAAATAAACACGCATTTTATTTTTATGTTGTCACATGTAAGAAATAATTTTTATGAAAAAAAAAATCAATATTAGGAATTTTTTCTCCTCAATTTTTGATAAACGCTCGTTAGAAAATTCAAGTATGTAATTTTTTGTATAAATATGTTTACCATATTTTTCCTTTTTGCAGAGTTCAAAAAAAAACAAAAATCACTGCAAATCGATTAATCTAGCTCCTACTTTCGACAAAATGTTTTTCCAGAAAAAATCCAATTCGGCAAAAAAAATTAAGATAGATTATCAGAAGTACAATAAATTTAAATGAAACCTTAAAAAGCACTATTTTATTTACACTAACACAATATCAGATAAAATATCTAACATAAAGTACAAATCAATGTTTTTTTAAAAGCTGTTGTCTTCTAGGGATAGTCATTCTTTCTCCCCTTTTTCCTTTTGAGGCCAATTCCAAAAGAAAATGAAACCAATTTTATTTCTTTTCCAAGTCTCTTTAAATAATGTTTGGAGAAAATGTCGTTAAATAATTGTACAACTGACCCATAAAATGTAACTATGCTGGATCATCATGAAAAAATACGAATGTCCGTGGAAGGACAATCTGCATGGATGAAAATAACTTTATTAATGAAGATTTTAAACTTAAATGAAAAATAAAGGTGAAAACTTCTTTGATCGATTCATTAAAAGTTTATCAGAAAGCCTTTTAAGTTCCGTCAAAAAATGAAATCCATTATAATTCGTTATTTATTTTAATTTAGTGTCACTTTGTAATTTAATATAATATAATAATACAGGAATAAAGAAGTTTAATGCTATGCACTTCTTTTTTTTAAACTTAAGACTAAGTAAACAATTTTGAAGGATTAGCAAGCTCTAGCCAATAAGCTTTTGCTTAGTGTGTTATAACCACAACATTAAAAGCTGTTTTTTTTTGCTTCGTTGTTTTCAAAAACGTCAAATAGGTCATTTGAAAAATTACACTGGCCGACAAGATTTTTCTAACACAGACCAGCTCATTATTTTCACAATGGAAATACCTTCCCAATAATAAAAAAAATATTCGGAAAGCCCTAATACGTATCATTTTTTAATAGCCTTAGAACCTTTTATATTGGCAGGTAAATAATTTTATCGTGGAGCGGCTAAAATGGGTCCATTTTACAACAGAAAAATTACCTAGACTGGGCTGTTTACAACATTAGACATAAAATAAACGTTAAACATCACTCTTATGTTGAGTTTCGAATTGAGTGGTTCTCTGTGTATCGATAAGCAAGTATATGTGAATGTCGAGTCAAACGCGCCGAAGTTGCAAAATTTCTCCTGACAAATTTTGTTATATTTTTCGAAAATGTAAAAAAACCTACTTTAAATATTTTGGTGTGTTAATTGGGGATTAAGATAAGCTGTGCGCTCCCCATGTGTGCTGTGTTAGTGGTAGAGTATAATTGGTGCAGTGGATGAAGGGAAAGAGAAAAAACATGCCTTTTGCAGTTCCAAATGGTATGGCGAGAACCCACCAATCATTCTGACGATTGTTATTTTTGCCTGACAAAAACTAAAGTTTATTCCAAAAAGGGAAAGCACAATATAGAATAGCCAAATTTGCAATCTGCCATACGACCTGTTCCCCATAATGGAAATTTGCCAGTGCCGATTGCGCCTTTAAATTGGCAAGCTATTGATTTGGGAGCTAATGGAGATAACGCATCATAAGACAGCTCAGAATAACAGTGCACCGATCCCACTTTTACCACAGGTCCTAGTTCCGGCGAGCCCCATAATGGAAATTTGCCAGTGCCGATTGCGCCTTTAAATTGGCAAGCTATTGATTTGGGAGCTAATGGAGATAACGCATCATCAGGCAGCTCAGAATAACAGTGCACCGATCCCACTTTTACCACAGGTCCTTTGATTGTTCAAAGTGAATTAAATGATTTAGTACACGATTTGGAGTTATCCAAGCAACAGTCAGAACTTCTGGGTTCCCGTCTTAAGGAATGGAACCTATTGGCCAAAGAAACAAAAGTTATTTTGTGTTTTCTGAATTCAACAGTATGGAAAATTCGTTGTGCGCATGTACTGATATAGACAGTTTAATGCAGGAACTTGATATTGAACATTCTCCCCGTGAATGGCGCTTATTTATAGACTCATCTAAGTATAGCTTCAAAGCTGTGTTATTGCATAATGGAAATTTAAAACCCTCTATACCAGTTCCCCATTCAGTTGCAATGAAAAAAAAATTATGAAAATATGCGCACGATTTTGGATAAATGGCAGATATGTGGGGACTTAAAAGTTTATAGCGATTTTAGTGGGACTTCAGGGGGGATTTACAAAATATTGCTGTTTTCTTTGTTTATGGGACAGTCGTGCAATAAATCAGCATTATGTAACAAAAATTTCTCCAGAAAGAAGGGAATTTCAACCGGGATCTCAGTGTTAAATTTATACACCACTTGTTGATCCCAAAAATGTCCTTTTGCCTCCTCTTCACATTAAACTTGGGCTGATGAAAAACTTTGTGAAGGCTTTGAATAAAGATGGTGATGGATTTAAATACCTAAGACAATTCTTTCCCCAGTTAAGTGATGCCAAATTAAAAGAAGGCATTTTTATTGGGCCACAAATCAGAAAATTACTGGACGATGTCAATTTTACGGAAAAGCTTACCAGGCAGGAACTCAGAGCATGGAATTCATTTGTTAATGTAGTAAGACGATTTTTAGGCAACAATATGGATGAAAATTATGAAAAATTAGTTAATGAACTCTTAAGATGCCTATAAAGGGCTTGGTGCTAGAATGTCATTAAAAATTCAGTTCCTCGATTCCCATCTGTCATTTTTTCCTAAAAATTTGGAGGCTGTTAGTTGCGAGCAGGGTGAAAGGTTTCACCAAGATATCAGAACAATGGAAATTAGGTACCAAGGACGATGGGATCCAACCATCATGGGTGACTACTCTTGGTTTTTGAAGAGAGAGGATAGGACACCTCATAAACGGAAAAAATAAAGTTTAATTAGTGTTTTAAGTTAATATTTTTCTCGATTGCTTTTCTCTTAGATGTATGGTATGCTTAATAGGCAGAAACTGTAAACAGTCAATAAACAGGGTTAAGAATTTTTTGAAATAATTTTTTCTATACATATTAAGTATCGTAACATTCGATATCGTTCTACAACTCTAACAATAAAACCCTACGTGTTACAACTTTCTATTTGCCATTTTCGCATTTGGATAGGTCCATTCTATTAGATTACGCTATTTTGATTTGTGTTACAACAAAACATTTTTTTTTGTCGGCCAGTGTTATTGACCTAATTCTGCTGGGTTTCTAACTCTGTATTCCACACAGCAGATGAAGCCGTCCATACCAATATGTGTCCGCAAGGCCTTCATGTGTTTGTGTATGTTTTATTTATTTTAGGTAGCTAATTAACCAGCTTATAATATTGATTCATTGTATCCTGACCAATGTTTGAAATATTCAGAAGCAAAATATATTTTACTTTACTGAGCAATGTCTACGAAACTGTAATATACATTTTACAAAAATATTTTTTTTTAGGTCGCGATCCCTTTTACTTTCCGAAACTATTATTGTGATGTCACTGACTGTTTTTATTTAGAAACTAAGATTCCTTATTTTGTTTTCTTACTTTAATCCGATATTTTGGACAGTTTAGACGTTAGTTGGCAAAAGGTTGTTAAACATTTTAATTTTTTCTCTCTTTTTATTTTGACTGCTAAAAATGCAGTTCACATAAACATGTTCGCGACCTAAGAAAGGTAACACCCAGTATAATTTTGTAAAATGTATTATAACCATTTTCGTAGACATATTTTACAGTATATGTGTGTGAAAATTTAATGATTTATGTCAAGAAACGAATAAGAAAAAAAATGATACCCTGTATCTTAAAAACGAAGGCTTTCTAGACATATGAACTTATAGTCCAAAATTAAGATAAACAAATACGACCTTTATTTTAACCATCAATCAAAAAACACCCTGAATGTTAACAACACAAACTAGTAGCTAGTGGGAAACACAGCGCACAAGTGTAAATTTTGATAATACATTTATAAACGTGGTAAGGCATTAATTTGTGATCCCCTATTTTAATTAAAATGTATCAACTCCTCTCTTAAATACCTCAGATACTGATTTTCATGTCATGTTAGAATTGCCCTTTTGGTTTTTTAAATATTGACTAAAAATTCATAATTTAAAATCTGCAATACTCCGCGATACCACTTTTGAGCCGAGTCCGACCACAAATAATTCATACCAGAAACTGTCAAACTGTATTGTCAAATAAACTTTGTACCCATTCCAAATTTGAAAATTAATCGGTTATGTGGAAGTGGGTGAAAAATCTATTACAAGATTTCAAACAATTCAACTTAAATCTATGGCATATATTTTATCTTTTAACTAAATTGTATAATTTATGGTTTGAAATGAGAGAACAAATTTAGTTTAGTTAAAAACAATTTTTCAAGAATTTTATGAAATCTGCATTTTACCTATAAAACTTAGGGGTTTTTCTTTTGTTTTACGGAAAACACAACAAAGCACCGAGATTTTATAGCACAACACATAGGTAGTAATAATTTGTAAACTCCGATCAAATGAACTTACCTTTTCCAAGGTATTCTTATGCGCATTTATTATAAACAAAACTATACGTTTGTTTTTAATATAAACATAATCATTTTCCTAATGTTCTCTTTAAGTCTAGTAGAAACACATATATATACCCATTATCCAAGTTTAATAAATAACTAAATATACATAATATAATTCTGCCAAGGTGTAAACCATTACACCCTTTTACATAGGATTCGGGACTAAGGATGGGAAAAGGTTACTTTATTTCTGTAATGTATCTTTATTTGTACAAAACCACATTTATTTCTGTAAAAATCTCATTCAGTATGACGCAAAATCTCCTTAAAAAAAAATGTGCGAAACAAAAATGCGTAATTTAGTTAGTATGTCGCAAATATATTAATAAAAAGAAAAATAAACAAAAAAAAAATGTATTTTATTTTATTTTTTTTTTCGAAGCAGAACCTGAAAATCGCGAAAGAAAAGGTTTTGAAATGAAAACGCAATTCCTTGTATCTTTTCACACTACGTTGTGAGACATAGTGTAAAAACATACTAGGAATTGGCTCAAAATGTATGCGTTAAAAACGAATTTATTCCAAATAATAAATTATTACATCACGATACAATGTATATCACAGTTAAAATTACGTATTATCACAGTATGTTGTAGTTTTAATGCTATACTTTTGTTTCATTTTATTTTTAAAAAGTAAAGCACTAACGTAGAGGGAAGGGAGGGGAGGCAGATTTATTTGAACAAAACTTTTCAATAAAGTATACAAAATTTAACAAAATGTAGAGAAGTTGTAGATACCTTATGCCGCGAAGGGCTTCTTTATGGGCTTGGAACACTTTTACGTTGTTCATGTTTGACTGCCAGTATTTCACGTAACCCGCGTGGTCCCCCGTCACCATCCAGCTGTCATTGTGGCTCCACACCATAGTTCGGACTGGACTGTCGTGGGCCTGAGGAAACATAAACAAAATTTATACTGGATTTTTCGGAATTGAATACTGATAATTTGGGATGTGATTCATTGGCAACTTTTAAGTATAAAAGTTCATATATACTTATGTCACACAATGGCAAAGCTTTATTTTTTTACAATTCTGAAGAAAATTAAATTAAAACTGGTACAGATATTCCTTTTGTATGATCTATAAACATCTGCATTTAGAACAATCTTCAGGGTGATACTTTTGGAGGTCATGATTCCACTCCAAACTTTTTTATGCAATGACACTGAACTTAATAATTTTGTTGACACTGAGCTTTTGCTTCCTCAATTCTCCAATATATTACAAAACTTTTTTGCTATTGTTTAAGAGTATGTATAAGAGCGGGCAATTTGACTAGTTGGGGAGTATCGTCACATTTCATAAAAGTTTAGGACACTGCGAGGTGTTAAGACACCAAAAAAAAAAAAACATTATGTAGG
Source organism: Kuschelorhynchus macadamiae (assembly GCA_030620095.1). NCBI lineage: Eukaryota > Metazoa > Arthropoda > Insecta > Coleoptera > Curculionidae > Kuschelorhynchus > Kuschelorhynchus macadamiae. The sequence continues at coordinate 1,461,424 of JAUTXW010000521.1, read as the reverse complement.
TTGTTTCAAATGTCAATACTATTTTATAGGTACTAACAAACAGTAATATGTGTACTAATTGTCATTCAATTATTATTTAAAATGTATAATATGAAAGTTAAAAAAATAATGAAACTTTGATGTAATTATGTATGAACATTTGTATTTGAAATTAGTCAAAGACTGAGATCCTGAATTATCAGCATTCAATTATGAAACACCGTGTATATTAAATTAAAAACATTAATATACAAAGTGTTTGGTTTGTCGATCGATACGTTTACTAAAGTGGAGGCAATATTACCTAAAAATATTGTGAAAACTTATTATAAACTCGATTTCAAAGGCTTTGTTGTTAAGATACAGAGTGCTAAAGTTTTAGGTTTTCTTCACTAATAACTTGTTTTTTTTTTTAATATTTATAAACGGTTGTTTTAAAAAATTTCTGATCTCAAAGTTCGCCACTGCAAAAAACATTATAAGGCCTGATTACTACTAAAATTAATACTGGTACTAGACACTTACATTGTGTATAGAAAATAAACTAAACTGTTATAACTGTTTTTAAAATATTTAAGTATCTCAATAATGAATCTTAATCAGAACAGTTTGTATAAGAACTTTGTATTTTGTCTTTAGTAATTAGACCATTGTTGATTGATATACCAAATATATTGCATAGTAGAAACAAAATATCGAGCTTTTTTATGAATCTTCAAATGTCATTATAATGCACAAATGTTTATATACTAAATATATAAATAAAAGAACAAATACAAAAAGCTAGAACTAAGATAAATAAACTACAATACGTCTGTTTATATTAAAATATAGTATTTATTTCCTCATTACCAAATAGGATAAAAGTGGGATTCATGATATTTGTGAAATAAATATTTTTTCCGTTTGTTCAATTAACTAAAAAAGTAAGTTTACTAGACAAACAGATATTTTCTTTTGGTTGTTATTCTTCTAGAATCAAAATTAATGTAATATTAAGACAATTCCTTTGCCAATGGCTTTTAAAAATAATTATTTAGAAACAAGTTCAATAATATTTGAAATTCCAACTTCAAGGGGGCAATAAATAAGTTTTTTTATAAGACTCTTTCCTCCACGACTTTTAAAAAATATTTATTTCAAATTTAGTTTCTGCATTTCTTGAAATTCCGTCTTTAATTGGGTTTAATGTATTTTTACCTTTTAACAATACGTTTTAAAGAACATTCAAAAATTCTTTCGTCAATGACTTAATAAGCTACCATTAAGACATAAAAACATGTAAAATAGTAATTTACTTTTCGTACAATATCTCACCAACTAAACCGACATTTTAAAACGTTTCTTTCGAAACTTTACCCTAAGGGAGTTAAAATTCATTATTTCAATAGAGAATGATATTTATAAAAAGTCCATTTAAATCTAGTCGATGAATTTGCAAGGTTAGGAGAATATGTCTTTAATATCTTATGATGCCATTACCCCAGATAAATCTACACCAGATGCGAAAGTTAGACAAGTAGAGCGTCAATTTTTTTTGGCCTCGGCGCGAGACATGTCTGGCCCGCATCAAAAATTGTGTCGGATATTAAAATTTATTAATAAATTAAAAATAGCATTACCCGCACCAATTCAAATTTTTTGGAAACAAAATGTTATCAATATTTGTTATTGTAATATGTAAATTACCGGTTTTGTAAGGTATTTATTTTTGCTTTTACTGCGATATAAATTTGATTTAATCTTATTTATGTTATGTATAACGCTGTTTTAAAAAAATGACAAATGCTCATTTTCCTGCACTATTTAAAAAATGGTGTTCAAATTAGGAAAAAAACACATTTTTTAACTTTCACAAATATATTTATTTATACACAAAATTATAAAAGATATCTGAACATTAATTATGTAACTAGTTGATTAAGAATATCCTCTTTTTTTATAAGGAATTACATTGTAAAATGCCATCATTTTATGATCTTTTTAAGTAAAACCAATATTATCGGCATCAACAAACAAGGTTTTTGGGTAATATCTAAAAGAAAGATAAAATAAATAATTTAATGGTAAAAAACGATGCACTGGTATAACGTGCTATAATGTTCTCAGTTCTTAGAAAATACGTTTTTCAATTATCTGTATTGTACAGGGTGTCCGGATTTGATTGCAAAAGCAGGGTATCTCGCTTATTTTTAAAGATAGAACCTTGCGGTTTTCACGAACCTGAGCTAATTTTTTGTGAAACTCATGAAGCCGTAAACAAAATTTTTATAGCCTTCTTCGTTTATGAGATACAGGGCGAAATAGAAAATTTTGCATTTTGGGACCCCCCTCGTATCTCGGTTATCCCTTAACTTAACGCAAAGGGAAAATTTGCTGCTTATGCAGTTTTGTACGCTGCATCCAGTGACGTAGTCATATTTTTCATTTGAGTTGTTATTTTTTAGATATGACCCAAAGTTGTGGTTTTTTAAATGGGACACCCTGTATATTTGTCCAGAAATTGATTTGTCCTTTTAAAAGCTTCTCAAAAATATATAATAGTATGGGTCTATTTTAATAAACAACAACAAAAATCCTAATTTTTATAATTATCATCCCAAATTTTGCAGTAGGCTATGCAAAACGATACCGTTTTCTTTTGTTTTCTCGGAAGCAAATGACATTTCCCAATTTTGTACGCGTATATAAAATATAGCGCTAGTTTTTTGTATCTATTTATTGTGTAAAAATATATTTGTATTATTATGGAAGAAAACCAAACTTTCGAACATTATGAAAAGTACGATATGTTAGCTTGTTTTATATTAAGTAATGAACATGTTGAAGCGGCTTCTAAGATGTATTTTAACAGGTAAATAGTTTTTAATTTTTAGGTTTGTTGAAATACTATTGCTTAATTTTTATTTAGATATCCAGAAAGGAGGCAACCTAATATATCCACTTTTTATCGGATAAAAAAGAATTTACTTAATCACGGATCATTTATCAAACCTCGTACGAAAACATATAATAAAGAAAATCGGGAGGCTGAGGAAATTACGGTTTTGGCTAATGCAGAAGCTTACCCTACAAACTCTTGTAGGGCCAGTGAAAAGAGCATAGGGATTCCAAAAACTAGAGTTCAAGAAATTCTAAAAAAGCACAAATACCACCCATACAAATTCAGGCTCGTGCAGCACTTACAGCCAGGGGATGTAAAGCGTCGGGTAGTCTTCTGCAATTGGTTTCGAGAAAGATGCGATATGGTTAGAGATTTTGAAAGGAAGATTATATGGTCAGACGAAGCACCTTTCAGTAATTCTGGTATACTCAATAGGCACAATAGTAGATTCTGGTTCCAGGAAAATCAACACCAAATATTTCCCAGAAGACGGCAGGGCAGGTTTGGTCTAAATGTGTCCTGCTTCATATTAGGAACACATATAAAATTTTATATATTTGAGGGAAATCTAACAGCCAATCGCTATATAGACATTTTAGAGGCTGCTATACCTGAATTATTTGACGATGTTCCTCTAGCGCAAATTAACGAAATTTATTTTCAACAGGACGGTGCTCCTGCACACAATTCTGGAATGACGAGATTATTTCTGGACAATAATTTTACCAATCAATGGATCGGAACAAATGGACCTTTAAGATGGCCCCCTAGATCCCCAGATTTGTCGATTTTAGATTTCTTTCTATGGGGATATCTGGAAAATAGAATTTACAAAGACCACTATGATAATGTCCAAGATTTAGGAAATGCAATAAGAGAAAATTTTCGTTATTTACAAAATCATCCCGTTATTTTGCTCAATTCCCTAAAACGAATACGAAAATTGTGCGAAGCATGCATAGAACAAAATGGAAATCAGTTAAAACAGTTCTTTTGATTTCCTTGGTTACTGTAGTTCTTATACGACAGTTGATTTTTGCTGAAAGGCTTGTTACATAATAATTTATTACTGTTTTGTTCTTGTGTTACATAAATCTAGGTAGGTGGTACTTTTTTGGTGCGAAATTATCAATACATATTTTGATAAATAGATTTAATTACATATTTATTTCGATTTATTGTTAGGATTTAGATATTGTTAACGACTTTAAATAAAAGGTAGCATTGTTTTGCATGGCCTACTGCAAAATTTGGGATGATAATTATAAAAATTAGGATTTTTGTTGTTGTTTATTAAAATAGACCCATACTATTATATATTTTTGAGAAGCTTTTAAAAGGACAAATCAATTTCTGGACAAATATACAGGGTGCCCTATTTTAATAAACACAACTTTGGGTCATATCTAAAAAATAACAACTCAAATGAAAAATATGACTACGCCACTGGATCCAGCGTAAAAAACTGCATAAGCAGCAATTTTTCCCTTTGCGTTAAGTTAAAGGATAACCGAGATACGAGGGGGGTCCCAAAATGCAAAATTTTCTATTTCGCCATGTGTCTCATAAACGAAGAAGGCTATGAAAATTTTGTTTACGGCTTCATGAGTGTTACAAAAAAATTAGCTCAGGTTCGTGAAAACCGCAAGGTTCTATCTTTAAAAATAAGCGGGATACCCTGCTTTTGCAACCAAATCCGGACACCCTGTACAAGTAACCAGAATCTAGTCCGGCCGAGATAGCCGGTAGCTAAACTAAAGCCAACGGTCGGACGAAACAGTCTTGTTAATACCGGTCGGTATGTCAATTTGATTTGTTGAGCGGATTTATTTAATTACTGAGTGTTATGTTATGGAGTTAGTATGAGCACATATATTGTTAAAAAATGCTATTTTATTGTGTATACCATGCCTGCTCCTCCAACATAAACGTATTATACAAACTCTTTAAACTCTTTTATTACTGATTCTATTTTTTCAATTATTTTATTATCTCTACTATTTGCTTTACCTTAATACGAATTTTAAAAAAATAAACTGTACATCTCGAATAAATATTTTACTTGACCGTTGACGGCATGTCTTTTTAAAACTTTCAATCGAACTTTATTATAACTACTAAGAGTGACGCAAACCGCTGGAGGTGCTATGTTTAGTTTACGATTTTTCTACTACGTTGCCATGACAACGCGTTGGCGATGACGTCGAGCATATGGAAGAATGTTAACCAGCTCCATACAACGCAACGCTCTCGGTGAATTGCTAACGCAGTACACTACACCCACGTGTCGTTCAGTTTGGGTTTGTTGTTTACTTTTATTTTCGCGGATTTCGCTGCAACCGGTTAGTTCCTTTGCAGTTTACTTGACTGTTTTGTTTTATATTTATTTATGGTGTTGTTACAATTGTATTTGGTGTCAGGTTTATTAATTTACATTATTGATGAATCCGATCACGGATGTGGTTTGTACAGGGTGCGGCAAAACTCCCTACCTAGTTTTGCAGGTGAATAAAAAAAAACTATTCGAGATACAACAAATTTCTTTTTATTTCCAGAAACTACAATATGGGATTTTTTTCTCATGCTGTTTTGAAAAGAATGTTAGACAAGTGGCGCCCGTCATTGTCTAAACACTCCTGCAGGAGATCTCTGAAATGTCGCACAACTCTTTGGAGCATTTCTTGGGGTATACGGCGAATTTCCGTGGTGATTGCCTCCTTCAAATCTTGTAAGGTTCTTGGACGATGTTTATAGACCTCGGCTTTGACATAACCCCACAAGAAATAGTCGCAAGGAGCCAAATCTGGTGAGTATGCGGGCCATGGAATATCACCTCTCAGGGAGATCAAGCGCCCGGGGAACATTTCCCTCAATACCTGCATTGATGGTCGCGCTGTGTGGGCTGTGGCCCCGTCCTGCTGAAACCAAACATTCTGTAGATCAAGTTCTTCAAGGGCTGGGGCAAAAAAATTCTGGATCATCCTCACATACCGTTCTGAATTGACTGTCACGGCCCGATCTCTCTCTTCAAAAAAGTAAGGCCCGATGATCCCGTTTTGTGACAATGCGCACCAAACTGTTACACAATCACTATGCAGAGGCCTTTGATGGATTTCCCTCGGATTGTTTTCACTCCAATATCGAAAGTTCTGCTTATTGACAGATCCAGACAAATGAAAATGTGCTTCGTCACTGAAGAAAACAACCGCATCGTGCGGTAAAGTTTCGATCATTCTTTCACATGCCACAAATCTATTCTGCCAATCACGTTCTGACAATTTTTGGGTGACGACCATCTTGTACGGGTGAAAATGAAGATCTTTATGAAGAATCCTCCTCACAGAGCGGTCAGAAAGTCGAAGGGCGGCAGCATGTTTACGAGCGGAACGTTTAGGCGACTGCAAAACTGAACGCCTGACTGCTTCAATGTTTTCGGGTGTTCGGGCCGTTCGAGGTCGTCCACCTGTCTTTCTGACAACAGATCCTGTTTCCCGAAAGTTTTTCACCCACAACATAATCGATTTTCGGTCCGGATCTGCTTGGCGAGCGGGAATTTGCAACCGAGTACGAAACGCACGTTGGGCGGCTACTACAGAACCGTTTTGGCGAATGTACGCTTCTACAGCAAAGGCGTGCTGCTCGTTCGTCCACACCATGTTTACGACTGAAACCTTGTAACATGAAAACTTCCCATCCGCATGCACCTATCGAGGCCATCCCCGCTCCTCTACGACGTCGCTTCGCGTCACAAAACCTTAGTGAAACTAGGGAGGGAGTTTTGCCGCACCCGGTATTTTGTTGGAAACTCCATTTGATCGATGGAAGGAACAAGTTCAGAGTTTTAATCGTCATCCTGGTTTTCGGCGTACAAATGGTTATGTAGTAGTCAAATATTACAAAAATTGTTTTGCTGGCCTTGTTTACTAGGTATGTTAAATATATGAAGGTCTTTACATAAACATGAAGACTCGGCCGAGCATTTAAAATGCGAATTAATGCTAAAAACATTTGTAAAAAATCAAAGCGCTATAGCTGACCCTTTAAAAGAAAATGCTAAACTATATAAAATACATTTTAACGAAAACGTCCGATTAAATAGACTATTTATGTAACATCGAACGAAAGCTTTTACGGCTGTGGTCAATTAAGAAATCATGGTTCTTGGGATAAGTCCGTGTCAAAATTGAATCACTTTCCGACGTTTCGCCTTCGATTGCAAGAGGCATTTTTAGGGATCTTTACTTCACGAGATCGGAACACTGAATGACCTCGGAGAGACCCAGGCCGGCTATTTATAGTCGACCTGTGTTTACCGGAGCGTGACTCGGTGTAACGATCGGTTTCCACGTATGATGAAGACTGAAGCCCGTATCTCTATTAAAATTGTTAGGATGCTTATAAATTTTATAAACGATCAATTAGAAAACATAATAATCCTACTACACGAAATGATACTAATAAGGAATTACCGATAGGAAATGTAGTTCTTCCATTTATACACGGAACCACAGACAAGATTGTAAGGTTACTTCGCCGGGCCAACATACGTACAATCTTCAACACACACAAGAAAACTGGATGTTTGCGTTCGCCAAAGGACATTATTCCTTTCCAAATGGAAGGAGCATATGCAATTCCTTGTTCGTGTGGTGATGTCTATATTGGAGAAACTGGACGATCAATATCCACTAGGCTTAAGGAACATGATAGATGTATCAAAAAGAAACAAATTGTACAATCTGCTGTATCTGAACACCAACATTCTACTGGACATGTTATAAATCTAAAAGAAACGAAAGTTCTTGCACCGGTTTCGGGATTCTATAAACGCAATCCCTGAAGATGCCTCGTGCAATCGAAGGCGAAACGTCGGAAAGTGATTCCATTTTGACCCGGTCTAATCCCAAGAACCATGATTTCTTAATAGACTATTTATGAGCTTGGTAACTGACGCAGTTTTGTACCTTGCAAAACAAGAGTTAGTCTTTCGCGGCCATGATGACAGCAGCGAGTCAATAAATAGGAAAAATTGTATAAAGCTTTTAGGTTTATTAATATCGAGAAGTTCCTAAGAACTAAAAGATCATCACGAAAAAATTAAAAATGTTTTTACTGGTGCCTCGAAAACTATTCAAAACGAAATAATTGAATGTATTTCTGATTATTAACATGATCATGTAAAAAATGAAATAATGAACACACAGTTTTTTCTGTGCAAGTGGATGACACCACTGATATTACGAAAACCTCCCAGTGCTCCATAACTTTAAGATACGTTAATTCAGAAGGTTCAGTAGTCGAGATTCTTAGGATTTTATAATGTCAGCTCCGATAGAAGGTCGGAGAATTTATATTTTCTATTGGATCAAATTTTCGATCAATTTGACTATAAACATAAACATAAATTAATAGGTAATGTTACAAAATAGCCTTCATAAAAAAAAAAAAAAAAAAAAAAAACCGCCCCTGGCTGTATTGGTCCATTGTCTTGCGTATCGTCAAGTCTGGAATAAATTGAAAGAAGTCTTTGAATTTATTACAAACTGTGACAAATCTGATGAATAATCAATCCGGTTTGCTAGAGGATTTTTAGGTGAAATGAACGATTTTGAATTCACGTTTCTGGCATTAGTGTTTAATGACATTTTCTCAATCATCGGCATACTATTTGACGTTCTTCAAAAAAAATCGCTTGACATTAATTTTTGCATATCCAATATAAAAATCTGTCGTGAGGCGCTCTGTAAAAAAAGAAATGAACAATTTTTTAATACCACGTTTGATAAAGCAAATTCTATTACAGAAATAAATCATTACAAACGTGAGCTTGCTAAGCTTTCACCTGAAGGAATTAGGGCTAAGTATAGAACTCTTTTTTATGAAATATTGGACCATATTTTAACGGAAATGACACTAAGCTTTCAAGACTGTGAAAAACTTACATTTTTATGTTTGGCAGATTCTGCTAAATTTCCGAATATAGTTTAAATTTTCCGACGGGCCCGTTTGAAAATTTGTTATAGTTATATGGGGAAATATTTTCAAAAAGTCAACGAATTAAAAATGAGCTTGGTCTTATTTTTACCAATGACAGTAATTGGAATATATCGCTGCAAGAGCAAGGTAAAAAAATTAATGAAAATAAAGATATTTTAACCAAAGCATATAAAGTGTTTTCCTTTATTTTGACAATACCGTCGACAAGTGCCTCAGTGGAAAGAAGTTTTTCTTGCCTCAAACCTGTAAAAACTTTTTAAGAAATACAATATCTCAAGAAAGACTTACTTCTCTAGGCAATATTTCAATTCAAAAGGAATTTCTGGAGGAGATTAGGGCAACTCATCCATTTTATGAGGATGTTATAAATAAATTTGCTGTTATGAAGAATAGGAGAATTGATTTAGTATACAAAATTTAGGTAAGCCATAAAAAAATATTCTACCCCTTCCACATAAAATGTTCAGTATTACTAATATTAAATAACATAAATCATTGCGAAATTTGACCTCGCGTCTAATATTTGAGTAGACATCATAATAATACTGTAAACCAGACCTCTTGAACCTCTTGTAAAGCTTATTTTTCTCAGCGATCAACACGACTACTCCACCATCCCATTTTGATTCATCCAGGCTTATAATTACTGTGCATAAGATTTGGAAACTGATTTTTTTAAATATTTGTGAGTTTTACTTTATTTTAGACACCGCAAAACTAGGAGATTTAATCCATCTAACTATGGTGCGGCAGTGGAAAATTTGCATAAAAAAAAGCCAGTCCAGAATTAATTGTCTTTTATATATAATTAATTGTTTGTCACAAGAAATATTCTTATAAAATTGTTATAACTTTACAACAAATAATAAAAAACATAATTAAATGTTTATCAAAAGAAATTTTATTATAAAATTGTCATAATTTTACAATAAATAATAAAAAACAGATACGCATCCTTGGTGGAAATCCAAAAATTCCCTTTAACTTTCCTACAAAACATGTTGATCCTCAATACAATCTTAGGAGCATTTCAGAAATATGCACACAGTTTTCCCTTTAATTTCAAGCACACTCTATATTAGATATTAAATTAAGGATATATGTATATGGGAATATGTCGTCCTATTAATACTCAAAGAACCATTCCTTGGCATTTTTTTAACTTACTTTTTTCAGACCTTGTATATTTAAATTTTCCCCTTATAGTGTGCGTCAATTTTATAACTACAAAAAAAACAACTACAAGAAAACAATTCATGATGGGCACTCTTAATACCTACAGATGCCGATTTTTAGTCATTTTGAATTCATAAATGTTAATGAAAAATGTATAATGTGCACCCTTAAATACACCCAAATGTCGAATTTTAGCCAAACCTGCACAAATGTTAAAATTCGTCGGCCATGGTGCCGCCATTTCTGAATTTTTAAATATTGACCAAACATTCATAACTTCCACTGTTAATTATACACAAATAACAATTTTCATTTGAATTTGCACAAATAACAAAATTCGAAAATCGTATTAACGCCATTTTGAATTTCTAAATGTTAACTAAAAAAAATAGCATTTTTTATATCTGAAAGTATATATGGGTCAAATTAAAAATTAATCAGTTATGTGGAAGTGGTGAAAACAAGCTGAATCCAAATTTCCATGAAAAGTACAATTTATTTTGAATAAACTTTACTTACTAAAGATACTAGGTGAAAAGAGTAACTTATTTATTTTGATACTTGTAGATGATGAGTTTTTAATTTAAAACTATAAAAACATAATATATAAATCACTAATTTCAAACTTACCTTTAAAATTTGTAGGTAATTAACTCAATAAGTGACAAATAATTTCATGATTTTGGATGCATTTTGATTTTCGATGTGATTACATGATTTATAAATATTCGCATAATTTTACAATTTAATTAAAAAATATATTATTTTACTATCACAAACATCTTATTATTGCTATTAAAAAATTCAGCACACACTTGTCAAAATAATGAAAATGTTGCCATAGTATGGTAATAATAATTGGGTGAACAAAGTATAGGCACCAATTCTTCTTTTTTGTGGGTAAAACATCACCAATTTCTGCATTTTTGTATTTCAGGCATTTGAATAGGTCATCATTTTGTTCTGTCATACTGAATTCATATCAATATTTATCAATATCAATGTAATATTATGTAAGCGACACTGTAATTGAATAGAAATGCGGCTTAATCTGTAACTTAGCAAATATATTAAATGTCAAACAGGCCAATAACTTTTTAAATTCAAATAACCGTTTACTCGATCTGGTGTTTTCAAACATATCTTGTGAGGTTGTACGATATGGTGATGTTCCTTTTGTTGCAGAAGACACAATCCATCCCTCTCTTTTCATTACTTTTGAAGCTATTCATATTTCATTTAATAATTTTCCTATTAATAGAACAGTCCTAAACAGTACAACGTCAGAAAGGCGGATTTTCCTCGCTTATATAGCTTGCTTCTTGAGGCCGACTGGTCATCAATACTGGAAAGTCAGAACGTCAATACATGCTGTGCAGCACTTTACCAAGTAATGGATACAATTTTTCAAGTCTGTACTCCGCTAAAACGGGTCGCTTTCCACCCTGGTTTTCGCATGACATAATTGAAAATATACATAAAAAAGAAAAAGCACATAAAGAATACAAAAAATATAAAACGCCGGTTCATTATCGGAGACTCTGCTCGCTCAGACGTCTTATTCATGCTCAGAGTGACGATGCATATAAAAATTATATAAGAAATGCTGAGATGAACATGATTTCTGATCCTTCCACCTTTTGGTCTTTTGTCCGAAGTAAAAAGGGGCATACCGGCATCCCTAGTACCCTAAAGGAGGGTGGCAACGAATACACAGATCCTCAAAGCATTCTTAATGCATTTGCAAACTATTTCCAAAATGTTTATACTATTTCTTCGCCCAATAACTATGTTAAGTCCCCTGTGTTAAACTCCGATATAATAGGCATTCACACAATATTCTCTCAAGATATAATACTAGCTAGCAAAAAACTCAAAGAAAAACCAACAGCTGGTGTTGATGAAATACCCAGTTTCATAGTAAAAGATTGCGCGGGAGTCCTTTCTGTCCCACTTCTACACGTTTTTAACTTAATACTTGATAAGGGCATTTTTCCGGATACTTGGAAAACAGCAAAAGTCATACCTATTTTAAAGAAGGGTGATAAAACATTGATACAAAATTTTAGACCCATCTCGATACTCTGTATCTTTTCTAAACTATTTGAAATTATTCTGTATGATCAGTTATATTCTGGGGTTCGAAAGCTTCTCTCTCCCCATCAACATGGCTTTCTAGATTCACGTTCTTGCACGACCAACCTGGCATCCTTGTCCCAGACTGCCTGCGAGTCACTGGATTCCAGGGGACAATTAGACATTGTTTACACATACTTTCAGAAAGCTTTTGATCAAATCGATCTCTACATCTTGATCCATAAACTGGAGAACTTTGGTATGTCACAACAACTCTTAATAATGTTCAAATCATATCTATTAGGATGTTCCCAGTTTGTCGAATATGAGCACTTCAGATCACCATCATATAATGTCTCTTCTGGTGTACCACAGGGGTCCAATTTGGGGCCCCTGCTTTTTCTAATTTTTATTAATGATCTCCTTGATATAACTGAATATCATACACTGGCACATGCAGACGACTTAAAGCTGTTTACTAAAATTCAGGCTCTATCAGATTGTGATCACCTACAAAAAAATCTATCATTGGTATATGAATGGTGTCTTAGCAATAAACTTGTATTAAATTTATCAAAATGTTATGCAATGACCTTTAGTCGCAGAAATAACCCATTGATGTATAATTATGCTCTAGATGGTACAGTGCTTGGCAGACCAGATAGTAGTATTCGAGATCTTGGCATTGAATTTACTTGGCATTCATTCCCCATATAAATTAACTAATTACAACTTCCTTCAAAACACTAGGATTTCTTATGCGGAACTGTAAAAATTTTACTGAGACACAATGATATTATTATATTGCTCTTTCATAAGATCAAAGCTGGAGTATGCCGCAGTGGTTTGGAATCCTATTTATAATTGCCATGTTCAGGCTTTAGAAGCCTTGCAACGACGTTTTCTAAAGTATTTAGCTTTTAGGGCAGATGGTGCTTACTCTCCAAGAGGTTGTGATCACGGTCAGCTTTTGCAGAGATTTAATATATCATCCTTAGCAACAAGAAGAAAAATTCAAAGCTTAAAACTAATATATGGCCTCACTCATAATAAAGCTGACTGTCCATTTCTTCTTGGGGAGTTGTAATTTCGCGTTCCCCGCCTCGAAACACGGTATACTTCGGTGTTCTATCTCAGCACAGCCAGATCAAATATTTTTAGATGGAGTCCGGTATATATACATACTCATGCGATTTGCACTTTGACTCATTGAGTAGCATCATCGATTCCTTTTTAAATCTGGAGTGATCCAAACACTCATTAAGTGGCTTTTGTTAATACATGTAATTTACTTACTTAATTTTCTATTTTTTATTAAATGTTAGATCAACTAACTTGGGTACTGTAATACATATTTAGATTTAAGTATTGTTGTATCTCAAAAAACAGTTGTTTTGTATTTTTTTTTGTGTTTTCACTTAATTTTGTTATTGCATTTCCTGTAAGTGGATTTTTTACCTGTTGGAAATAAAGGCTATTTATTTATTTAATATCTTGCCACTTTATTTTTACGTTAGACTTATTTTTTGCACATTTATTAGGGCGTCATTTTTTTGCGCCATCTTGAATTAAAATTTAAGTTCAATGAAATAAAACGTTTTTTTACAATGAAGTTCCATCCTCACACGACCTCTAATTTTTAACTGAAAATTGAAGTTAATCAGGTAAGTGGTTTTTTTATGCCGTGAACAAACCGACCGACCGACTGAAATGAAAAGACAAGTTTTTCGGCATTTAGGGACTGTAAAAACCGGGAAAGATGATCTTTTCACAATTAACGATATTTTCCTTCGCGGGAAGTAAAAAGTCCATAACATAAGCCAACCCTTGTTTTATTGTAAATATTTGTAAACAGAATGCGAAAAGTAGGGAAACCATGTTGGCATATGCATATGAAATGTGATATCTACTTTTTTTTCTTACTCTAAAGTAATACTGCACACAATATTTACATTATTTAAAGTATTTCATAACATTTTCAGTTATCAACATAATCTCCAGTACATCTATCTGATAGATCTAGCCAAACAAATCTAGCTGTAATCCTAATTTCTATTTAGCTAGAGGTCTTGATGTAGGTTCACACAACATTCAATGCAGTTAAATATTATAATGCACAAATTACTCACTCATTTTATTAGTTCCATTTTTACAAAATATACGCAAAAGGTGTAAAAGTTCACATAAAAAAATATATAAATAATAAAACACATACAAAGGACAGTCAGACCAACATTAAATTTAATAAAAAAAAAGAAAATAATAGTAAAATAAAAAATTTTAATTCATACGAAATATCTGATTAAAGTACTGTATTATTGTATTTCTCTATTTTGCTAATGATCTAATGATTGTGTGACCTTTTTACTTTACCCAAAATTATTAGAATAACATGTAGCAAGTTTAGTTTCCTAGAGTAGTACTATATAATATTAAAAATAAGATAATCTTTAATAAATGTTTTATTTATCTGTCTAACTACATTTATACAACATACAGAATGCAAGTAAAGAATACAACTAAAATAAATGCCAATTATACACACATCTTTTAAATAAATAAACTTTATACTCTCAATGACTTGTTCTGATCTGGTTAATTATTTTTTGCCGACAAAAGGTTCTAAGTTTATTTGCATTAGCAATAAATCTACTTATTTATTTCACTTTAATACCTAAAAATATGATTAGATGATGTCAAATTTAAGAATACTATGAAGTTTTGGTAATTTTTGACGCTTTTTAGTGTTCTTTTTGTGTTTTATTTTGTTTTTCTGTTTTACTTTTACTTATATAAGGTCAAGAAATCTGATCTGAATGCAAACAGCGATAATAATATAAACAGATCGCAGAATAAGATGCAAAAATCAACAAATCAGCATGGTGACAAAACCACAAATTTAACTATTTTGGAAACCAAACAAAGAGAAATTATGGAAGACACATTGCAGCTTAAACCTTCAGAAGTGCATATACCTGAAATACATGCGCCTCAAGGACAGAATATGGACAAATCGATGCTTGATGTTGTAGGGAGTCACACAAATACTTCCCACTCTCGACATGAGCACAATGGTCAATGCCTGCTGCCCAATGAAGTAGAAAAAAATACAGGTTTTTCTCGAGTCGAGAGGCGCCTCGGGCTCTATATTTACCGAGTTCAAAGACATGTTACAATAGATAAAATTGAAAAATATATTAGAAATAAGCCTAGTTTTACTCAGGAGAAATTATTAATTGAGAAACTACCCACGGATGAGACCAAGAACCAGTGTTTTAAACTAGTAGCTCCATTAGATCGTAAAGAAATATTGTATGATTCTAAATTTTGGCCCGAAGGTGTTGGAATCAAGAGATTTGACTTCCTTCTACAAAGAAAATACAAAGGCCGAAACCAGTTTTTATAAATAAGCATAACAGTAATGAAACTACTAGTGAACTTTGTATGTTTTTTATAAACATAAGAAGTCTTCAAAATAAAATTAATGATATGGAAGATCTGCTAATTGACAGAAACAGTGATGTTGTTTGCCTCTGCGAGCACTAGCTACATGAGCATAATATTAAATACTCCAAAATTGACAACTTCTATCAAGCCAACAACTTTTATCGACAGAATAGTCAGGGGGGAGGAGTTATGTGTTATGTTACACGGACTTTTCAAATAAAATCATAGAACTATATTGACTACTGTTTTGTAGAATCTCATGGCGAGGTATGTGCTGTGGAAATTCTTCATTTTGAAATTATTATAATTACGATATATCGTACTCCATTAGGAGATCACAATATATTCCTTGATATAATCAATAAAATGTTAGATAAACTAAAAAACACGTGTAACTTAAACTCAGAAACACAAATTAAATACGACTTTATGGATATTATTCAGTTATATGGTTATGAATTTCTATTTAATTCACCAATTAGGATAACTAAAACTAGCTCAACTTGTATAGATAATTGCATAACGAATTATAAGAATAACAACATAAAAATTTCAATTGATGACTGTTCTGATTTATCTGATCATATGGGTCTCTCAGTAAGGATACCCTTTAACAATACACAAATAATTAGGGAGAACAATGAAACAGAAATTGTTATGTATAGGCCTTTGTCGGAGAACTCTATTAATCAATGTATTTCACGACTGTGCAATATAAATTGGCAGATGGTTCTTTCAGACAGTATGGACGTCAATACAATGTTTGACACTTTCTTTTAATTGGTAACTTTTTTCCCCGAAAGAACTAAGAATAAAGAAGAAATAAAAACAAAAAATGGTTTAATGCAGAATTCAAAGAGATAAGAGATTGACTTAATTTTCTAATTGAATGTCTAAAACCTATACTAGTTTAAATCTTAAAGATGACATCAAAAAGCTGAGAACCTATTATCGTTTCAAAATACGGGAACAGAAGTGCAAATATCATACCAATCTTATCTCAAATCCTAAAAATAAACCTAAAATGATTTGGAAAATTGCTAATGAGGCAGGTGAGTCGCGGGATTTCAGTGAATCTGAAATTAATGCGGATAATTTGAACGATTACTTTTCAAATGTGTGGAAGAGTGTTGTTGAGTCTCTTCCCACCACTAATATTAGCCCTATTCAGATTGCCTCAGCCTCTTTCAACTCTTTCTGTTTGTTGCCAACCAGTGCACATGAACTTAACGATATATTTAACTCTATGTCAAATAGTACACCTCTTGATGTATATGGAATGAGTAATAAGTTACTAAAAAGTAGGCAAGAGGGTTGGTTGACCCCACTCTCAATTATAATTAATAAATGCTTCCAATAGGGCAAGTTTCTGAAAAAACTTAAGACTAGCAAGGTTATTCCAATACATAAGGCTGGTGATCCTCATTTAGCTGGTAACTATAGACCTATATCAATAGTTCCAGCGATATCTAAGCCCTTTGAATTAGCAATTAATAACCATTTCACTAAATTTCTCAAGTTTAATAATCTACTGTCACCAACACAGTTTGGATTTCAAAAAAATATGTCTACGGGCCGGGCAATAAGGGAACTTATCACATCTGTATTGGACGTCTTTGAGAGGGGGGAGGAGGCTAGTGCAGCATTCTGCAACCTCTCAAAGGCGTTTGACTGTGTCTCCCATTCCTTACTCTGTGAGAAGCTTCAATGTTATGATGTGAGGGGCTTGGCTTATGACTTGGTTGTGTCTTATTTAGAAAACAGATATCAATTGGCCCAATACCCTGGAAACAAATCGTCCGCACATTGTGCAACTGCAGGGGTACCCCAGGGTTCAATTTTAGGTCCCCTACTTTTTATACTTTATGTTAGTGACTTACCATATTACTTAGGCGCCCCAGTAGTGATACAGTATGCGGATGACACCACAATTTTATCCAACAATTCTGAACAACAACCGGGTTTCATGAGCAAGGCGGAGACTTGGTTCTCAGCCAATCAATTAAGCTTAAACATAGCAAAAACGAAATATTTGCAGTTTTCTTTAAAACCTGATCACTCTGGTGGTGAATCACTGGGAAGTGCCAAGTTCCTTGGAGTAAATTTGGATGGAAGGCTGAACTGGAAATCTGAAATCCAAAGCCTTTGTAGTAAGCTGTCATCTGTAATTTTTCTTCTGTGTAGATTATTTAAAACAGTCCCCTTGGAAATCATGAGAACTGCCTAGTTTGGTCTTTTCCACAGTCAGATAAGTTATAGTATTCTTTTTTGGGGTAACTCGGCTCATTTTAAAAGGCTCAATATATTAATGACTCCAGTTTTATTTATCTACCAACGTTCTCTATGTAAGACCATCAACATATTCTGGTTAGACACTTCTATCTCCATGGTTATGACACCAGATCCCGAGACAATCTTATCCTACCACAACATAGGTTAACATTAACACACAAAAGCTTTGTCAATATATCTATTTCTTTATTTAATCATTTATCTGACACAATAAAAAGTATGCCAATTAGTAAGTTCAAACTAGGTTCAGATATTGAGAAAAATCTGCCAAAATGTTTTTTAATAAATAAAAATGATTGTAAAATAGGATTAACATGAGTATATATTTTTAATTATTTTTTTTTTGTAACATAAAAACTATTAAAATCTGTTGATATTTGACAGGAAAATTGGTATGGGAACACTTAAAACTAAGTTAAGTTGTTTGGCAGTTATGAAGCTCTAAAGGGCCAAAATGTCAATTTTCAAATGTCATTTTCTTGAAAAAAGTTGAATTTAGGTAGGTCTAGGATATATAATGCAAAAGGTGTTTAGAGTATTTAGGACAATACAAAAATGCAATCATATACTGGGCATTTCTTTTAAAAATACATTAAACATATTTTTGAAAGAAAGTTTACCTATAGCCACAGCCAAATTTTTTAAGTAATATATTCATTGGTTCTCCTGATATTCCTAATAGGCCCCCGAGTTGATTCCTAAAAAATTAAAATTTTCTATCTTATCTACATGTTTACTCTTTAATGTCAAAATTGGATCCCAACTCATTTATTTCTTACAAAAAAAGTCATGACGCAGGTTTTAGATTCGTTAACAAGGCAATTTTTCTCACCACATAAAGCTAATTTTTCCAAAATTATATTAGCATTACCTTCCAAGTGTTTAAAGCTATTATCAGAAATGGCTATGGTAGAGCCATCTGCACATATAATTATTCTGTTATTTATGACTGAGACAAAAAACTTTCCAGATTATTTATGGAAAGTGTAAATAACAAGCCGCCTGAGGCAAAACACAGTTGACATTTTGTTCAGTTGAGACTACTTCCTCAATTTTAACCATAATTTTGCATTCGTCTAATCTTTTGTTGATAGTTCGTTTAGTTTCTAAAAAGAAAGCATTTAAGCAGTTAAAAGTTTAAGTTAAGTCAAAAAAGAAGGCATAGCAAGAAGAGTCCAAACCTTCATAAATGAAATTTAACAGCTCGGAAGCATCTACAGAAGAGGGGCTAAACCTTCCGAAAAACTATACTATGACTTATTAATTAACTTAATAATTTTTCTGGGAATAAACAATTTTGTATTATATACAAAATCACTTTTATGAACAGTTTAGAAATCATCAGTATCACCTGGCATCTTAAAAGAATATCCAATATCAGAAATATCAGTAGGACAAATACTTACTTGCAAAATTGTTTCAAAATTGAAAGTTAAGCCATTCCACAGGGTGAACTCTCCTGAACTAGCCCCAGTGACCAACCGCCGACCTTCCGGGGTCCAGGCCATACAAAAAATGGGACATCTCATTTTGTTGGTAGCAGTTTTGACGAACCTAGTAGTTACGCAATTTATAGGATTATCAGGGTAGGATGGTGGGGGCATTAGATCGGGATAATACATCGCGTCCGGTTGCAAAGCGCGACGATCTCTGTAGTCTCTTTGCCAAATTCTGTTCTGAAATAACAAATATAAATGATTAAAAAACAAAAAACCTGACTGCTTATAACTATTACATTAATATCAGGAAGACAAAATACAAAATATATTTAAATAGTACAATACAATATTCTTTATTTGCTCAAATATCATTTTTTACAAACATTTAGCATTGTCAATAGTGCAGTCCGAGAAAATGTGTGCCTGTAAAATATTGTTTAAAATTAATAATTAAAATTCATACATACATACAGTCTAATTAAAATTACATCAAGATTACATTCATTCAGATTTTTATAAAATTAAGCCACACTAAACTCAAATGATTTACAGGTACATATTATATTATTTAAGACTCCAAATTACACATTGCTATTTAAAAAATCTTCAATATTATATGGGCATAGATCCACTAACAGTGTTTTAATTCTTATTTTGAATTGATTTACTGGTAATGTTCTCAAGGTTGGTGAGAGATGGTTGAAGAACTTTACAGATAGTATAATATAACTCTTGTGTGTAAGTGCTAAATGATGTTGAGGGATAAGTAAATCGCTATTGTGCCTTGTAAGATATTCATGTCGTGAACTAACAGTTGGAACACTGTTCAGCTGTGATTTCGTATAGACTAGACACTGCTGGATATAGAGGACTGGTAGTGTTAAAATATGAAATTGTTTAAACAAAGGCTTACAGCTGTCTGTTGGCTTTTTTTACCTAGTATTCTCATGTCGCCTTCTGCATAACAAACGCCCTCATCCAATCTGTGGAATACCCCCAGAAAAACTTGCTTCATTGTTTAAATACATAGCATTTGTAAACAAACCTATTATAATTAAAATAATGACAGTAAAATTAGTTAAAAAAAAAGGAAATTGCTATTAAATCAAAAAAGCTATTTGCTATGTTATACATGACATAACTAATAAAAACTATCAAAAAACTACTATGAGAAGAAACAAACAGGACAACAAAAACAAATCAGTCAATAAGTAAAATGTAGATAAAGAATAAAAATAATACGGAACAAAGCAAAACATATCACAGGTAAATCTATATGCAAACATTAAGGTATTCAGATATATTATAATAAGCCTTAGTTTTGAGGTACACTGAAACCGATTTATCAAACTTAATATGTGTTTGAGAATCTCTAACATTTTGCGATAAATGTTAAATATTTGAATACTTTTATATATGAGACAGTTCTTGCAGTGGCAGATGGTAACTATGTCTCATATTTAATGCATTTACAGTGCATTACATATATATTTTTTTAAATGTGGCAGATAGTCTCTAAAATAAATAAGCAGGGCAATGTTAATATACCATGATTCATAGAGAGGGACATGCACTGTTTTCTTGCAGTAGCTTTAAAAGATATTACCTACAAAACACCCAGAAAGCAATTCATATCTCAATTGAACCCCTGGGGTATCCCAAAAGTCTATTCAAATTGTTTTGAATAAATAAATGACTAGATATATATTTGGGTGTTAAATAGTAGATAATAAAAATTCAAGGGAAGATAAGTATTCTTAATTCTTTAAAATAATGATGACAACAGTCATACCCCAACTGCATGACAATGCATACACCTCTTCTTTGGAGTTTGAAACATTTTTGGACATAGGATGAATAGCTCTAATTTAAGACCGCATTAAGAAATATTGCAGCATAAAGTCACCATGTAATAAGTTCCTAATAAGATTTCAGAATGCCTTTCAGACAACTGAGTGACATGCTCAGCCCAAGTTATCAATCATCAACAGGCAAGGCAGGCAGCTGACATCTCAGTGAAAAATTTATTGTTTGGGGTCTTTGAGTTATTAAGTCAAAGTTTATTAGCCAGAAACCAGTACATCCCACTTGGGAACATCATTTATATAAATAAAGAAGAGCAGTTGCCCCAGAACTTATCCCTGTGTCACTCCATGTCTCAATGTCTGTCTCCTTGACATATTTTGATCATAGTAAACATACTGAAAGAAAAGCCACTCCTTGGGCCACTTTATCTGGACTGGAGTTATAAAAGTTTTTCTAATAAAATGACAGTATCTCACAGGCAAATACCTTTGTCAAGTCAAAAATGAAGCATGCATCAAGTCTACTTTTCAGGCTTGATGTAACATATTTAGACAGCAAATATGAAATGTTATCAAAAACATGATAATATTTCACATTTGCTCAGTCGTGCAATGCAAGTGTTTTGTTTGAATTTTACATAGTTATGGTAAGTTTGAATGATTTTAAGACAGAATAAATAGGAAATTACAATGGTAAAAAATTATTCAGCTGATTATTTAGTAAAATCAATAATTTAACAAATAACCAAAAGAAAAATGAGATAGGTTTTGAACTTACTTCTAGTTCTTTAATAACTGAAGAGTTATAATCAACTGTTTTACGCATCACTGATTTTCTAAGTCGCTTTCCATCAAAATCTTCTAAAGTCATATTTCCTAAAGGTCCTGGCAAAGGTTTCATAAATGGTTTAAATGGTTGTCGGTTGTAACCTAAAAATAAAAAACTATGGGTTATAATTCAGGATATAACATTGAAATATAATTAAAACTACAGATTTAACAATGTATTATATCATATCGGCAACTGCAGCAGTATTGGCAAATTTGATTTTGTGTATGTTGATAAGGTAAGTACCGAAAAGAAATGTGAAATAGTCATAACTTTTATTAAAAATTATATCGACTTAGCTTTCCCAGAAAAGAAGTTT
Source organism: Kuschelorhynchus macadamiae (assembly GCA_030620095.1). NCBI lineage: Eukaryota > Metazoa > Arthropoda > Insecta > Coleoptera > Curculionidae > Kuschelorhynchus > Kuschelorhynchus macadamiae. Next base: position 1,439,181 of record JAUTXW010000521.1, on the reverse strand, counting down.
AAACATTATAAAGACAGTCAAATAGTTTGCTGGTTTAATGAGGACCTTACATTACATTTTTACTGGAAACTGGCTAAGCAATATAAATCTTCCAACTTAACGCAGTTGTACAAAAATTATACAAAATATTACCGTGAAGAATCAAAAAAATCTAAAAGAAATTTCAATGATAAAATACATTAATCAGCATAACTATAATTCAAAAGCCATCTAGATTTTTTTTTTTTTTTTTTTTTTTTTTTTTTTTATTGTAAGGACGTAGCCGATGCACGCATCGGACAAGTGGCCCTTCTGAAACGTACACTACAGAATGCTAAACATTCCAAATGGTACGAATTCGCATGCAAGGTCAAATAGATAAAGTAAAAAGTAAAATAGCCCTAAGAGGCATGTCGAATAGAAATAAAGAACACACAATAGTTCGTCAAAAAAGCAACACAATACATAAATAATTAAAATACAAGTGAATAAAAATAGATACAAAGTATACATAGATATAAAACAATCATAAAAGCAATTCGTTTAACCGCCTGTGCTTAAGCTCAGTTTAAGCTCTAAAGTGCTTAAACTGAAAATGTCATAATCAGGGAAGTGACGATTGTAATTGCGTACCAGTCGATCGACAAATGCGCTAAGCCCATAATTTGTACGATGGTATCCTCCAAAAAAGAGTTGAGATTGCCTTGTTCTCCTAATAGGAACCAGAAATGCGACCGACTCAAGCAACATCGGACAGTCAATATCTCCACTGAGCAGTTTGTGAAGAAAAACTAGAAGTGCCTTCTTTCTTCGAAACTCAAGTATTTGAAGGCAACACAGAAGAGCCCTGGTATTATATGATAAACCCTGGTACGGAAAATTAAACTTATACAAAAGGTATTTGGCAAATCTATTTTGGACTTTTTCGATTTTATCGATATGGCACTGATACGATGGACTCCAAACTGTAGAACAATACTCCAGAACGCTGCGAACAAGTGAGTTATAAAGACATCCAATTGCTTTAGTGTCTGTGACATGTTTTGTTTGCCGCTTTATAAAGCCCAACAGCCTGAAACCCTTCAGCACAATACTATCAATGTGCAGACCAAAAGTTAAATTCTCATCAAAAATAACGCCCAGGTCTGTAAAGGAACTAACAAATTCAAGACTCACGTTATCTATGAAGTAGGAGGAGAGTATGGGTTTAATGCGTTTATGAAAATGGAGCACTTTACATTTAGAGACATTAAGAAGAAGATGGTTAATGTTGCACCATTTGATAAGCTTTTCCAAGTCCGATTGCAGTGGATTAGATTCAGAGGAAACTGGTGAAAAGAATTTTAAATCGTCTGCGTATAAGAGACACTTAGACACTTTAAAGCATGATACTATATCATTTATAAATAGTAGAAAGAGAACTGGACCAATATGAGAGCCCTGTGGGACACCAGATGTCACAACAACCTCTCTAGAAATTGAACCACATACGCTAACTCGCTGACGACGATTGAATAAGTACGAATCTATCCATTGCAGGTAGGTTCCAGAAAAACCAATTCGCTGCAATTTGAATAACAGAAGCTGATGGCAAACCCTGTCAAAAGCCTTCTGTCAGTATATATAACATCGATCTGTTGACCAGCCTCAACCGATGTTGTTAAGTAATTCTGGAAAATTGCAAGATTTGTAGTTGTTGAGCGACCACTAAAAAAACCGTGTTGCATACTAGTGATGTAGTGCTTCAGAGACTCAAAGATATGATCCGTGATAATTGCCTCAAACAGCTTTGGTATATGCGAAAGCAAGGAAATACCTCTGTAGTTTTTGATATCGCTCTTATCCCCAGATTTAAAGATCGGCATGAGAGTGGAAAACTTCCAAATTTCGGGAAAGGAACCCAGATTAAAAGATTTCTGAAAAATTTTACAAAGGGGCCGAGACAACGACTCGCAGCAACGTTCCAATAAAATAGTGGGAACTCCATCTGGACCAGCCTTTTTAGAAAGATCAAGGGTTTTTATTTTATTGCAGATTTCCGCCTCTGTAATACAATTGATAGTTATTTTCCCGAACAGCTTATAGGGCCAATCTTGCTAAAATCTAAACTACGGTGACGTGAATAGCAAGACTCAAAGTGAGTGGCGAAGGCATTAGCGATGTTTTTCGAACCGGTAATTTCCTCTCCGTCATAATAATTCATGACACGGGCAGCCCAGAGTCTCTTCTCAAATTACGTACAAAAAACCAAAAATGCCTGATATTCTCTGGGATAAGCAATTCAGTTTGTGTGACATATGCAAGATAGCACATATCAGTCCGAAGCTTAACCTCACGTCGTATGTCGCAGTAATCAAAATAGTCAACATCTTTATTGGACCTATTATATTTTTTGTATAGACGATTCTTTTTCTCAGAGGAAGGTCGAACCATTTCGGATATTTACAGTCGACTACCGTTTTCTTGGGGACACAATTATTGATACCTTCAAACAAGACCTCATAAAAGAGTTCAACCATTTTGTTTATATCAGATTCTACTGATAAAAAAGACCAGTCGGATTGATTGTAAAAAAGGTTTAGATTGTGGAAATTCGCTTGATGAAACTGATAAACGCTAACTTCATTAGAATTTTTCATTGGAGAAACATATTTAATTTTAAAATTTATCTCAATTGCTGGATGGTAGGGATCAATGTTTACGAGGGGAAAACCAGATTTTAAAATGGAGGCATTGACAAAGTCACTGGCAAATATTAAATCCAGAATTCTGCCCATGTGATTGCACAATGAGTTCATTTGCTGCAATTCAAAAAAGCTCATTGAAACAATAAGAGTTTCAGAAGCTGGAGATGGCAGATATTTTGGAACAAGTGTGTTATCCTCATAAACCCATTCCACCGAAGAAAGATTAAAGTCCCCGAAAACAAAAAATGTGTGACTATCGTATCTGTTTCTCAACGACTCGCAGGTATCACAAAAAGACTGATAGCACTCCTGGCTAGAATTAGGTGGAAAATAAACGCAGCCTAAAATCAAACTTGCATTGCCCGCGCGCACCAGGACCCGAACATCATCAAAGTCCATATAAGTAGGAGTAGTAACCAGAGTTACATGAAAAGCACAAGAAACGGCAATCAACACTCCACCGCCGCGATGACACCCTAGTTCCTCATAACTCCTATCTCTACGAAAAACTACATATTTGTTATTAAAAATTTCGTTGTTTATATCAAGTCATAGTCGCAAGACAAAACTGCAAGAGAAATCTCACCAATCTTTGTGCGAAGCCCTCTGACATTCTGGTAGAACATGACAAGACTGTTCAGTTGTGGCGAAGCATTTGTAATTGGTGTCAGAGTTGTTGCTGACTTGTCGGTGAAATGAGAAAAGTTGATTTGACGTTGGTTGTGTTTGAAGATCTCTCAGGTTGGACTGGAAAACCACGGCACAAGAGACTGACCAGCTCTGCCCTTTCGTCATAGTACATAAGGTGTTCGTGAGTAGTCAAGGTAAGAGGAATAAAGCTGACGAGCTCCTGGACAAGTTGTTTTTCCAAAAATATGTTTTGATCACGGATAAAACTGTTCAAAACCGGTCTATTTCTATAACGAGGGGTGCTCACTATCACGAGATTTGTATTACTACAGGCTTTAAGTAGACACTGAACCTGTTCTGCTTTAATTGGAGTCCCCCCCCTAATAGCATTCTCCGGTCCACAGAAAAACACGTGTAAACCTCCTAAATAATACAGCCTCTAGCCATCTCGTTGCCGATAATCAAAAGCTGACGCCTTCTCTGACCAGAGCCCCTAACAGAATTTGCACTGACTGATTCGTTATGTGGTTTACTATTGAGCGAGAAAATTTGCTGATTGAGAAGCTTGATGTCCTTTGCATAGCTTTCGTTCTCCTTCTCCAGCGTCTCAATGGTAATGGTCATACTACTGCTAAGCTTAGTTAATTCCGATACTTCATTTCTGAGCTTGTCTTCGGATTCACTGCAGTTTTTTATTTCTGTTGTTAGATCCCTGTTTTTATCTTCTAACCTTCTTAATTCAGTTCTGAGTCCCTCTAACAGCTTATTCTGTTTATCAAGTTCGGCAGTAACCTTTCTCTCTGCTTCTGCAACTTCATCCTCGAATGCATCGCTGCTGCTTTTTACCCGACGAATATGGCAGTCCCTCTCTTTTAATTCCTGTTTTAAATTGAGAATTTCTGTTAAAAACCGCTGACATTCACTTTCTTTCTCTAAAGCATGCTCCTGACATTCTAGGGAACAGTAGATCCTATGCCCTCCAATCACAACTGCTTTAGGCAGACGCTCAAAACAACTAGGATGAAAAACACCGAAACACACTATGCAGCAGTAATTAGCAAAGTCTTTACTTCGACAACATTTAAAAATTTCGGAGCATTTTCCCTGAGTTAAAGAGACAAAAAAAAACAATCAGTGAGATAACTATAACGAAGGAAAGGGCGTAATATATACTTAAAATGTGTACTTAATATCTAATATCTATCTATCTATTGTTAAAAGTAACTCTACACTTATCTCAAATAAAACTCGAACAGAGATTGAATTAAACTCTAATGACTTTAACAAATTTTTTATTGATGTGCTACATAAACTAATAGAAAACTTGCCAAAAACAAAAAAGAGTTCATCTGACTTCATCCACTCCTATTATACTTCCTTGGGAACTAGGATCCTTGAGAGATTTTACATTTTCTCTTCTCTCCCAAGTGGAAGTCGAGGATATAATAAGTGGCTCTTAAAAATAAAGCTAGTAAGGACTTTTATGGCATTAATATAAAAATTGTTAAAAGTTTAGTGAACGAAATTATTAGCCCTCTTACAAAATTACTAAATTTGTGCATAACTGATGCAGTTTTTCCAAATGTATTAAAATTTTGTTTAAAGTTGTGCCTACACATAAGAAAGGTCCAATTTCCCAAACCCAAATTTCCAAAACACAATAACCTTTTCTCTGCCTCCCAGTTTGGTTTTCAAAGCTCTTATTCTAGAACATTGGCTATAAATGAACTTATTAAAATTATTAATGAAGTTTCGACAATGGGGAATATGTAGGTGCTTTGTTTTGCAATCTAACAAAGGCTTTTGATTGTGTGTCCTTACAGCGCTTACTTCAGAAATCGGAATTTCATAGGTTTAGTCAAAATAGCATAAAACTTATATCTTATTATTATTATTATTATTTTTTTTTTAAATTTATTTACGGGTATAAATACCCATTAAATCACATAACTACATGTTCACAAATAAATTACATATATGACTTAGGCTACAGCTAAATATTAGTGCTACATAAAAATCTTATGAGTAAATCAACTAAAATTAATTTTTGAAACTTTTCTTTTAAAACTTTTAAGAGAATTCAAAAAAAAAGTCTATATTCACTTTATTGCCATTGGCTGCAATTCTAGACATTGGTGAGAAAACTGTATAATTGCAGCGAAGCCATTAATTAACTTAAAAAGAAAAATAATATCCAATTTTACCCTTCTAGATTTCAAGGACTCCAATCCAAATCTAATTCTAGCCTCATGATAGTTCTGAAAAGTAAGGGGAAATTTTACTCTAAAAGCAAGCAATTTAATATACTTATTTTGTACTGTTTCAATATTGGAGATATGGACTAGATAATAAGGTGACCATACACTAGATAAATATTCAAGCCTCGATCGAACCAGACTTTTGTAAAGAAAGTTCATAGATTTAACAGATGAAAACCGTGTAAATCTGCCAATAAAGCCTAGGAGTTTTAGTGATTTATTAATTATATGATTGTAATGTAAGTCAAAGCTAAGTTTACTGTCCAATATTATAGCCAAATCAGAAATTGAATTTACCCTCTCTAATTCTTCTCTATTAATTGTATGATTATAGTTAATCACATTGGTTGTTCTGAAAAATTTAATGAACTTGCATTTACTAATATTTAAATACAACCTGTTTCTACAGCACCAATTGTATATATGATCAAGATCACATTGTAGGGCTACACAATCCTCCAAGGATTTTATAATTTTAAATAGCTTCAAGTCATCAGCATAAAAAAGGTGTTCTGAGTTAATTTCATTAGATAAGTCATTAATAAATATATTGAATAGATAAGGACCTAAATGGCTACCTTGAGGCACTCCTGACTTTACAATAATTTCCCGTGAAGTAAAACCTTTAATATGAACATATTGTCTCCTCTCTTTCAAATAACCTGTCATCCATGACAAAAAGTTACCTCTAACACCCAAAGATTTCAGCTTTTGAAGCAGCAGATCATGATCTACTGTGTCAAAGGCCCTGGAAAAGTCAGTGTAAATGGAATCAACCTGACATCGACCCTCCAAAGCCACGAGCACATGTTGGGTATAAAGAAGCATAGTAGTGGCGGTAGATCTGCCTTTATAAAAGCCATGTTGTCGAGGAGACACTATAGAGGAAAAAGATGTGCTCAAGAGTTCACAAATAATCCTTTCAAAGAGTTTAGGAATTGAGTTAATGATTGAGATCGGTCTGTAATTACAAATATTAGCTCTGTCCCCTGATTTAAAAACAGGAGTTATAAAGCTGTGCTTCCACTGTTCAGGGAAGGTACCATTTTTTAAAGATTCATTGGATAGTGAATATACACAATTTTTCAGTAGATCTTGTGGTACTCCATCAGGTCCAGGGATCCTATTAGACTTTAGATGAGTTATGGTGTCAAATATTGTAGTTAAAGAAATTTTAAAATCATGCAAATCAATAGTATTTACACTATTATTATTACTATTATTACTGTTATAAGTATCTGTATTATTAACGTCTGCTTTGTATGTTTTCTGGAAATAGCTTCCAAATAAATTCACAATTGATGGACCATTATCACAAGAAATTTCATCCAAAAACATGCAAGAAGGAATAATATTATCATTTCTTTGAGAACCAACAAACTTCCAAAACACACTAACATCGCCCTCAATGGAGTTCTCAATATTTCTCAGATATTCAGAATAACATTTTCTTTTTAAACATTTACATCTATTACGTAAATCTGAATATTCAATATATGTATCTCATTGCTTGTTTTCTTTGTACTTTTTATGCATAGCTTTTTTAAGAAAAATTAGTTGCTTTAACTCATGCGAGAACCATATAGGAAATTTGGGTGTCTTCAGACGAATAAGTGGAACAAACAGATCGCTAGCTTGAAACAAAATATTATAAAATATTCCAACAGTATCATTAACATTATATAAACCAGAAAAACATTGTTCCCAATCAATATTCAAAAGGTAAGAGTTTAAACCTGCGTAATCTGCTTGCTTGAAATTGTAATAAAAGGTATCAAATTCAAGCTTATCCTGACTCACATTTAAGGTAAGATTCATCACAACTGCCGGGTGATGAGAATCACATGGCAGTACAATCTCATTAGCAATTTCTACAACATCATTACTGTCTTGGGAAAAAATTAAATCTAATAATACATTATTTGCATTTAAGATACTATTAATTTGATACATATTATGAAATGCCAGAAAATTACACAATGTATTTACTGATACTCTCTGGTCATCCGGGGTACTAACCGCAAAATCATTGTTCACCCAATTAGCATTAGGTAAGTTGTAATCGCCCAATAGGTAAAGCTGATAGTCACTATATTGAAGCATAATACTATCTATTGCCAAACAGTAGTTTTCAAAGACATCATTGGGTGAACAAGGAGCAATATAAGCACTACCAATAACAGCCTTAATATTACAGTGGTTAATTAAAACAAATAAATGTTCAATAGAGTCAACAGTATGTACAATTACCTTAGACTTAATAAACTTTCGCACAGCTATAAGAACACCTTCACCGTGCTTCTTAGAACTAGTCGATGGTGACCTGTCTTTTCTATAGATTGTAAAATCTGGCATGCCTAGCTCTGTATCACTGATGCTACTAATTAACCATGTTTCTGACAATACAATTATGTCATAATCACAATCCATGACTGCTAATGACAAATCCACTAACTTGGTTCGCAATCCACGAACATTTTGATAATACACGAGAAAATGTTTTTTGATACTATCATTAGCTATATTTGATCTATTTCCACTGCTGACTTGAGCTTCCATTATTTGATTTTCGAAAGGAAAACCTCTTTATCATAACTCCGCTTCGCCAGGTTTTTTCATCATACAAATCATTCATCAACTCAACACTTGCTCCCACCTTAAATGCAAGACTCAAGGCATCAGGTCTCTTTGGTTGCTCTTCAACAGTGAATGAGTAGCCCCGAAAATTGTTTTTCAAATATTCCAAGACATCATTTTCGGAAGTGGTAATACTAACCCTACTAACAGAAAGCCAAAGGCATCTAGCAGCGGAAGAAAAAACACCGGGGGTACCAGAACCAACCCCTTTTATCACTTGAGGTCTTACAGAGGTATTATGCGATCTATTATATGGTTACTGTAAGTTGTAGGATGGAACCTGGACAACACTTTTAACACTTTCATTCCTTACGAGAGATTCGGGACCGTCATGTGTCACTCGACCTGAGCGGTCTATTGGATTATCGCAAGTGCTTTAATTGGTGGATGGATCCAGATGACCAGGCAATCCCTGTGAATCCTGAATAACATGTTTGTCTACAGATGTGGAAGCGCTATTTGTAGACATTAAATGAATCAGTTCTCTGTTGGTAGAAGAAATATCATTAAACTGCGTTTTTAAAGAGTTAACTGACTCATTGACTGTATCTTTGATAGTGTTTATAACACCAAACATCTCCTTTTTTAGTGATTCCAATTTATCATCAAGAGGTCTAAGTGCATCCTTATTAAGTTTGGAAGAATCACAGCCATTGCAGAAGAATTTTAAAATTCTCTTTCCAACCAAATGCATTACTTTAATTTCAGAAGCAGTCAAACCTATGCAGGCTTGACAGAAGGAAGACCTGCAAGAGTCACAAATAATTTTTGCTTTTACATCATCTGGTGTTAGGGATACCTTGCAAGTTGAATACACAGGCATTTTCACTGTACAATAAAACCAAATCAAAAACTAAATCCACCCAATACAAACTCGATAGTACCATGTAAATTGTTCGTAAACAGAAATTTCAATATTGTCAGGTCACTCCAACCTTTTTATTCTTCGATGGTCGGTCGGCGATTTGTGCTAATTCAGTGAAGGTGTTATCTACGAGGAGTTTCAAATTAGCAGTCTTCAAGTCTGTACATCAGCTTTCATTGTTTCAGATATGTCCTATAGAAGTAAATATTTATAGTTTTTTTTTTGTTTAATATCAGTTGCTTAGAAAAACACCCTTTGTTCATTTCCTTAGACACTCCGTCTATTTACTGAATCTGCAAACTTGATAGTTATTCCTAGTAGTGTGAGGTCTTTCATCTACAGGATAAAGATAAGTGGTGTCAACACTGACCCTTGAGGTGCCCCAGTGTTCATGTCATAAATATCTGAGATAATATTATTCACTTTTACTTGTATTTTTCATTCCCTAAGGAATAATTTTATTATTTCTAGAGGATTTCCTCCTATCCCGAACTTTTCAAGTTTCCCCTACAAATTTATTATTCAATGTATCAAAGGCATATGAAAGATCAAAAAACAGGCCCATCACAATGTGATCTTGATCAAGCTCCCAATGTACAAGTTCTGCAAAATCAAAACACTCAGTAGATTTGTCTTTACCAAAACTGTGTTGTTCTTTAGTAATGACAGTTTATTTTTAAGGTGGGGTCATCAGCATCAAATAACAGAAAAGCCACTTGTGGTGTACAACAGAGTTCTTTACTGGGCCTGGTACTTTTTCTACTTTATGTTAACGATATAACTATTGCTGATAATAAGGGAATGTTTACTGTTTATCAAATTTCTAGTGATTTAATAAGTATAAAGGAGTGGTTTGACTCAAAACAATTTTCACTCAACAATTATAAGTCTTATATTGTGGGTTATAAAGGTAAGATAAGTATGGAACCATTTACATTTGGTCCTCTCCAATACTAATGAAATTAGGTTATTAGGGCTTTTGCAGGATTGTGGCTTGAAAGTTATGTTGTATATTTGAGTAAAAAAAAAATTAGCTTCTGCTTGTTTTGTAATAAAAATAGAGAGTTGGATGCATCAGTGGACAAAAGTCTATTTTGCTCTGACGAAAACTAGAATGATTACACAGGATAACAAAATGAAAACAAAAATTTGGTGCCGGAAATCTAACATCTGATTTTAGATGTTTTTAATGTGCTGATTCCAAAAATGTCACCAGATTTTTTCTATCAGCTCTAGTTTTTGAGATACAGGTTACAGGTTAATTGATATTTTTTTCTGATAAAGGACAAGAAATAAAGAGATAAATATGTACTTAATCATCAAAATAGAAATTTCCCAGAATCTAATTAACCAAATGGATACTTGGAATTGTCCCTGACCCAATGTTCCTATACTAGGAACTACTCAATACACTGCTCTTAATTACTTTTATATCTGTAATTGCCTATGACCCGATCCTTCTGTACCTGCTTGGCTGTACTCAATTTAGTATATTACTGAGTTTTCCCAAGTAAAGTTGTGCTATCATTTTGTGTAAATTTTGGTCTTTATGTAGTATCAAGACACTAAACTGAAACAATGGCATCCACAAGCAGACGTATCTGGGTAAATCATCCCGATGTTTTTTGTTATGTGTGTGGTGAATACACTTTCAAAGAGAGCAGAGAAACGATTTCTGACTTTGTGAAAAGAGCTTATCTTGCCTATTTTGGTGTTCATTTAGGAGATCAAGGTAAATCTTGGGCCCCACATTTTATATGTAAAACATGTGTTGAACATTTGCGACAGTGGACAACTGGAAAGAGGAAGTGCCTAAAGTTTGGTGTACCAATGGTTTGGAAAGAACCGCGAAACCATCATGACGACTGCTATTTTTGTCTCGTTAATATTAAAGGCATAAATAGAAACAAATGGTCATATCCTGATCTATATTCTGCAAGAAGGCCTGTAGCACATTTGGAAGAAATACCCGTTCCATCATTCAGCAGTCTACCCGAACTGACAGAAGATGATACAGAAACATCAACGTCTGACGAAGTTCAAAGAATTCAATCAGAAAACGACAGCGAATTTGAAGCAGATTTAGCAACTCCACAGTGTTTCAATCATGCATCCAGATTAAAAGAAAAAATCTACTTTATCCAGGTACTAATATTACATTTTATCATAATAGAGATAAGGATCTGCTGCCTTTTTTCGTTCAGGAAAATGATTGGGTATTCTGTAACAATATAAAAAGGTTCTTAGAAAAAATGGGTTTGCCTGAATACACTCCAGAAGATTGGCGCCTTTTTATTGACAGTTCAAAATGTAGTTTAAAATGTGTTCTTTTACATAACAGTAAGAAATATGGCTCAATTCCTATTGGTCATTCTACTACCATGAAGGAAGAATATGAAACAATTGCATTAGTTTTGAGAAATATTAAATATGAAGAGCATCAGTGGGCAATTTGTGTTGATTTAAAAATGGTCCTCCTTGGACAGCAGAGTAGTTATACAAAATATCCTTGGTTTTTTGTGCCTTTGAGACAGCAGAACTAAAAATGAGCACTGGGTTAACAAAAATTAGCCTTCAAGAGATGTCATGATTCAAGGAAAACAAAACGTGATCAACGAACCTTTGGTTTGGTTTGAAATGAAATGCATATATTTCTCCTGGCTTACAAAATTATTATAAACCTAAGGTTAATTACATTTTAAGCTGATAAATATGCAATTTAGTACCCAGTGGGTGGAGGATATGTCACTTACAAAATGTTTAAAATCTTAAAAGACATAGTACACAATTTAAAACACTATACCTACATTTACTTATAATAACATACATTAAAAAGTTTTACACATTAAACATTAATGACAAAGTTTAAAATTTATTTTATAACAAAACATTATTTTATAACAACAACAAAGTTCCAAGTTTCAAGAAAAAAACTCTTACTTCCGCCCTTGCATATCCAGCTAGGCCTAATGAAGCAATTTGTCAAGGCTTCAAATCAAGATGGAAATTGTTTTAGGAATTTGTCACGTAAATTTCCTGGCATTAGCACGGAAAAACTAAAAGCTAGTATATATTTGATGGTCCTCAAATAAGGCAACTTGTTAAAGATCCACAATTCACCACATCAATGAATGAGACTGAATCTAACGCTTGGTGTTCATTTGTTCAAGTAGTACAAAATTTTCTGGGCAATCATAAAGCAGAGAATTACGTCGAATTAGTGGAAACTATGCTTTCAAATTTTAATATTCTCGGCTGTAACATCAGTATAAAAGTTCACTACCTCCACAGCCACCTAGATCATTTTCCTGAAAACTTAGGTGATTGTAGTGAAGAACAGGGGGAAAGATTCCATCAGGATATTAAAACTATGGAAAATCGTTATCAAGGACGATGGGATAGCCACATGATGGCAGACTACTGCTGGAGCCTTCAGCAAGACTGCCCTAGTAAACTCCATTCTAGAAAGTCGTATAAAAGAAAATTTTTATGTGATTAGTGACTAATGTAATTATGTAAATTAACTTCTTGCAATAAATACTTAAATCCATGTGTCTCTGTTAATAGTAATATTATATATTATAACAGTTATAACGTAAAAGATATATACAATTTTTTTTTAAAACTATATCTGATAGACAAAATCTGAGAATTTTTTTACATTCTGCATCCAAAAATTACCCAAGAACAGTTAAAAAATCGCAGGCATCAAAATGTGTGTTGCCCTATGTTATCAATTTGCATTTTGGGGTCTGTCTGAGGTCTCCTTTTTTGTGTTTTTTTATTGATTACTTTTAACAACAAAAACCTTCAAAACACAATGTTAAGATTTACAATAATACTTTTATAATTTCCTAACCATCTTACATTTGCACATAGATGAATAAACATCTGTTAGTGCTCATCTTAAAAGTAAGTAAAGAAGACTTTGTAATTAATGTGAATGTAGCTAAAGTATCCTCAAAAATTATTCTATACCTATTTTGGACTAGAAGTTGTTGAATGTTTCAAGATTTTTTAATGATCTTAAGTCATAAGGTAACAATTATAAAACTAAGGTGCTAAACAATTTATAAATTTTTATTAGTATTACTAGCTGGAACAGTCAAATGTTTATTAGATTTACCTCTAGTAATTTATATATAGTTGAGATATATGTGAAGTTTAGAATTTTTATGTATAAAACTACATGCACATATTATATATAGCAAAGGAACATGTAAATTGTCCTGATTGTATAATAATTTAATTGGGTGGTACTTTTTTTTTTAAATATCAAACAGACTTGAGCGAGTTACTATATGTATATGTATACATATAGTAATCTTTACAACAAGCTAAGAACAGATACTAAAGCTGCCAGTGAAAAGAAATTCAAAGCCCTAATAAAAAATGAGCTGATTAAAAAACCCTTTTATAGCATTGAAGAATATGAAACCACACCCCTAAACATCTAATTTCCTTTTGTTATTTTTTAAATATTCTGTTTGTTTGTTGTCGATAGTTTTTATAGTATGTACTAGATTCTCTGTTTAATATGTTTTCTTTTTTTTTTTTTCTCTTCTTTTATATAATTGTGACACTCTATAACTTGTGCCTATACCTATTATTTTATCGTGTTTCATTTGTTACTTAAACTTTATTATTAGATTAGCTTAAATTTTATATTATTTTATATTATACCGTTTTGACAAGTGTAAAACTGTATTATAGTTAATGCACGTAATATATATTCATTCATTATAAATATATATGTGTTTAGTCTTTTTATTATTGTATTAAGTATTTTTTTTAATTTCTCGATGAGATTATAGTGCATAATTCCAAATTTTATTCTGAAATAATTTGTATATATATTTTAATGTAGGTTAATTTGACCTGTTGTGGTTGCCCAGGCATAGAGCCATATTTTATTAATTGTTTTATGTTCTCTTATAATGTATTTTCAACTTCAACTTTTTATCCAGAAAGTGTAAAGTTGCATAGTACCCTTTCAAAGATTTTAGAGAAGATATTGGCCTTTAATTTTGGTATGACCCCCGCTATCTTGAGCACCTAAGGGAATATGCAGCTTTCTATGTCGATTGCTTAGTAGTGTCAGCGGGTACACTATTTCCTCATATTTTTCTAGGCACTGTAGATATAAATCAAAAAAAATATATATTTTTTTAGAGGAATATGTTTATTATGTTTATGTTACTAAAAGTATGTACACTAAGAATTTCTTTTTAAAATAACATAAATTATCAACATTTAATACACAGATGACATCAGACAGAATACAATTTAAGATACAGCTTAGAAGCCAAGATGGCAGGACCTATGTTAATATTACAAATTAATTTATCTAATATTATTTTTCCTCTCAAAATTTGCATTGAAATATTTTTCTAGATTTTGGGGACTTAAAGATAGTAAACATTTTTTAGTTTTCATTTTGAATAGATTGAATAGATTAGGGACATTATCAATTTTTTCATTTCAGGGGAAGTTGCAGGCCCAATAAAAATAATTTTATCTAGTAGAGCTGAAGTAACAAGGGTAGTAGAGTTACTGGTTCCAAATGATTCCGGATTTTTTGCCTATCCATAATATTCTTTAAGTTTAAGATAGCATAGTACACTGAATTAAGTTTTCCAGTGACCTGATCTACATGTAAGGACCATCTTAGTTGAGAATCTAAGAAAAGCCCAAGAAAGTTGCATTGTTCAACTCTTTGGATGGTATTGTTATTTAGTTTTAGATTCAAATTAGAGACTTGCCTTTTAAAAATAACATGTATTGAGTTTTCCTATCTAATCCAATAACATTTAAAAGGATTTCTTTCTTTCAATGTTGAGAAGATATTGTAGAAAGGGAACCAGACACATGATGAAAACTCTAAATGTCGTCTGACAAGGGTGCAGAATAAAAGGCAGACGGCCTAAATATTTTGGAAGATGGTTGTAATTCTTTTTATAAATTCTAGCATTTGCAATGACTATTACCAAAATTAAGTGTTTGAACAAAGCTGACGTCTAGGTCTCTTATTGATGAACCAATATACAAGGCAGATTTACTCAACGCAGTTATAAACTTTGATTTCATGGTGTCTGTCAAATAAACACACAATAATGCTCTCAAATAACTTAGGTATTGTGCTAATAATTGATATTGGTCGATAATTCTCCACATTATTTTTGTCCCCTGATTTAAGTATAGGAGCAACCTAGCTCACTTTTCAGCAACCTGTGAACGTTCCCATACACAAAGATGTTGGAAAAATCAAAGTCAAAGTGCAATTGTGACACAAAACAAAAAAAACCCAAATGATGACGTGCATACTGTACCAATCGACCATGATAATATGAACAAGTAATAAAAGATATCAAGAAACGCAGTAACCATAGGATTATATCAAGCATTGTCAAAAAACCAATGCCAACTATGCTGATGGTTCTGGACGATCCTTTGCAGAAACTCAAAGCAAAACCATGTCAACATCAGGAATTCAGGTAACTTTCAATGAGGTAAGAGATGTGATAGACAATATAAGAAATAAATGTAACAATGATATTTATGGCCTTTCAACCAGACTACTAATACAAGTCAAAAATGTCATATTGATCCCTTTGACAAAACTTAGTAATCAATACTTAAAGAGAGCAAATTTCCTTCCGCACTAAAAAAGCTTGAATTTCACCAATTCTTAAAAAAGGAGACAAAAATTATGTTTCAAATTATTGTCCTATAGCATTGTTGCCTGTTCTTTCAAAAGTTATTGAAAAATGCATGTCCAATCAAATTATAAATTTTTTTGAGTCAAATAATCTTTACCCCCCATCAATTTTGGTTTCCGGCATGGGAGAGACACTGTTTAGGGAACTCTTGATATCTACTATCATGGACTCTTATGAAAATTTTAAATATAACACTGTCTTCTTTAGTGACCTTAGTAAGGCTTTTGACTGTGTCTCACATTCTCTGCTTAGCAAAAAACTGCACTATAATGAATTTTACTCCAAAAGTTTGACACTAATTGACTCCTACTTAGATTGTCTTAAGGCTGTCAAAGTGGGGGTGAATGTCTGTCTGAGAGGGCTGTGAGTATCGGAGTTTCACAAGGATCCCTGCTGGAACCAATATTGTTCTTAATTTTCATCAACAATTTACCTTTGGGGAATTCTGATGCTCGCTACACCCTCTTTGCCGATATGAGTCTGTCAATCACTGGAGCTAATATTAATGATTTTGAGAAGATGGGAGTGGCACGGGCAGAGGCTGAACTCTGGTTTAACATATAAGGACTATTACTCAATAAAGACAAAACAAATAAAATGGTCACAGATACAAACAACAGTAACAGATGTCCGTTTTTTGGCCGTACAACTTGACTCAAAATTCAAGTGGGACATTCAAATAAGCATCCTATCTGGTAAACTTAAAAGTAACATATATTTGCTCAGATGCTTGTCTGGGTGTGTTGGATAAGTCCTAAAAATGGTGTAATATGGTCTAATTCATTCAGTCATGTCCTATGGGCTAATAATCGTGGGGACAGGCTGCTGATGTGCAGGAGCGGGCAGAATTCTGGCAGCGTTCACCTGGGTATTCTGACCCTTTTTTGTCAGTTTATTCTGGATTGCTCTGCATACACAAGGGTAAATGAGGGTGAAATTCAGAACCGCAGTATGGTTCATGAACATAATAATAGAGGCAGAGAAAATCTTGTTGCTGCCCTGTGTAAGTTGAGACAGTATCAGAATCAGCCTGAATATGTAGCTGAAAAATATACAGTAAACAGCCTTCAGCTATTAAAGAGCTGCCACTGCTCAGTTTAAAAAAAAAGGTTAAAAACCTACTGATCATCAATGCATTCTATAGTGTTGAATCTTATCTAATCTAAAAGGTAGAAAAAGTGAACCATCGACATCCGATTAGTTCAAATGCACCACCTAATTAGTAGATCTGATCAATCCAAAATGACAGGTCACAAAAGATGTGGCACTGATGTCACAGAGAAAAATTAACTACAAATTACTGAATTTTCGCAAAAAAAAAAGAAAAATGATGAATGGACAGATAATGGTTAAGAGAAAAATAAACTTCCCAAAAATTCCTAGGCATTCTCTGAAAAAGGCTGCAAAATACAGACATTCCTGTGGCCAACAAAATGTCATAGTCCTTCATCAAGGGTTTTGACTTAAAAATTTCCTCAGAGCAGATAAAGAACTATGTTAATGTTAAAACGGAAATTGAAACAGAACCTCAAAACTTTGAAGGACACCTACAAAAGCTCTTTTAAAGTTGAAATACTTAATGAAAAGGATGTGTTTATGCAGCCCTCTGAATTGCCAAATAGTGTTACTATTAATCATTTTTTAAACCTATGAAGATGCCCCCTACAGACACAAAAATCAAAATAAGACAAACATCAGATTTCTTCATACAAATATTCAATCTCTATTGAAGAAGTTCAACTACATAATTTTACATAATACTTTAGACGTTCCTTTAAGGACAGAGGAACAGAAATTTTTGTAAGGACAAATATAAGGTTTCAAGAGCTGGATAAAGTAATAAATATTTCTATTGAAAAAACAACTCAACTGTCTAGCATTTGTGATTTTAATATACATATTGTACAAATCTCCAAATAGCGATTTTGAAAGTTTTTAACTAAAGTAGTACAATCTATATTATTATTGGGTATTCAAAAAAAAAATTGTTTTACTATGTCACCTGTCTGTTGAATCATGATTTTGCACAGCCTATGAACATTCCTATTGTGGAATTTAAAGATAATACTATAAAAAAAACTTTTACGCTGAGTCAGGTAGGTAACAATATATTTTTTAACATTTTGGAGAATACTTTGTGGGAATTTATGTCTGACCTGGGTTCAGACTTAAATAATGTAACAAAAAAATTAAATAACTTAATAAAAGTAGCATATGAGGGATCATTTCCTGAAAAAACAGTAGTCTAATCTAAATACGGAGATATCTGACATGCGTGATCATTTAACTTCCCTTCGGATATTACTCGAATTATTCCAACCCCATCAAATACTCATCTAAAAGAAGAATTTAAAAAACCTACAGACAAGCCATAGAACACTCTAAGCACAAATATCACGACAACTTAGTCTGGAATTCACAAATCAAAGTGTTCTTGGGAAATTATAAATAAGCAAAAATCCAAAGAAAAAAAATCAAATGTACAGTTAATATTTCAGTAGATGATTTTAATGATTTTTTTTTTGTCAGTGTTGTACCAAACCTTCTAAACCATCAGATAAATATTACTCATACACCTATTAATTTAAGTAACTTGCCTAGCACAAATTTTGACATCAATGAATTTACTTTTATCGAGATCAGATATGTATTCAACAAATAAAAAAAAAATTAGTAAAGACTGCTTTGGCAGAGAAAGTTTTGAAAGAGGTGCATAAACAGCTGACGATACTAATTACAAAATTAATAAACTGCTGCCATGGGAATCCACTTTACCGGATGTCTGGAAGATTGCACAAGTTATGCCCATATTTAAAAAAGGGGATGAAAGTGACAAATCCAACTATCACCCAATATCGTTATTGCTTGCTCTGTCTAAGATACTGGAGAAGAAGTGTATCGTCAAAAAGATTTCAAAATATTTGAATTTAAGCAAACTTCATCAGTTTCAGACCAGGTTTAATCATTGCCCCTTGTATTATAAACCTAGTTCTTATATATCAGAAGCACTCAACAAAGTGAAATATGTTAATACAATGTTCTGTTGATTCAGAAACTTTCAATGTACATGTTTGATGAAGGCACAATCAATAAAATTTGATTAAACCCTAGTTAGATAACCACTTCCAGATGGTATCTCCAAGGGGTGTACTGTCAACTGCAAGACCTATAAATATGGGGGTACCCCAGGGTTCTATACCAAGGCTACTGCTCTTCTTAATCTATATTAATGATCTTCCCTAAACAAACAGAATTGAGAAGGAGCAGAGCATTTGAGATACAATTGAAGGTAGATCAATGGTTTCAACCAAATGGTCTTATACTTAATCAGGATGAGACAAATAACATTATCTTTTCACTATATAAGAAGGACAATGAGATACCTTTCCCAACTGTAAATATGACCATGCTTTTGGTCTACTTGGATTCTCAGTTAAGACTGGGGCCACCATATGGTTACTGATAGATTCAACAAAAGCATTTTTGTGTTATACAATCTTGTTCAAAAAATCTCTGGAGACATCTTGAAAACCATTTATTTTGCATTGTTTCATACAACCATGTCTTATGCGGCACTTATCTGGGGCACTTTATGAGGTGACAGGGACAGCTTTATTAAACTTAGTATTTAGACATTAAACTTGGTATTTTGACATTTCCTTGAATGAATATCCTTATATATTATTTTATTTTTATATTTTCTTGAATATTCTAAACATTTTTTGTTATATTTCCTATACCTAAATTCAACTGCTTTCAAGAAAATGAATATTTGAAAATTTGTATTGTTGAGCTTTTGAAGCCCTGTAACTGTCAAACAATTTAACTTAGAACACAATGGATTTCCCTTTCTACCTTAGCTCTGAGTTCTCATGACACCAATTTTAAATTTGACAGGAAATGTCAAATTTTGACACTTTCTATCATACCGGGATATGGTGTGGGAAAATAGATAATACAAAATTAAGACAGGAAAGTGAAATCAATTTTGTTCCAAATTAAGTCTTTTGGCAAGTAAAGGTCTGCAATGGGTCAAAAATCTCAATTTTTAAGCATCAATTTCTAGAAAATAGTTGAATTTAAATATAGGAAATGTAACACAAAACATATTTTGAATGTCTCAAGAATATACAAATATGCAATAATATAAAGGGCATTCTGTTTAAAAAAAGGGATGATGATCCCAGATTTGGACAGATGCGGCAACACTGCACAATTAAAAATATTTTAGAAATAAAGTTTTTGTTCACCTATGGCCAAAGCCACATTCTCAAAGTAATCTAACCATTGGTTCTCCAGATATTTCTAATAGGCTACTGACTTTGGGACATCCTATATATGATGTTAACACTTTTAGTATAAAAAATGATATTAAGAGTGTCTACTTAAACCTCCTGTAGCAATGGTTAATTATTGTTTTGAGGAAGGACACTTTGCAATAAAATTGAAAATAGTCAAAATATGTTATACCTATATATAAAAAAGGCAATAAGAGCCTTAATGAAAAATTCCATTAAATATCTACTCTAATAGTATTTTCAATATGTAATGCATTATGGGCTTTTATCCTGGAGTGCAGCTGCTATGCACATCTGAACAAATGATAATATAAGCAAATTGCTAATACCTACCCTACCACTACCATAACTGGTCATTGATGTTGTCATAAGGGTGCAGTCTTGATGAAAATAACTCCGATTTTTTTAAGTTATATGTCAAAGTCCATTATTTTAAAGTGTCATATGTGATGTTGGTGTTACTATATTTTTTTTTTCCATTAAATATTATGTTTGAAGTTGTGTATGAAAAATTGTATTTTAATCTATACTAAACTATGAGTTGTGTAAAAATTTAATGCACAAATAATTAGGTTAGGTTTGGCATTTTTCACTTCCATAAGATTGCATTCCATAGTTCTGACTTACAGGATTTGTCACAATAATCATAATAAAAATATTGTGGATTTGTTCGGGTTGGACAATTTTATATTGTGCAGAATTCTAGAGCCGTTCATACAGTAGTTTAAATTGAAACCAGCAGAATTTCACAGATTACAATATGTATACTTGGGATACTACAATTTTCTTGATCTCCCAATGAACGGGATTTACGGTCGCAATGAATTCCCAACCATAATATATAATCGGGATTTCAATAGATTTATTTGGAAACCAGACTACAGTGGGCGGTGCTAGATAAAACATGCCCATTCAACATTTTCTTGATCTCCCGGACCTGGTAATCGGGATTTTATCTACAGCCTTTGGAAAAGCCCAGTGCTCCAATTCGGATAACCAAAATCACTATATGAGTCAACTAAGTACTCAAATATCTCTGTTAGTACATTACTTTGTATCTTACAAAACTTACCACCCATATTGTGACCTGGCATTCCTATAGTCTGTAGGGGCCCCGTCAAAGTTGGTGGCGGCATGGCCAAGTTAGGCGGAGGTTGGGAAAACTCCATCATTTTCTTACCGTAAGAAAAGAAAAAACGAACACGACGAAAACGATGTGATTAACGCGTAAACGAAATTCGAAAATTATATAGCTTCATGAACTTCGATTAGACGGCGGCCATTTTAACATGAAAGGGTCCACATTTTAAATAGCATTTAGATGCCATATTTTCTCCAAACCCGCTTACACAACGATTTACAGTTTAGTGATAATAATACAATATCTTTTATAATTATAATACTATTCAGAGTAAAAACACTTTATTTTTCATTAAAAACGCGTCACGCCGTTTCCTCGCATATCGATTCAGCCACAATTTGACAAACGACAGATGATAAGCAACTAATGATGTTGAAAAAATATCGATATATCAAAATGAATGATATTTTCGTCCGATATATCGCTATTTTTAGACAATATATTTTAGATCGAATAAAATCTTTTTTCTACTATTTTGCTCCCTCTGCATTGCAAAATATCGCAGTTCTAGAACCGTTGAAGATTGGCTTAAATTGGTAACTATCCCGTAATTCTTCGAACAAGGGAGGTTCAACAAGTATATTTTTTAGGCATTTTTATAAATATTACAAAAATAAAAAAATATGTAAAACATAGCCTAAAAAGCGCCTAAACCTAAGAACAATCTTAGAGTTTGTAAAAAAATTAGTTTACAAACATTTTCAGTTAAACTACAAATTGATTAGGTATTTTGACCAACGACATGGAAATAATATAGACCCGGTTGTTTACATTTTGGAGGAATCCAACATTAACCCTGGTTTGCCAAACCGTTACTGTGGCCAGATTATAACGGATATCATCCTTTGTACTATTACCTAAATAAACAAGGAATTCCAGAAATTCCTAGTATAAATTTCATATAGAATATTTTAAAACTGATAATTAAATAGCTTATTATAAATAACTCAAACCGAATCTGTTTTAAATGTAATTTAAATCTTCTGTAATTATTATTCCTCATTTCAAGAAATAAAGCCCAGAATTATCGGCAACGTCGAAATTCTACCTTTTACGAGTTTACTACAGATTTCTTTCGGGATTATTCGGAAGACGCCGAAGACGATCGTTGTCATTCATTATTTGGACCTATTTGGTGCGCGGCGTTGTAATTGTTCAAGTTGGTGAAATAAGTGCTTTTCAGAAATCTAAGTGTTTTGTGTGGCTATTTTCAAGAATCTGTTAAAAAAACTTTTAGAAAATGGTGCGAACGTGCTTTATTTGCAGAAAAAGGGACGATTTAAACCCAGAAGTTTGTTTTCGAAGGTAAGTAAGTTTATGTCATACCAGTGCTGTAGTTGAAGGGTAAAATCACCGTCTAATAGCGTTCTTATATTTGCAAATGAAATATTGTTTTTGTATTGCACATTTCCGTTGGGCTTAAATTAAATTTTTATAACTTCAACTGATCTATAAAGTCGAAGACACGTATGATAAACGGAGTAAAGCGTTTTGCTAATTTATATATTTGTGAAAAGTTTCAAATATTCCCCTAAAATTTCTCAAATCACCTTTTTTGAGGTTAATAAACAACATAAATATACTATTTGGTAAAGCATAGGTACTAAATTTTAATTGAGTAAGCTGTAAGACCCACTATTTTATGTTGTCATTAATTACTTCAGGATGGTTTGCATTTTGGATGAAATTTTCAAGGAATATTTAGGGTAGTGTCAGAGTTCTCATATAGCAAGCATATACAAAAAAATGAAAATAGCGGAATGGCGTTACTTTTCAATTTTTCATTTACTATAGATTTTCCTTAATGAATTTGAAATGCTTTAATTTATTGCCTAAAATTTGGTTTTGAAAAATAAGTATTCAAAAAAGTAAATAAATACCATCCTGAGGTACATTATCCCAACTAGGGAGTTTTTATAATGAATGTTAAAAATATTAAACATCTTGGCACAAAATATTTATACTGTCAATAAGTGAAATGTATAGTGGGGAAGGTGGATGGTGGGGAAAAAAGGGGGTAAATTGAAGGATAAATACTGTAAAGATATTGTTTTTCATAATATGGTTTTTGTGGTTTTTAGGGACACGAAGTTCAATTTTGTATTCATATTAATATTGGGCCATGTTTATTGCTGATTTTCTGTACATATGAATAGATCCAATACATGTAAAGGTGGTGCATTTTTATATAATATTCCTTGCCACGAACCTGGCAAACTTTTAAAAGTAGTGGACCCAAATTTGTACCTAACTTCGCGTAAATAGAACTAAAATGTGTTGGAAAAAGGGTGAAATCAAAATGTTTTGAAAAACAAACCCAATTTCCTATGAAGTCGGTGATAAGCTGATAAAGAAAGGTATTAAATAAGCATTATACTCTTGGTATACCCATCAAAACACAATGTGGGTCCATGTAACAAAATTTAGTTTTATCTTCATCTTTAGTAACAATAGTAATAAGAACTCACCCTGTTATTGGTTGCATTTTGTCATGGAAATGCTTGTTCTTTAATGACTAAGCTTATTGCTAATAATAAATATTGCCACATGAACCATTACATAAATATGTCTTTTGCAGGCACGTAGCCAGGATTTCAGTTCTAGGGGGGGGATCCAACCCTGTCAAAACCAATTCAATGACAAAAATATAATTAACAAGAATGCTTTTTTTTCACTTGTTGCTAGCCCCCCTGCAAGTGCAACAAAATATGAAAAAAAGTTGCAAAAAATTAGTTATTAAGTAAATATTTTAAAATTTAATATATGTACTTATAAACTAGATCTTAAATAATATTCTCGATACCAGAGCTTTAAGCACTCTTTAGAGGATTGAACAGGTTAATATGTACAATTGTTAAAATGTAATGAATCTGTTAATAAAATTTCAAAAAAAATATCTATTAAAACATTGCAGGTAGAGCAATTATGAAAATGTAAAAAATTATAGGTATATCTTGAGCAAATAGGACGTTGGCGACTTTTGCTTAGTATTTTTAGGTTTTATATATTTAATAGTATTTTAATAAATAAGTGCTTAGTCATTTTGTTAATATCGAGGTTAATGTGGTGTTATCTTCCATAGAGGGTCTGAAACCATATTGCTACACTAAAAATCTGGATTTCTTTAATCATAAATGTATTCATCTCACTTTTTAGTACTTTCTTGAAGTTCTAAAACATTATGATATTAGCTAGATATGTGGTATCTCTGGAAATCTTCAAATGCCTACTTTTAATGAGCGTTTGCTTAATTATGTTAGAAACTATCATATTTATGAAAAAATCATTAGGTGCGTCTTTGTTTAGGGTAGCCTCTCATAATTTTTTACATTTACATATTTGCGAAACTTCTTTGCAATTGCAGAATATCTAACAGTGTAAACTTGGCTATTATTAGGGTCTCGCGAGGGGGGGGGGTCCGGACCCCCACTAGGCTTTGTGCCTGGTCTTTTGTCACAGATTCCGTGCTTTTGTGTTTAAGTAAATAAGATATGTCGATCTCAAACATAAGGAATAAAATAATGTTTTATTCTTTTAGTTTTTTCTTTTGAAGAGGATTTTATTTTTAATCCTTCAATTACCCTCCGAGATTTTCTCAGATCTTGACGTTTCAGGGTCCCGAGATGCTGAAAAACATGTTTTTTCAATTCTATCGGTCTGTCTGTCTGTTGGCAGCATAGCTAAATATCTACTTACTCAATTTTGGTCAAAAAGTAAAGGTCACATGGGGTGATTTGTTAACAAAATATTAAAAAAAGTTACCAACAAACTACTTATTCCATTTACCTCAAATTTTGCACTAAAATCAACTATTAGGTAAGAATCAACTGGTAAAATTTGGTATGAAATGGTGGCCTAATAAAATAATTAAAAACTCAGCCTGAAAAAACTTCTTAATGGATTGATTTAAAATTGTATGCAATAATTAATTGTGGAATAAAGACGAACTGGTAAAATCGTAACATTTTTGTAATCGTGAAAAAAGGCACCCTCCCAGGTTTAACAAATCTACACCTGGTAGTATTTATAAAAACCCAATATGGCGGAACAAGATGGCGTCCTAGTGAAATATCAAAAGAATTAACACTAAAATGCTAATTATTCAATTTACCTCGAATTTTGATCAAGTGTTACACAGGAATGAACATTTTGGTATGAATCCAGAATAGCAAAATAAAATGGCGGCGTAATAAATAATTTAAAAATTGACTTGAAAAAACTGCTTATTAGATTAATTTCAAATTTTATGGTAGCATTAAGTGAGGTATAGAGATTAACTGGTAAAGTTGTGATCCAAATTCATGATTGTGAAACAAAATCTCAGCCCAATTAAAATGTTTTAAAAAATCAACGTAACAAACCTCCACTTATTCAATTTATTTTAAATTATGCCCAAAGATCAAGTGTGGCATAGATAGAAACTGGTGAAATATTGGTAGAGATTCCATATGGTGGAATAAAATGGCGCCCAATAAAAATGTTTGCAAAGACTTTATATACCTATAAGTGTTATCAAGTGACTACTTACCGAACTAATAATAATAATAATTTTTTTATGCTATTATACAGTAAAATATTTGTCACACTTCAGTATTCCTAATAAAAAGAAATATTGATAATGAGGGAAGTTCCAGGTAAAAGTTTTTATTCCTTATATTTTTTTAGCGTTCCTGTAAACCGTGAAACCAGGGATATGTGGCTTTCCATTTTTGGTATGGAAAATGGCCCACATATACCAAAACGGCCTGCCCTATGTTCAGATCACTTTTCACCTAGTGAAATTGTTACTCTTGCTGATGGGCGAAAGCAGATTCATCGAGATGCACTTCCACTACCTAACCCATCAATTTTTGTAGACCCTTCATCTTCTAGGTAAATATTATATAATTTTAAAAATTGTTTTTGAAATTTTGTTACATATTGTACATCTTTTTAATACTTATTTATATTTCAGCTCCGAGTATTCTGATTTTACGATCGTTGAGGATTTACCAAGCATAATAAGTGGGTAAGATATTTTTCCAGTAAAAAAAAACAAAACCAATTAGGCACAGTGAGATCAATTTATCTTGGTACCATTTTAAATGTTAAAAGTCTTTTTTACTTTCTAACTTATCGGAAAGAATCAAAAACTTTTTTTAATTATTAAAAAAAAAAGCATACCAATCTTACAAGATATCACCATAAGTGGTTGGTATTTTTTTAATGGGACATCCTACATATTTTTTACTATTTGGATATCATTCTCTTGTGATTTCATTGGTATATCCCACTTTATGTTTTGATCCAGCCATTTTTGTATATGCCAATATGTTAAATAATTATATTGCAAAATGAAGAATGCCATGGAAATAAAATAGATATTTTATTATTCTATTTGTTTTGATATGGACATATAGTTAAATAATAATTATAATTATGTTAATGTTTTCTTTTATATTTGTATTGACACCAATTAGCATTTTGTAATTTCCATGGCACTCTATAAGCAATGTATTATTTTATATATTTGCAAATAAACGTAAAACTGCAGGATCAAAACATAAAATGTGACATACTAGTAAAATCAGAACAGAATATGCCATTCAAATAGTAGAAAATATAAAAATATATAGGGTATCCCATTAAAGAAAATATATCTTACAGTGAAATCTTGTAATTGATAGTCTTCCGTTGAATTATTACAGAAAAACCCCACAATTTGTTTTTTGGTATATATGCCTAACTTAAAAACCAAAGTAGTTGGGGCAGGTAAAAATGTTATCAAGATACATTTTTGGGGGGTTGCTTGATAACATTTTTGCCTGTCATATCTTTTTTAGTTTTAAAGTTAACAATATGAACCAAGGGTTGCTACCAAGTTTTCTTCTAATAATTCAAAAACTAAAAAACATAAATTTACAATATATTATCATAAGTTTCATTTTTTAAAATGAGACGCCCTGTATATTATATGTCCCATAAATGGGTCTCTTCTTGCAGATTATGGTTTGATAATTATCTTTAAAGACACTCGAGATATTTAAGAGAAACCATGCCATAAGAGTTAGAGAGGCTGAAAATGCTCAATTACATAGTGGTGTCGTTGGGAATAAAAATACATTGACTCTTATGGAAGGCTTTTTCTCAAATTTATCAGGTGTCTTTGAAGATAATTTTATTAAACCAAATATATTTATAATATGCAAGAAGAGATCCATTTGAGGGACATATAATATATAGGGTATCCCATTAAAAAAAAACAACTTTTAGTGATATCTTGTATAATTTAAAGAATTTTATTTTTTTAATTATTAGAGAAAAACTGGATAAGCAATTCTTGGTTCATATGGCTAACTTTAAAACTAAGAGATATGGCAGGTTAAAATGTTGTACATATATAACTTCTGCTCTTAAAAAAGAGAATATATTTTTAAAGTATTTTACATTACTATGAAGTAGAGCTGTTTATTTCCTATATTATAGGGGTATTTCCTCATATTTGGCCACCCCCAATATAGACTTAATTTTAAGAGATAGAAAAAAAAATTACAGTCAAAGTTTATTTCATAATTTATAGAAAAATATTACTTGTGTATACAGTAATGTGTAGCAGTCCAAACATTTTTTTTAAATGGACACCATGTACATATGTCAATAATATGTGCATCTTCTTGCTGATGAAAAATATAGTAGGCTAGATACCTTTATCTTTAAATAGCCATAAGAAGCAATGCGTTCCCATTGAATCCACTAGTAGGGTGTCTTTGGAGGTAAATGTATCAATATCAAACCTGATATGTATAATGAAGAAGAAGAAACCCATTTTAATAATACATATTGTTAATGTTAAAATCAGGTTGGGTCTGCTACACATTTTTGAGATATCTTGTATGCATAGATGTTATAAACTACGTAATAACTTTAATATTGAACTTTTTTGTTTCTCTTATAATTAAATCAATATTGGGAGTGGCGAATTATGAGGCAAATCCTGGTCGTGCATAAAGTATAATATAAAAAAAAATGTCACTCTAAAGTATTTTGTTGTGCAATATTATGTATTTTTAGGGGTCAGGATATTCTTATGGCAACTCCAATAGAGACCAACAAAAATGACGTGCTTTTACCGCCAAAAGCATCACCTAGCACTGCAGGGTTTTCAAGGTTAGTTAAAATGAAAGACAAACAAGGAAAAGAAAAAATAATAAATTGTCTTTAACTTTTAAAAATATTTATTTCTTCAAGAACATTGAGCATAGTATTTTACGCTTTTTGCAGGGAATCACCTACAAAATTGGAGAAAATGGCATCCTTTTCCTCAGTTAGTACAGAAACTGCATCAGAAACTGAAAAATTGAGAAGGTAACAATATAGTTGATAATATTATTTTACATTAGATATAGATATAGATTCATACTGGATGTTGCATCGGCAGACCAGCCAGGAAATATCTCATGTAAATTTTATCCTTGCCCTTATATTATCTTCCTTATTCATTTTAGAGTAAGATTGTATTATATCTTTTTGAAGGCTATTGCAAAATGAAGTCACGTGAGGTAGAAATTTTCAGATGTTTTGCAAAATGTTTTGTGAGAATTGTCAAATAAAAAACTTATTTCAATAATTTGACACTTGCTGGTGCTTTAATTACCAAATGTTTTTATATTAATGTGAAATTATTTCAGATATCTCCTTATTAGTTGAATAAAAATTATTCATATCTTATGAGGACCTTCAAAAAAGTTTTATACGATTTTGCTAAAAAATTAATATGGAAGGATAATATAAGAAGTAAAATTCACATGGAATTTCATTGGACGGTCTGCTAATGTAACTGTTCTGTGCTAAAAGTAAAAAAGGATTTGTAAACTCTAATGCTCTCGCTGAGTAGTGTGCATTTCACAAAGTTAAAGAATGACCAAAGGATAGCCAGCGCGAACGACATAATGCATTTTAAATAAAAGGCTTAACCACCACTCAAGTTTAAGATGGACCGAAGATAAGATAACTTTTTACAACTCGGTACACATTGTTCTTGTTACTTTTTAAAGAGATTGTTAAACTTTTCAATTTTTTTTTCGACATAACCTTGTGTTCTAAGAAAAAGGTCCTACGTTACTGGTCATTACTGTTTCAAAATTTTATTAATATATTTTTTTTGCTTTCTTATATAATAACTATTTTGTTTATTTATTAGTTTGTGTGAAGAACAAGCATCTTCTTCCTCTCCGTCATCAATTGTATATTCTGCTGTGAACTTGCCAAAACAGAAGCTTTTAATTAAAAGGTATTTATTATTTGTTGTTTTCTTTTATCTTCTTGTTTACCTGTGATTTATCAATTATTTTAATTGCTTTCTATTTACATCTTTTGAAAGTCGTAAAGTTTCTTTGTTTTTCTGTTAGGAAGAGAAGATACATAGGAGACATGGGAAGTAGTGATTTCTCTACTCCGGAGAAACGCAGAAGAAACCTACAATTTATAAAAAATCGGGACGTTAATCAGCAAAGAAAGATCCACAACTTGCAGATGACTGTTAGAAGGCTAAAATATAAAATTACATCCTTAAAGCAGTTACTGATCTATCTAAAGAAAAAATCTTTGATATCAGAGGCATCAGAGTCTACAATAAAAGTAGGTATTTGCACCAAATAAAGGAAAACATTTTCTTTTTTTTTTATTTGATCTGGTCAGTTTTTTGTAAATGTGTACAGTTTTGTCCTCCTTAAATAGTACGATACTGTTAATTAAAGATGGGTCCTGGGGGTAAATTACCGTGAGCGGAAAATTATTTTACTTTTCCAAATGAAGAAGTAAAATTCAATTTGACCAGTAAATTGTCCAATTTTGCCACTAAAAATAAAATACTGCGTAAAGCTAAATAACACCAGTTTAGTTTTTCCTGCCCACTATAACTTCAACTAATAATTATTGATTTAACATATTAAAACATTTAAAGACTGATGGTTACAAATGTAGTAGACAAAACTTAAGGATCATCTATGTTATTGTTAATTTGATAAGTTCTATTTTGAATAGTTTATGTTCAAGTTTGACAAGTTTCTAAATGACATTTTCAAAAAAAAACTCATTTTTTGTTATTTATTTATAGTTTATAGTATGGTCGATAGTAATGTTAACTTTTTGAAAGGTTAGATTTCAGTTATCTCAATGACTGTTTACTGTTTTAGTGTTTTTTGGAAGACTATTTTGTTTTATTTATTATAATACCAGCCCCCGAACTGCTCTATAAACACGAAATAAATCTCCTTCACCATTTTGTCCAGAATGAACTACACATTGTGACAGTTTTTCGTATTCTGTACCCCCTTACGAATTGTATTTCGTATAATCCCTACTTAGTGTACGCTTACACTCTATAAGCAACGTATCTGCCAAATCTCATGTTCCTAGATTCATTGTCTAATAAGATAATATTATAGCATGTGCAATATAACTTTGTTCCTTAAACCTTACCGAAGACTTCGGACTTCCTTTAAAGGTTCAACAAAAATGTTTCTATATTTATTATATAAATTATGTAAAAATAAACCTGATTTTTATTGGCATACCATATACAATATTCTCACATGCCTTTGCATTATAATAGTATACAGCCTCTGGTATTAAAAAATTAAACTGATTCTGCTTTTTTCTCACAATAAGAAGAAAATTTTTCAATTTTACTGGTAAATTAAACTACCAAGAGAAAAAGTCCGTTATGTAGTTATTTAGTAGTTTTTCATGCCTATTTGAGGACTATATAATGTGTTATATGTTTTCTCAAAGAGAAAAATTTGACAGATTTGATTATGATAATAAAAATGAAATTCAAAAAAAAGCGGTAATTTACCGTTACCGGTAAATTTATAGTCATGTTGGTGCGGTAAAGTAAAATATTTCCTAAAGAGGTAAATTACCAATTCTACTTTTAATGAATACAAAGTAAACTGTTCTTTCACCTTAAGTGTTTGTGAGATTCCAATAAAATTTGTATCATCCCATTTAAAGAATGAAAATATTGGGTTACCATTGCCTAAAACACTACACGATACTGCTAAAAATGAGATTAATATCGAATAAGCTATAGTGATTATATGTTTTTAAATAATTGAAGTTATATCGGTTCTAAACTTAATATAAAGCTATATAATTTCGTTTTCTTTTTCAGGCCTCACTTTCAGGATCTGCTCTTGAGATATTTGAAAGGATGTTAAAAGGGCCAACAAGACAAAAATATAATCCTCAACTTAGGTCGTTCGCGTTAACGTTGTCATTTTACTCATCAAAGGCCTATTCCTTTGTCAGGAACACTTTTAATCGCTCTTTGCCACATCTAGAGACAATTTCAAAGTGGTTCAGAGCTGTCGATGGCAGTCCTGGATTTACGCAAGAAGCCCTTAAAGCTCTTACATTGAAACAAAAAGACTCTTCGAGACCATTATTGTGCAATTTGGTCATGGACGAAATGTCGATAAGGCGTCAAGTGGAGTGGACAGGGCAAAAGTTTACGGGATATGTTGACATCGGAACCAACATCGACGATGATACACTGCCAGAAGCCAGAGAAGCATTAGTGTTTATGCTAGTATGCATAAATGGACATTGGAAAGTGCCTGTTGGTTACTTTTTACTAGATGGCCTGTCCTCTAGTGAAAAAGCTGGATTAGTAAATAAATGTTTACAATTTGTCCATGAAAGTGGCATTGTTATAACATCACTGACGTTTGATGGTGCAGCAGCCAATATGTCAATGTGCGAAAAACTAGGTGCAGATTTTACAGACCCACTTAATTTAAAAACATGGTTTTCTCATCCAATGACATGTGATCCCATATATATAATGCTTGACGCTTGTCATATGATAAAGCTTATTAGAAACTGCCTAGCCACCCAATCAGGCATAAAGGATATTGACAACCGAGACGTAAAATGGGAGTATATAACAAAACTAGTTGAAAAACAGAATCTAGAAGGTCTACATGCTGCAACTAAAATAAGAATGAGGCATCTTCAGTGGGACCGAGAAAAAATGAAGGTCCGGTTGGCAACCCAGACAATAAGTAAGAGTGTCAGTAATGCATTAATTTTTCT
This sequence comes from Kuschelorhynchus macadamiae, assembly GCA_030620095.1. Lineage (NCBI taxonomy): Eukaryota > Metazoa > Arthropoda > Insecta > Coleoptera > Curculionidae > Kuschelorhynchus > Kuschelorhynchus macadamiae. The sequence goes on along the minus strand of JAUTXW010000521.1, from coordinate 1,406,891 downwards.
TCAAAAGGACATGAATTGTCCAGAATTCTTAAATTCTGAGGGGACTTCAAATTTTGTATTAAATTTTAACAATCTATTTGATCTTCTTAATTCCCGTAATAGGTTTTCTAAATATTTGTATAAAAGGCCAATTTCTGAAAAAACGGCTGCAACATTTTTTGAATTTTTTGAAAAGATAAAGACATATATTGTTGGTTTAACTCTTAAAAATAGACCAATTTTAAAATCAGCTAGAAAAACTGGCTTTCTGGGTTTTTTAATATGTATTGAAAGCATTAAAAAAATGTACGATACCTATGTGACTAATAAGAAGCTGCTCAAGTATATTTTAACATATAAGCTATCTCAAGATCATTTAGAGTTATTTTTTGGGGCTATTCGCAGCAGGGGAGGATTCAATAACAATCCAACAGCGAGACAATTTGAGACATCATATAAACGTTTACTGGTACACTCAGAAATTACTGGTCCAAATTCTGGAAATACTGTGAATTTAGAGAACATCACAATTTTATCATGTGGATCCAGTAATAAATTATCAACTACAGAGGCAGGAGATTTACGACAAAGTGACGAATATTTAAGCTTTGAAAAAAGTGTCAAAGAAGAGATCCAAAATAATTATTTGAATTCAAATGCTTGGGATCTAACTATTTATGTTGAAGATATAATTAGTTATATTGCAGGCTTTGTGGTGAAAGGACTTAAAAAATGCATCAGCTGTCCCAAATGTTTATTTATATTAGAAAGTGATGTGTCCAGCTCACTTCTTCAAGAAAGAAAAACATATGGAAAACTTGTAAAAGCAAACAAATTTGTGATAGAAATATGTAAAGCAGCTGAGAAATTTTTTAGGTTTTTTCACAATTCAAAAAATATTTTTAATAGAAAAATTCCGAATTTGTTACAAGTGTTGGTGACAAATGGACTTAATACTTTGCCTACATCTGTATTTGATACATTTGGCGACCACATGTTTGACGAGGAAATTTTAAATGAGCATCCTATTCAAATGGCAAAATTAATTTTAAAATCTTACTTTAAAATAAGAATTTACTACGAGACAGTTAAAAAACTTGATCTAAATAAAAAGAACCGTACTCGTAGTATCAACACTAAAGCAATATTATTTCGAAATGAATAATTGAACAGGACCGTCCAGTTTTTGCCTTTTTTTACCTAGAACTTAATGCAAATACCGACTTAAGCTTAAATATTTTTTAAGTCGCAGTCTTAGACTCGCTCCAAGAACTCTGTTTAAAATTATCCTTAATTACTTATTCAAAAAATATATTTATGTATAGTGTTTGGATGCCTAATATCCAAGATTATAATGTCTATTAGTTTGATGCCCACTATATATATATATATATATATATATATATATATATATATATATATATATATATATATATATATATATATATATATATATATATATATATATATATATATATATATATATATATATATATAAGTCTGCCTTCGCCAGGGATAGGGTATTTGTATTTACCTAATGTTTGACTTGAAATTATACTACGAATAAACTGCATATGCGAGCTTAGATTAAGCAATTGCAGCGCGTTCATCATTGTGTACGGAATTTAAACCCTTTTAATTTAAACCAACAAACTTAATCCGCATTGTTTTTCGTTTTTTTTTTACTTACACATCATCATTAGGTGTCAAAGAATCTCTATACCAAATTTCAAGTTTCTGGGAGATCGGGAAGCACAAGACATTTTAGGGATTTTATATATTGGTTTGATGAGTTTTATTGTAAAAGTCAGATTTAACAAATAGTCTCATATATGATGTATATTGTTTTGTGATAAAATGGTGAACGTATATAAGCAGTATATTAACCTTGATTAATCACCACAACTGCCTACATCGCGTGGCGTAAACGATTCAAAATGGGGCCGCATTTCGCCATTTTTAACGTTTTTTCAATATGCTTGTTATGGGACCATCCCAGCAAAATTCAACATTTCATCCAAATGGTTCAAACCATTGCGGAGTAATCGGTGCACACACAAAAAAAGTCATTGAAGATAAGTGGGTTAATTTTCCCACTAACTTATATTTTTGTACCCAATACTTTCAGATTATGACATCGAGTTTGAAGAAACATTTCAGAAAACTGCTGTTAGTTTATTATACAACGTTATCAATATCGATTTTGTGTCGTTAGAGTCATAACCAGTGAATCATGACTTACAACTAACTAGTATAATCACTTTATGTATATGAATTCAAAGCAATTACATACTGGTATTATATTAGAGTAGTATATAAACCAATTTTATTATCATTTAAATTTAAATAATTGGCCTGATACGTAATTGTTTATGTAACATACTAAGTGCGTAAAGTGGTATTATTTGCAGTAATAAATTTCGTTAGATTACGCCCAAGAGGTCTTCTAAAAGACACGAGTGCAAAAATGTTATGATATTATATAAATAATCTTTTCAAAATCGTTTAAGACATTTTTCAGATCGTAGATATTTTTCTTTTAATAGTGTAAATATTAAATCGTAACTGCTAAAAACATGAAAAATATTTTTATAATTTTTAGATTTAATTTATTGAGTATCAAGTGTCTTAAAAATTATATTTTTAAACATGATAATGAAGTAAACAAATAGTATATTATAATGTAAGGAGAATAAGAGATACTTTATGTGCTAAGCGTTGGCAATCCATGCCAAACACTTAAAGTCTCTTATTCTTTGAATAATATAGGAAATATTAATAATTTTGTACATTAATTAGTATAGGGTAGTTAATATTAAACTTAATATGTATTGACAAAATAAACCATCCACAATACATTCTAATTGCTTATTTCGCGAATTAAAATACCTTATATAATTATTGATACAATTGTATTAAATCAGCTTCTTGCTAACGTTTTATATATATATATATATATATATATATATATATATATATATATATATATATATAAAAATTGGACTTCTTTCTTGGGTATAGGTTTATTTTATTATAAAATTGCTCATTCCTTTATTTTTTTTTGGTATATATGGCTTTCCTTACCTATCTACAATCTACAAGGAAAGCCATATATACCAAAAAAAAATAATAATAAAGGAATGACCAGTTTTTGAGAAAGCCTACTATGATAGGCGAAACGTCAAGTTAATCCCATTGTTCGTTTTGCAAGTTAATCCCATTGTTCGATTTTGCAAATAAACCTATATATATATATATATATATATATATATATATATATATATATGTATATATATATATATATTTAAATTTCCTATTTTGAAAATTGTCCTTGAATCATTAAATATGTAATAGACGAGTTTAATTATTATATATAAATAATGAAATATTAAATTAATATGCTGTTACTTTTGTTTTGTCGATAATAATAGTTGTTTGTTATTATCAAACCGTTTATAAATAAATTATACCAAATTTTTAAACTTTGTTTTATTTTTATAAACCACGTGTCTGGGTAAAAATTTATAAAGTGCAGCACCACTTTTAACCTTGTTATTTAATTTTTATAAAAAAAAATTAAGTTTCAAATATAGTGTAAAATATTATACAGGGTGCTTCAGAATCACCAAGAAGTTTCGATTTTTTATTGGAACATATTGCATGTTAATGCATTTATTTACTTTTTTCATTATTGATTTCTTGATAAAAGTTGGTGGTTCAAAAAAAATATTTTTGATAGTAATAAACTTTAGATCAGGATGCTCAAAAAAGTGGATTTCACTAACAATTTCAAAAAAATAAAATTTTTCTGACGGTAGTTTTAAGAGCCATAAAACATCGTAAATATAAACTGAGTAAAATTTTTTATATTATAGTTATGGAGATATTTAAGGTCAAACAGCAAAAAAACATTTTTCTATTTAAATTTCTCCTTAGCTATTACTAATATGACATAACTAATACTAAACCTTTTTTTACGGCCGCGGCAGTCACAAATTTTAATTTTTGAAATACACTTTTTCGTATTTTTTGAATATCCTGTATATCTGACTCAAAGTTGAATATTGCAAAAACAATTTTTTCGACAAGCACTAAGTTTTATCAAGAAGAAAGTTTTTCGAGAAATTGATAATAAAAAACGTTTCCCATTTAGCGCAGACTTTTCCACGACATAATATCTAAATTAATTGTTTTCAAGTTATTATTAAAACTCTCACTTTTGCAATGTGAAGTCGTTCCTGTTCATCTTAGAACAAAAAAAATTGTCGTATCCACCATACTAATATTTGGGCTCAAAAAAATATAGCAAATAATACATTATCTCAAAAATAGCTACGCCACTGGTAAGCCTTGCGAAGATATCTGACAGCGTTGCAATTTTCACCGCAAACTACTCTTTATGCGATCAGTCCGTCTTTTTCCCACTCATACACAACAACAAATTGATGTTTGATTCTATTTATTTCATTTTTATGAATGAAATGCTGGGTCTATTTCTTTTTGACGTCATTGATTTTGACGCTGTTTATAATTTATCACATGCTCGTCACATTTAACGAAAGCTTACACCTATATGGTTGTTAAAATAATTAAACATATTTTAAGTTTATCCCTATTTTATTTAGTGTATTGTCGCGAATTTAGCCCTAGTTATAGATTTGTTAAGATTTAGATGAATTTATTTAATATTTGTTATTTTATTGAAGTAGACCTTGATTTTTATCCATGTAACGGGTATAGTGTCAAAAATCGTTCTCGAATGTTCTGTTAGGCTTAATTCTTCTCACCCTTTAGTATTTAGATTATTCTAGAATTTTCTAGATCATTCCATCTTTTTCTAAAGGCTATATAAGCGCGCCGCGAGGCCACATTTAGTTTAGTTTAGTTTTGAGATTTCAAAGTGTAAACAAGTAGACAGTGACATGTTTTAGATTACCTTAGTTACGAGTGTTAGGTATAACCAGTCTTTACCTGTACTACTTGTAAGCTGTGTTTTGAATAAAAGGAGTGCATTCAGAAACTACGTGTTTGTGTAAATATTTGGCAAATTTCTGTATAGTTATGTTTTAGCAGAAGCTTTGATTCTAGACTTTTAACACAAATCCTTTTCTTTTCTTCAAGCTACACTCACCTATATATTTAAAACACTAAGCCAATTTACATGATTTCTTTAAAAATAATCTTCTGGTTACTGAGACCATTCAACACTATTTTTTTGTATTGTTTTATTGCGTATTTTTTCTATACAACCTATGTATTTTTCTTCAATAACATTTTTGGACGATGTGTTGAATGCGTGACATATTCTCATAATTCCACTGGAAAATCATCGATCTATCTAACGGAGAAGGACAGCTAGTTAAACTAAAAATTCTCCCGCTCGTTCCGGTAGAATGCAGAAGAAAAAACAAATGAACATATTTTTATGAAATTGAGAGATTTATGTTTTTTAAATAAAAAATCCATTGCTGGTGTACATTCAAATTTGCAATATTTTCAGAACTTTGTAAGAAGGATGAACAGTTAACGTATTCTTCAAATAAGTCTGTATCTATGACAATATTATTTAATTCTACTATAAACAGAATGATGATAAATGCAAATATGCTTAGGGTGGATGTGTTTAGCTCCTCCTTACAACTAGTTAAAAATCGTTATGATAAGAGCACATACCTGAAATTGTGTTAATGTTTTTGATGTATCTAGTCTGATTTGTATGTTTCATATGTGCTTATACTAACTGACATACAATCTGTTAATTACTCTTTTATTTGTACTTTTATCTTTAAATGTTAAATGTTTACTTAAGTAACTTGATATATTTTATGTAAAATTGGGTTGATTAAATAAATATTATATTCACTAGATATTTCTAAAAATCTTCAATTTTTGGATTAGTTCGTAGTTCCATTGCAGCTAAGTATTTAAATATACTGCTTTCCCTGAAATTGTACCTAAAAATGAAAAAAATTGGTTATGTTATGATAATCTTTCACTATGTTTTTACATTCACCATTTTTCCAAATAGCCTAGGTTCTTATCAATTTCCCTTTTAAAAATGTTTACTCTACCCACATTTTATTTCTTCCTTATCTAAAACGGTGAGTAATAAAACCGCAAATTAAACTGGACGTAGGAATTTTGCCTCTCTGTATAAGTGTACAAAAATATACACGTATATAGGGATTGCAACAATATATCGATATATTAGATATATCCATATATTGGAGAAAAATATCGATATCATATTTCCGATATAATTTGGTTTCGATATATCGTTACAGAATTTTCTTACTAATCTAATACACAGTGTTTTTTGTAAAGGTCGATAGGTGGAAGCACAATTATTTTTTAATTGAATGTCACGTCGAGTCGAGGTATTATGTATCATCCCTGCAATTTTTATTGTTCTGTTGGTAATAGTTATTAGTATTAGGGTTGTGTATGTACGTACTGTCGGATTTCACAGCTGGGTTTATGACAGATGGCATCAATTATATATAAATATATATATAGAAGCAAGATTTGGAAATATCACGGGAAACAAGCAGATAATAAAAATCTCTAGATACCACAAAAACAAAAACCTATTTTATGCTCCAGTTTTTTATATTTAACACAAAATATAGAACTTGAAAATAACAAATAAAAAATAAATCCTTTGCATTGATATTATATATCGTAAAGAATGTCGATTAATTTACGTTGATATATGGATATATTTTTTTTATTTTTGTCATCCCTAATTTGGAAAGTTTATCCAATAGGAATAGACCCAAAATCACTCAAGTCAAGTCATCCCTAATTACGTATACTTTGTAGTTGTTTACATAATATAGATGGGAAACGAAAAACTGACATTCTTTTAAAATAAATGGTAATGTAACTAAATTTAAATACTACTAAGTCTAGTACTATACATATAAAATAAACGTATTTTTTAAAAAAAATTTATTTTCCAAACTATTAAGGCGGTTCAACAAAACAGCTGATTGCTATCAATATGGCTGCTGTAGGGCAATCATTGTTTTCTTCCATAGAGTCTATGATAATTTAAAACCAAACAAAAATAATATAGAATTGAATAATGGTAAAAATATTTTAAAAAAATCTCTTTCAAGATAGTACATACAAATTAAAAACATAAAATAAAATAAAACATTGAAATATTATGTTAACATACAAAATGTAACATAACTTTTTCAAACAACGATAAGAGATATCTTTGATCATAATAATTGTTAATTAGCTAGATTAATTTTAGTTTTTTAATAAATGATTAATATGAAATGTTTGCACACACTTGGGACTAATTTTGTTTAGTAGTAGGTAAATCTTCTCCTTATTGCAGTAATCCACTTCAGTAGCAATGATGAAAGTTTATTTAATAGTTTCTTTGTATCAAAAATTGAAAATGTTTGGAATTTAAAAATAAAAGTAATATTGTGTCTTATCCCTCTACTTCCACAATTTACAAAAAAAGAAGGCATGTTAAGGTAAAAAAATGAAAACAAATTAGAAAAGTTCCATATATTCCTGTGTAAAAATTTGATTTGTTTGTCCTACGGCCGTCAAAAACAGCTGATCTGTGACGTTCAAGTGACAGATTGTTGAAGTGCCTTATTGAACTAAAAAAAAATTAGGTAATTAGAAAATTGTCTCCCAACATTTCAAATGTTTTACGCACCCTGTATAAAATATTTACGATGTTTTTACCCCGTGGTATCATATTATTGTATTGTTACCGGAGTTACACAGATATGACAAATTTTAGCTCAAAGGGTTGCTAGCAGGAGCTTGAAAAATTGACTACAACAGATATACAAACCGGAAAGATAGACAAACAAAGAAAACAAGTTAAATAAAAGCTTATAATTATGTGGTAAGCATTTATCTAAATAGGCCACTGCAAGTTCATGTTTCATAATATTGTTTTAGTAGTGGAGGTGGAGATTCCCATGATAAAAAATGTGAAATATTTATCACAATAGTTTCCATATCGTAGCTCAGAACGTTCTGCCCATATCTACTAGTAGAGATGACTAGTGAGTGAGTGATTCGGTTCGCGTGATCCGATCTTTGATATTAATGAATGACTCGAGTCACTCATCTTAAAATCACTCGAGTCTCGAATCTCAAACGACTGCGAAGTTCACTTACTACGTACAGTCTCTGACTCCTGTTTCAGCTCTCGTTACTCTTGTACAGCGGAACAATCTGTGAACCGTTCTTTGTTTCATGCCTGGCAGTCGATCCCGGATGAATTAAATATTATTTAACTATCAATATTATTAAATAACTGATAGACGGAAGGGGTTTTTCATTCGCTTATTTTTTATTCCTAATACTACAAAAATCATAATTTCTTTATTTCGATGCTAATCAATAAACCGATTATAAATGAGTGGAATTCTTACTTGCACCCCAGACTTTCAGATAATAATAGAATAAATTATTATTAATATATTATAAATAAAATATAATGATTAGAACATTACAAAATATATTTATTTATAATTTACAAAACCAAACAAAACCTATAACTTAAGGAGTTACGAGTAAAGTATTCAAACACTACACCCGTTTGTTTTTCTAATCTTGACATTGCTATTTTAATTTTAACTTTCAAAAAATTATCCAAGGGCACACTGTTAATAATTGAGAATAATACCAATGATTAAAATATCATATCAACTAAACACTTCTACGCAGCATTCAGAATCCGGCGATTTATTAGCCTTAATAACCTAATAATTAACCAAAAATGCATAAAATTCCAGAAATGTTCATGCCTCAACTGCTAGTTAGGAGCAAAAATAATGTTATCCGTGCGCATGCAAACCAAGTTGAAACCTGTAAACGCGAGTGATTGACTGAGCATCCAGCGAATCGTAAGCACTACGCCGGCGCTCGCAGCAAGCGAGAAATCACAGGTATGCTCTGAACTTCCCTCCGATAAATGACTCGATTCACTGGTAATTTTTTTTAGCAGTTTAGTGCAAACACCTTTACCGATACGAAAATATTTGAGAATAAAAGGAAATGTTTAAATATTTCCTTTGTTTGAGACATCTGTGGCTATAGAGAGAAGGGTTGGTCGCTGGCTAATTCTTTTAAAATATTTTTTGTTTTCAGGTCCTAAAATGTCCGTTTTTATATTCGTGGCCTTTGTACTTCCCCTTGAATATTTTTCTTTTTCAGCCGTTTTTGAATCATTATAAATCCAGGAAAATAATTTTCCGGTATAATCTGTTGAAACATAACTTTCCGAATATTTTACCGCATGGAAAACCAAAGCGCACTCAGAAACTTATGTGATCCGTATCCTACACTGGCAATAGATGGCGGCACCATCGAGTAAATTCTGTGTTAGAGATGGGCAATAATTATCGATATTAGATTATATACAATGTTATACGCGCTAGGCATTGTATGTTCTATTGTAAACAGGTAGGTAGGTAATCTTTATGTTTTGTAGCCTACATCGGGAATTTTCGGGAGGATTCAATGAAAAGCGGGTGTTTGGAAACAGAGTCCGCAAGGCAGGAGGCCCGGGTCGTTTTGTTCCGCCATCTTGGATTCGTACCAAAATTTAATTCAAACATTTGTCCATTTTGTTTCGTTATTTTGAATTTTTATCATAATATTACTAGTTTATTCCCACATAACCTTTCATTTCTGACCAAAATTAAAAGTCAATCGACATCTAGGGACCCTGAAACGTGAAGATTTGTTAAGTTACAGTGTCGTCTCCCAAAGAGTTGCTGAACATTTTCATATGAGGTTCGACCCTACATGAAATTTTTCATGTGGGGCTCGGGCCTTTGGGTCCCATTAAATCAGCGCCCCTGAGCGCTAAAGCATTACGACTTTTGACGATACGCACGCAAAAATCAGTCTAACAAAAAACATAAATTCCTCGTTTGTGTCCCTTTATGTGGCATCTACTTTCTTTCTAGAACATTAACCTTTTTCTGAGGGTTAGCTTTGTAGATACTGGACTATACATTGTAAAATCGGTTAATTAAAAACGTCACAAGTTACCAAAATAAAATTTATTAACGCTATAGAACACTTTCCTATTTTTCACACTTAGACAGTTTCTTGGTATTTTTAAGAGTATCGACAACTTTTACCAAACTAGACAAAACTTGTTTCTTGTTGTTAAGAGACTTTATTTCACCCAGCACTTCCGAAACCTTTTTCGATTCGTCTTCGGACATGTTTTCTTGACTATCAAACTTGATCAACTGTTGAGAATAATTTGAATTCACTTTCGAAATGGTCACACTTTGAAATAGAGAAATCACCTCCGATTGGGTTTGGCTGTACGAGTCGTCCACTCCAGATTTGACCTCTATGGACTTTTCTCTTCTTCCACGCCTACAAAAGAAACTAGAATTTCTTCGTAAAATTCGGTTGAAACAATAAAGGGTTCACTCAGTGTGGTGTATTTTAAGAAACTCTTTCATGAACGAGGGTTGTTGTAATGAACAATTGTGAATTACAAACCTTTTTAATTTTTCTCTCTTAACGATCTCTAAGAGATTTCTCAGGGCCTCTTTCATCGTTTCTCCGGTTTGAAGTAGCAGCTTTCCTGGGTCTGGAGGTTCAAACGTTTTAGGCATTACTGTAACGTTTTTGGTTGGTGCGTCATCAGCGTGTACGTCACAGAAATAATCCTCCGGTACCGGTGTACCGGTCACTTCAAATTTTTGCTTGGTATCAACTATGCGTACTTCTACCCTCTCTTTGTAAATCAGTTCGAAGTTGCCTGTGTCAGCGTGGGGATTTCTGGCATGATCGACCACAACTGTAATATGAAAGTAATAATTATGTCAATGCTCAAATAAAAGTAAGCAAATAGAGTGTAACGGAATAGGATATATACCGAGTGTTACAAAACCAATGCGGAAAACTTAAGGGGTTGATATCTTTGTGAAATTTGGTACACCTTTTCTACGCATCAAGACACATTTTCTGGCATACAACAGTTTTTTTTATTTCTATCAGTGGCGTCCGTACGAGATTTGCATTGCATGTTTTTGAAGAAAGAGATTTTTTCATTTGAATATTTTTTGATAGCCTAGGCATTTTTACATACAAATTATCTCTTGCGTTTTTCTCGTCAGATGTACAGGGTGTCCGGATTTGGTTGCAAAAGCAGGGTATCTCGCTTATTTTTAAAGATAGAACCTTGCGGTGTTCAAGAACCTGAGCTAATTTTTTGTGAAACTCATGAAGCCGTAAACAAAATTTTCATAGCCTTCTTCGTTTATGAGATACAGGGCAAAATAGTAAATTTTGCGTTTTGGGACCCCACTCGTATCTCCGTTATCCTTTAACTTAACGTCCTTTTAAAAGCTTCTCAAAAATACATAATATTATGGGTCTATTTTCCGCTTCCTTCCTGCATAAGTCCGTTATTTTGCTTAATTCCCTAAAACGAATACGAAAATTGTGCGAAGCATGCATAGAACAAAATGGAAATCAGTTTGAACAGTTCTTTTGATTTCCTTGGTTACTGTAGTTCTTATACGACAGTTGATTTTTGCTGAAAGGCTTGTTACATAATAATTTATTACTGTTTTGTTCTTGTCTTACATAAATCTAGGTAGGTGGTACTTTTTTGGTGCGAAATTATCAATACATATTTTGATAAATAGATTTAATTACATATTTATTTTCATATATTGTTAGGATGTAGATATTGTTAACGACTTTAAATAAAAGGCAGCATTCTTTTGCATGGCCTACTGCAAAATTTGGGATGATAATTATAAAAATTAGGATTTTTGTTGTTGTTTATTAAAATAGACCCATACTATTACATATTTTTAAGAAGCTTTTAAAAGGACAAATCAATTTCTGGACAAATATACAGGGTGTCCCGTTTAAAAAAACACAACTTTGGGTCATATCTAAAAAATAACAATTCAAATGAAAAATTCGCCACTGGATCCAGCGTAAAAAACTGCATAAGCAGAAATTTTTGCCTTTGCGTTAAGTTAAAGGGTAACCGAGATACGAGGGGGGTCCCGAAATGCAAAATTTTCTATTTCGCCCTGTATCTCATAAACGAAGAAGGCTATGAAAATTTTGTTTACGGCTTCATGAGTTTCACAAAAAGTTAGCTCAAATTCGTGAGGACCGTAAGGTTCTATCTTTAAAAATAAGCGATTTGTTTTTGCAACCAAATCTGGACCCCCCGTTACAGGGTTATTAGTTATAAATGTCACCCCCTCTAACATCTTTATTTTTAAAGATAGAAAGCTCACTTGTCTACTGAGTTGTAGGGAATTGTCTGAAATTTTTTTATTGACAATATTAATATGATACAGGGTGTTTCACAAAGACGCACCGAATCAAACTTATATTTTTTTAAATAAAACACCCTGTATATTAACGAAATTTTAGATTCTACTCGTAAAACTAATAATTTTGTTTATTTAAAATTTTTGCCTGTCTTCAACCGTTTTCGAGATAATGGCAGTTGAAAAATGAAAATTTGAGATTTCGAAGTGCTGTCAAATTTGAAAGGATCAAATTAGAGTAAAACGGTGTGCACTTTCTTAGTTTTTGAAACTCTATTTAATGACACTAATGCCCGATCGAACGGAGAATATCAGTTTTTGACAGTTCCAGAAAAAATCTTTATTTCACAATAATCCTTAAACTAGTATCGCTGGCTTTTTACCAACCAACCTTGTCTAATAATTGCAACAGCAAAATAGTTAAATATGATTAAATAGGGAATCGTCCGAATTTTTTTATCGACAATGTAAAAAGCGCACCGAAATAAACTTTTTTTTAAGGAACACCCTGTATATTATCGAATATGTAGATTTTTTGCTGTAAAACTAAAATATTTTTGTATTGAAAATGTTTGCGTATCTTCTGTTTTCGAGGTAATGACAGTTGAAAATTAAAATTTGAGACTTTGAAGGGCTTTCAAATCCTATTGGATCCATTTTTCAAAATAAAACCTAATTTCGTATATTATTGCCGGATTCTGAATAAAATTCTACCATACTTCATGTAACATATCGCATACCTAAATCCAAATATGTAACCTATAATATATTTTGTCTAAGTTGGCCATGATGTTAAATAAACAGATACATATATATATATATATATACATATATATATATATATATATATATAAATATATATATATATATATATATATATATAAAACAAAACCAGTAACGGTAAGGATTACTCCTTCACCATTTTGTCGAGAATCGACCAAAACATGACGCTATGTTTGTTTCCAGGGCCAAGGTGCCAATCTGCTACCGTAGTATCTGCCCCGGCAAGGCTCATCAGGCAGTTTCCTTGGGGGGTATCGGTATTAAAACCGAAATACCCAAACCCTGAAACAAACAAGGTGTCATGTCATTCGACTTTGAATGTCGACGAGGGAAATAGGCAACCAGTGGCGCCATCTGTAGGTACTATGGTGCAACTAAATCACTTTAGATGCGACCTACTTTGGGGCACAAGACGACACATCTGTGCAAAAATAAAAGAGAAACAGAAATTTCAATTTCTGTGCGGTTCTTGGTCGTAAAAAGTTATACAAAACAAAACCAGTAACGGTAAGGATTACTCCTTCACCATTTTGTCGAGAATCGACCAAAACATGACGCTATGTTTGTTTCCAGGGCCAAGGTGCCAATCTGCTACCGTGGTATCTGCCCCGGCAAGGCTCATCAGGCAGTTTCCTTGAGGGGTATCGGTATTAAAACCGAAATACCCAAACCCTGAAACAAACAAGGTGTCATGTCATTCGACTTTGAAAGTCGACGAGGGAAATAGGCAACCAGTGGCGCCATCTGTAGGTACTATGGTGCAACTAAATCGCTTTAGATGCGACCTACTTTGGGGCACAAGACGACACATCTGTGCAAAAATAAAAGAGAAACAGAAATTTCAATTTCTGTGCGGTTCTTGGTCGTAAAAAGTTATACAAAACAAAACCAGTAACGGTAAGGATTACTCCTTCACCATTTTGTCGAGAATCGACCAAAACATGACGCTATGTTTGTTTCCAGGGCCAAGGTGCCAATCTGCTACCGTGGTGTCTGCCCCAGCAAGGCTCATCAGGCAGTTTCCTTGGGGGGGTATCGGTATTAAAACCGAAATACCCAAACCCTGAAACAAACAAGGTGTCATGTCATTCGACTTTGAAAGTCGACGAGGGAAATAGGCAACCAGTGGCGCCATGCACCATAGTACCTACAGATGGCGCCACTGGTTGCCTATTTCCCTCGTCGAAAGTCGAATGACATGACACCTTGTTTCTTTCTGGGTTTGGGTATTTCGGTTTTAATACCGATACCCCCCAAGGAAACTGCCTGATGAGCCTTGCCGGGGCAGATACCACGGTAGCAGATTGGCACCTTGGCCCTGGAAACAAACATAGCGTCATGTTTTGGTAGATTCTCGACAAAATGGTGAAGGAGTAATCCTTACCGTTACTGGTTTTGTTTTGTATAACTTTTTACGACCAAGAACCGCACAGAAATTGAAATTTCTGTTTCTCTTTTATTTTTGCACAGATGTGTCGTCTTGTGCCCCAAAGTAGGTCGCATCTAAAGCGATTTAGTTGCACCATAGTACCTACAGATGGCGCCACTGGTTGCCTATTTCCCTCGTCGACTTTCAAAGTCGAATGACATGACACCTTGTTTGTTTCAGGGTTTGGGTATTTCGGTTTTAATACCGATACCCCCCAAGGAAACTGCCTGATGAGCCTTGCCGGGGCAGATACCACGGTAGCAGATTGGCGCCTTGGCCCTGGAAACAAACATAGCGTCATGTTTTGGCCGATTCTCGACAAAATGGTGAAGGAGTAGTCCTTACCGTTACTGGTTTTGTTTTGTATAACTTTTTACGACCAAGAACCGCACCGAAATTGAAATATCTGTTTCTCTTTTATATATATATATATATATATATATATATATATATATATAGTAGGCTTTGACATTATTCAATCATATTTGCTAATGTGAGCATCAGAATGTCGTATTCAGAGAATGAAAAACGCGAAATTTACGAACTTTATATAAAAAATGGTTATAATGCCAAACTTGCCGTACGGAAATGCCGACTCTATGAAGGACTAGGGAGAATTCCTACCAATAAAGCATTTTTAAGCGTTTATCAGAAAGTTTCACATGAATCATCTTTCAAACGGAAGAAGAGAACAATTCAAATAAATGAACAACATGAAAATGAAGAATTTTCGATCCTTCTGTATTTTCAAGGTATTTTTTGCTATAAATTATTTTTAAATACTCTTTAATAATTAGTTGTCTAATTTTCGAAAATCCCAACGCTTCTATTCCAAATACTGTTGAGATTCTAGGCAAAACATACTATAAGATACAGAAAACTTTGTCAAAATATAATTTCCATCCCTATAAAATTTTACCTGTTCAAGCCTTGAGCCAAAATAATAAGGCCGCGCGATTACGCTATTGTCAAGAAATGAAGCCGATTTTTCCACCTCCGGAAAATTTAATAGGAAGAATGTGTACTTTTGGGCTCTTGAAAATTCTTGCGCCGTTCGGGAAATACGACACTCTGGTCGACAATCCGTGCACGTATGCTGTGGGATTCATAACGATAGAGTTTTAGGGTCAATATTTTATAATGAAAATATGAACGGGCATAATTATTTAGAGCTAATCAAACCAGTGGCTCAAAATTTCGGTCAAAGTGATGTTGATATATTTTGGCAGCAAGATGGCGCTCCAGTCCACAATATTGCTGACGTAACATCATTTTTAAATGAAAATATTCCGTTTTGGATCGGTATATTTGGCCACCAAATAGCCCAGACTTGTGTGTAATGGATACTTTTCTATGTGGCTTTTTAAAAGGAAAGTTGGAAGAAGAAAGACGCCCGCTAACGGTTAATATTATAAGAGAAATAATAACCCAAGAAATTGAAACACTAAATCATCGCAATCAGGGAACTATTTTGGCAGCTATAGAAAGGCAGAAGAGAATTTATTGAATATGCATTAAGCAAAATGGTGGGCATGTGGAACATAAAATTCAATAATCTAGTTTTTATTAAATATTGTCGTAGGCAGCGTAAAAGTTAGTTTTATTATCATGTTGCTCATTTATTTTCCTGATTTCATTTTTGTTTTATTTAAAATTGGCCAAACTAAATATAATATAATTATTAATAGGGATGAGATGTATCTCTAATTTTTAAAAATAAGCTTTTAACAACTATATCCGAGGATCAGTGTTTTCATAACTCCGCAATTCGAGGTTTGATTTCTCTGTTTTCAATTTCAGTTATTTGTAAAACATACAAAAATCTTCTCAACTCTACTACATTAATTTTTTTGTATATCTCTAAACAAGCAAGGTAACATGGTCGGAAATTACTTATAATAAGCTACTGTCTGTCCAAAGCAACGATAGCTTTTGAAAAGTTAAGATAGAAAAGTGCGTTTCATTTTTATTCATCTTTAACTATTTTACTGTTGCAATTTATTAGACAAGGTTGGTTGGTAAAAAGCCAGTGATACTAGTTTCAAGATTATTGTTTTCTGGAACTGTCAAACATTGATATTCTCCGTTTGATCGGGCATTAGTCTCATTAAATAGAGTTTCAAATACTAAGATAAGGAAGTTTTTACTCTAATTTAATCCTTTCAAATTTGACAGCACTTCGAAATCTCAAATTTTCATTTTTCAACTGCCATTATATCGAAAACGGTTGAAGATACTCGAAAATTTTAAATACACAAAATTATTAGTTTTACGAGTAGAATCTATATTTTTAATAATATACGGGATGTTTCATTTAAAAAAATATAAGCTTGACTCGGTGTGTCTTTGTGAAACATCCTGTATCATATTTATATTGTCATTCAAAAATTTAGACAATTCCCTACAAATCCGAAAAAAATGAGCTTTCTATCTTTAAAAATAAAGATGTTAGGGGGGGTGACATTTATAACCAAAAACCCTGTACCGCTTAAAATTTATTTAACAAAGTTTTAGGAGTTTTGTTAAGCAAAATTGTAGAAAGATTAAAAAGTTAGGGAGCAGAATAGGGAATTTGAATTTGATATTCCTTGTTCAAAATAAAGGGTAGTTTGTTATAAACGTTGGGTCAAAAGTCAACACCTTTTTCCTCTTCTATTTTTTACATAAACTTACCGATTTGAAATTAAAAAATAAAATGTAAAGCATCACGGGACAAAGAAATTTAATTTAGAAAAATAATCTAGTTCGCCGCTTCAAACACGGTTTTATTTTGTACTAATGTAAAATATCTTTCAGATATCCCCAGAAACAATAATCTAAAGGATTTCAATCTGGGGATCGAGGCGGCCAAAGATGAGGCCCACCTCTTCCTATCCAGCGGTTTTGATAAGCAAGAAATGAATACCTTCGCACATTTAAGCTGAAGAGTGCTGGGGCACCATCATGCATGTAATACATGTATCTCCTAGTTCTCAGAGGTAAATTGTTATGAGTCGTTTTGTAATTTGTGTGAATCGTTAAGGGATCGTTTTAAAAGGCATAAATTTATTATATGTGGTGATTTTAACCATCCACTTATTGAATGGTCCTTGGATTCTGGAACCATAATCCCATCAAGAATACAACCAGCAACAGTGGAAACTGTGATCGACACAATGTGTCTTCATGAACTTAATCAAGTCAATTATATTTTCAATTCTCGCCTACGTATCCCTGACCTCATATTTGTTGATACTTTTGAGGCGATATCATGTATTAAATGCGATTTTTCGTTATCAAATATCGACACTCTTCATCCTCCTCTAAATATCTCTTTTTTAGACAGGCGACCTCCATTGCTTAAAGATGGGGCCACTCGACAAGTCTTTCAGTTTCATAAGGCCAACTTTCACGGGCTTAACGGATTTTTTGCAGAAACTACAATGTTGTTACGGATGGACTGGTGAGGTTTGTACTCAAAAAGAGGGTCAAGTCCAACAAGTACCCCATTTGGTTTGATAGAACACTCCAAGGACTTATTCGCGAAAAAAACAAACTGTACAAAAAATATAAGAGTACTCTGCTTCATTCTGACTACCTTGTTTACTCTAACAAATGTCGTGAGGTTCAATTTCGAACCGATTGGTGTTATCTCATGTTTGTTACTAGTTCCGAGCAGCTGATGCCTGTGATTATAGGGTACTTTTGGTCGTTCATTAGGGGTTTGAGGGTATCTTCTGGTCTGCCGAGCCTAATGACCTACAACGGTTTAAAGTACAATGATCCTTCAGATATCGCGAATGCTTTTGCGGATCATTTTCAGACATGTTACTGCGTGCCCGACGGCCACGATCGTGATTTTCTCCAGTCAGTTCCCTTCTGGAACACTGGATCAATTGGACAAGGTCCAATTGAGCGATGTTATCAACATCCTAATAGAAAAGGAAACACCAGCCAACGCAGTAAGGATGATACGCAATCTCAACACCGCCAACTCCACTCAAGTCAAATCAGGGCAGCATATCACGAAGAGCATCTCGACCCCAGGAGGAATCAGACAGGGAGACAGCCTCAGCCCACTCTTATTTAATCTTCTTATGGACAAAATTATAGAAGAAGTGGCGTCCTTAAATATAGGATACAGAATGAATAACAAACGTATCAGCATGGTATGCTATGCGGACGACGCAGCAATTTTCGCAGAAAACGAGAACGACTTGCAAAGGCAGCTATTCAAGTTCTACCAAGTGAGCCGACAACTAAATATGACCATATCCATCGACAAAACTAAGAGCATGACAGTTTGCAGAGAACCACTTCGATGCAAGCTTGTAATTGAAGATAAACCCATAGAGCAGGTGATGCAGTTTAGGTACCTCGGCATGAATATATCCAGTAACCACGACCCAATAAAAGACCTAAGGGACCAAGTCAATAAAGCATCAGTAACATCAGGCTGCCTAAGAGAGATTGTATGGAACAATCAGTACATGCGGAAGGACAGTAAGATTAAAATCTACAAAGCATGCGTAAGACCCATCATGACTTACGCGATAGAAACAAGAGAAGACATGAATAAAACCAAAGGCGTGCTGCGCGCGGCAGAAATGAGGGTGCTGAGAGCAATAGCCGGCAAAACCAGAAGAGACCACGTAAGGAACACTGATATTAGAGAACAATGCGGAGTACAGGACATAGTACGATGGGGCAGGCAGAGAAGACGAGAATGGTATAAACATGTCAAGAGGATGCCTGAAGATAGGTTACCACGCATAACACTCGAAGGAATACCAGTAGGAAACCGACCGCCCGGTAGACCACCAAAGAGATGGAGAGACAACTGGTAGTCCAGATCACAAGAACTAATCCAACGGCAGGCCCGGAATTGACAGATCACCGGATCTCAACTAAGTAAAAGAAGAAGAAGAAGTTCCCTTCTGGTCAGCATTGTTATCCCACACGTTTTCTGAGTGCGAAGTAGCTTCCAGAATCAAAAAATTGGATCCAAACAAGAGCGCGGGTCCTGCCTCTCTTTTATTGGGTTGTTGCGACACACTATCGGCTCCCCTGAGCGCAATTTTCCAAAGATCTTTTGACATGGGAGTATTTCCTTAAATCTGGAACTTCTCCAACCTTATGCCTATTCACAAAAAGGGTGATAAATCTGAAATCACTAACTATAGAGAAATTTCAATGATCTCCGCCATTCCAAAACTCTTCGGGGCTATTTTGACTGACGAAATATTTTAGACCTACAAAAATTACATTTCCCCGAATCAGCATGGCTTTTGTCAGGGTCGCTCTACAGCGACCAATCTTGCCATATACCAGGATTATCTGGTCTCCTCTGTCGAAGCGCGTCATCAAGTGGACTGCATCTATACAGATTTATCGAAAGCATTTGATAGTGTACATCACAAACTATTAATGAAGAAGCTTTCTGATATTGGTATCTCGGGCAATTACTTAAAATGGATCGCCTCTTATCTTAGCCATCGTAATCAACGGGTTGTGGTGCAAAACTCAGTTTCTCGTGATATTTTAGTCACCTCAGGAGGGCCACAAGGGTCTCACATTGGACCAATATTATTCCTTCTCTTCATAAATGATGCCCCTTCCTATTTTAGGAATAGTAACTGCCTTTTGTTTGCTGACGACTTGAAATTCTTTAGCTCTAATACGATCCAAAATTCCGCGCTACAATCGGATTTGGACCGCATTGTCAAATGGTGCGAGTTAAACTGTCTTTCCCTAAATGTTGCCAAGTGTACGTCCATCCGCTTTACAAGATCACCTAACTCCATTCCAAATACTTACAAAATTGGTGACATAACTTTTGGAATTTCCTCTTGTGTGAACGATTTGGGCGTCATATTCGACAGCAGTCTATCTTTCAACGAACCTTTAGGCTCAATTGTATGTAAAGCTTTTAAAATACTGGGATTCATCGTCTTTGTTCACATTTCTTATATGTTTGTGCTGCTTGTTACTTTAAATTTTATTTTTATTTTTGTATAACGTCTTGTTGGTTTTACCATGAACTTAATTTTTTTTATTGTTGCTTTAGCTTGTATGTTGATTTACTTTAGTAGCTTAACTTAGCTTATTTGAATTATATTTGTAATTATTTAACTTCATTTTTAGCTTTGTCAATAAGATAATTTTCTTTCGATAATAAAGCATTTTTTGAATTTGAATTTGACATTCTCGGCATTTCAGCGATACTAATGTCATCGTAACCCTGTACAACTTCTTTGTTAGAAGCTTACTGGAATATTGTTCAGTAATTTGGCAGCCCCATTATGCATGCCACATAGATAGGATCGAAATAGTACAACGTAAATTTGTAAAATACTTATTATTTAAATTCCATTTTCCTTATCAAAATATCTCCTATGAAACAAGACTACTACTGTGCGGTATGCAAAGTTTAGCCCAGAGACGCAAACATGCCCTACTCTTGTGTTCAAGTTGCTTGATGGTATGATCCACTGTGAGCACCTATTGGGTCAGGTGAACTTCTTGGTTCCAGCCCGACGTACTCGTCACACTTCCTTTTTCCTTGTAAGGAGGCACAGGACTAACTATTGTCAGAACTCATTTATTGATCGCCTTTGCTTAAATTATAATAAATTTTTCTCCGACTGTGATATATTTAGCATTAGCAGACCCTCAAAAGATTCCTTAGATTCGGCGCTATTTAAATTGTTTAAAGGTTCGTGCTTCATTCCTCTCCCGCTTTACTCTATATTTTTATTTTATATGCATTTTTGAATTTTATTGTTTATTGCAGGATACCATTATATTTGTATTGTATTTTTAAGTTTTGTATTTTATATCTTGTACCATTTAGAGATTTATCTCTGTAGTGTACGTAGTAGAGGAGGCAATTGTTCTTGTAGAAAATGAAAATATTACTCACCAGTGGTAGAAAATGTGGCCCTATTAAATGTTCATCGACAATTCCTATCCAAACGTTAACGGAAAACTGATATTGATGTCTAGATTCTGTTATTGATTGTGGATTATCTTCAGCCCATACATGCCTGTTGTAAGTTTTGAATTGCAACTCTTAAGAAACTAGCTTCGTCCCAAAAGAAAACTTTTGTGACAAAAAAAACGGATTATCGGTATTCATTCGGTGAAACCATTGGGAAAGAATCACTCTCGGTTCGAAATCTCTTGGTAAGAGAGCTTGAACCCTCTGTATATGGCAGGGATATAACTGTTGTTCTTTTAATATCCTCCATACAGTTGATACATCAGTATTTAATTCCACTGCAATTTTCCTGGTACTTATCTCAGGTTGCGCTTCAATAATATTTAGGACAGCAACTTCTAATTCGGCTGTTCGAACTTCGCGGTGTCGGCCAGTATCAAAACTTCTCTTTTCGAAAGTTCAAGATACATGTAGCCTTTGGTGAAGCCTGGTAATTTTTATGTAAAAATTTTTAGGCTATCCAAAAAAATGTCCAAATGAAAAAACGTCAGTGACAGTTTTTTTCTTCAAAAATGTGCAATGCAAATCCCGTACGGACGCCACTGGTAGAAATAAAAAAAATGTACACTAGAAAATGTGTCTTGATGCCTAGAAAATGTGTACCAAATTTCACGAAGATATCTAGAATGGTATCCCAAATATTATAAAAAAAGATTTTTTCTTAAAAGTTTAACACTCTGTATCTCAAAAGTTATGAGGTTTAGGGCATAGGTTCATATGAAGTCTTTTTCTTAAAATGAACTCAAGAATCATCCCGCATTTGTTTCCAAACTCCCTGTATACTTATATATTCTAAACGTAATTCACAACGATATTTTACTAAAACAGTCAGTTTCTCACGACAAATCTTAAACAGACTCGAGTATTTCAAAGAAGTCATAAGTGGACTTATCTAACGTTAGTTTCGGGAGTTCCAAAGTTAAAAAAAATAATAAATAACACTTATTTCAAATGCTGTCTTCGAGATTGTGCAGATACATATAATTTTATGTAAAATAAACATTGTTAAGTTGTTATCCTCTATGCCTTCCTTTCGAGAGTTTATGGTTTCATATGGCCATTTGGAGTGGGAAGTTTTCTTTGACCGGTTTAATTTAACTGTGTATTATTTCGGGCAATAATTCTTGAAACCTTTCTAGGAATTTTCCGCGACTCAACCAACTGACGTCCGTGTGAAGAACTAAATCAGTGTGTTCAGCTGGCACCCTATCTTCCAACTGCAATTTAAAGAGCCGCCGTTGCAAGCTACGTGCACGGATGGAATTCACAATTTTTGTTGCAATGCCCATAATTTCCCCCGTGTTTAAAACTTTTGAACACAAAACTTGTTGATGTATAATGCAATGGATTGAAAAAAATGAAGGGGAATCTTCATTAGCTCGACACAATGCCACAAAACCGTTTTTATTTTTATTTTATTTTATTTTTAGAAAAATGGCCATCCAACAGACAGTCGCAGCTGCCCTATTACTGGATGACACAAATTAGATTTACAATATTAACAAATATCGGTGAAACGAGTTACACTAAAACACTATACAAAAAAAAATTACAAATAAGCACGAAAGCAATGTTCAGCAACAGTTTTTCCTAACCAATCTCTTAAAAAGTCTCAAGTTATTAGCACATATATCAAGATTATCGTCTAACTGAGACTAACATAATTGTAAGTTCGTGTACATCTAATCAGAGGAGAATTTGAAAAATAGTTAGAACGAAACATTTTAATATCAAAGAGTCGCCTATTGCGAAGTACATAAGAATTTGCGTTAAAGAAAATATAGCTTATACAGGGTGTCCCAACTAAAAGTATCCACCCCAAATAACAAGTCGCCAAGACAAAAAAAAATAAAACGCTCGGACCCGTCGATTTTGCTTTTGAGGGGGAAACATTTTGCGCCTATTTTTAATTTCGCAACATCACCCTCTGAGCGGGGGTGAGATTCACCCCCAAAATGTTAAATGGAAAGGGGGGTCGAGTGCTACCTTATTTTGAAGGGTTTCCGACCCTGGTTACAACTGCCAAGTTTGAAGCCTCTGCTGTCATTCCCGAAGAAATGGCAGCTTGTCGAAAAAAAAAATTAATAAATTAACTGCAAGAGTTGGCTGCTTTAAATTTAGGGTATGATGCAGGCTAGTGAAAAGATTTTAATAATAATTACTCCGGACGAGAGGAAAATAAAAATAGTAAATGTAAATTAATGGGGAATTTTTGCGTTTAAGAAATGTTTTCTACAAAGACTAAATTATTTTATGAATTGTTCGAAATGTTCGCCATTTACTCCCTTGCAATGAAACAGACCGTTGCCAAAACGTTTAAGCTAACTTGTTGAATTGTCACTGTACAAATATTTTAAAAAAAAATCAGCATTCCATTCTTACTGTTATCATAAAACATCAGCAACAAACAAAATAAAATCACATTGTTATCGTTTATTTAGTGTCAAGCATTCATGCGTTTATTACAGTTTGTGCATTTTATTTAAAATTTATTTTGTCTGAAAGTGTTAAAAGACGAAAGTTTCTAACAATTGCCTATGACGTTTACGATACAAGAGAGAATCGAAATTATTGTTCTTTACATTAGAAACAATAATTGTGCGAGAGCTGCAGCTGTAAGTTTTAATGAATCTCATCCCGAACATTCTTTGACTCATAGAAGTGTATTACAACTGTGGAACAAATTTTTCGAAACCGGCTCAGTTGTCAATAAAAAGCATGAAAGAGTAAGACCAATAAGAAATGAAAATGTTGAGGTTGCAGTCCTTGGCCATGTTGCTATGGTCCCAAGTAACTCCATCAGAGAAACAGCTGCAATATCAGGAGTCTCCCGAAGCAGTGTTCACCGGATTCTAAAATCCCATAAGTTTCGACCCTTTAAATACCAATTGCTTCACGAAATGAACGAAGATGACTTTGATGGCAGAGTAGAGTTTTGTGAGAATATTTCTGAAAAATTAAACAACCATACCATTTCATTGTACAATATTTGTTTTTCTGACGAAGCCACATTTTACTTAAATGGAGAAGTAAACCGTCACAACTGCAGGTATTGGAGCGACAGCAACCCCCATTTATTCAGGGAAACCCATAGCCAGCATCCTTTAATAGTAATCGTGTGGGCGGGAATTCTAGGCAATCACGTTGTTGGACCTTTTTTCACAGAAGGCAATTTAAATGGTGAAAGTTATTTAAATTTACTTGAAAATGCCATCGATCCGCAGATTACTGAGATTCTAGAAAACGACCAGGATTTAGCTGAAGATCAGATATTCTTTCAACAAGATGGAGCACCTCCTCACTACGCTCGTCCGGTAAGAGATTTTCTCGATAATACTTTTCCCGATCACTGGATTGGAAGAAGAGGTCCCATCGAATGGCCGGCACGATCACCTGATTTGACGCCGTTGGACTTCTTTCTTTGGGGACACACAAAGATTTTTAAGGTGCAGCCAGAATCACTTGAGGATTTAAAACAGCGAATAGTAGCTGAATGCCGTCAGTTAACACCTGAAACATTTCAAAATGTTCGAGAGGAATTCGAGGCTCATCTGTATCATTGCATGGAAGTAAATGGCGAACATTTCGAACAATTCATAAAATAATTTAGTCACATTTCTTAAACGCAAAAATTCCCCATTAATTTACATTTACTATTTTTATTTTCCTCTCGTCCGGAGTAATTATTATTAAAACCTTTTCACTAGCTTGCATCATTCCCTAAATTTAAAGCAGCCAACTCTTGCAGTTAATTTATTAATATTTTTTTTTGGACAAGCTGCCATTTCTTCGGGAATGACAGCAGAGGCTTCAAACTTGGCAGTTGTAACCAGGGTCGGAAACCCTTCAAAATAAGGTTTCACTCGACCCCCCTTTCCATTTAACATTTTGGGGGTGAATCTCACCTCCGCTCAGAGGGTGATGTTCCGAAATTGAAAATAGGCGCAAAATGTTTCCCTCTCAAAAGCAAAATCGACGGGTCCGAGCGTTTTATTTTTTTTGTCTTGGCGACTTGTTATTTGGGGTGGATACTTTTAGTTGGGACACCCTGTACAATATTGAGAATCAACAAGATTATTAATGACTTTATATAAAAACACAACATCAAAATATTTCCTTCGAGATTCTAGGGTTTGCAGCTTGTAAAATAATAAATTATCTACGTAAGGTGAAAAGTGTCTCTGTCTGTTAAAACGAAAATATAGAGCCTTGATAATTTTTTTCTGTACACATTTCCTATTTATATATTTGTGGTATAATGGATTTCAAACTGTATATGAGTACTCCAAAATAGGTCTGACTATGGCATTATACAAATTAATCTAACACCGAATGTTATTAAAATCCCTAGTCATCCTCAATATGAAACCTAAATTTCTTTGTGCCCGTTGAATAATAGTTTCTATATGAGTCTCAAACAACAATTTGGAGTCCAAAATTACTCCCAAGTCTTTCACCGTATCAACAAATTTTAATTTGACATTATTCAAAAAAAAAAAAATTCAACGTGAAATCTAATTGAGAAACTTTTTCAGAGAACAAAATAGCATAACATTTATCAAGATTGACGTGCAGCCTGTTCAAAGTACAAAATCCCAAAGTTTCCAGTCATTGCTGGTGCTCCATCGGTTTTAATGCACGCTAATTTATATATTGGTAGCTTGTAGTTTTTTACAAAATGGTACGAAAGTACGTAAGTAAGAAAACGTCATATATATCTTCGCCACGAGTCTTCCCCTTCAGAGGAATGATTGTCAAAAATTCTTCCTTAGCCAACATGTCATTGAATACCATCCGAATAAAAATACACAGCTGGGCAGTGTCTGTCATATCGGTGGATTCGTCGAATTGTAAACAAAAGTATGTACATTCCATGATATCATTTTTTAGTTTATCTGCCATGTCCTGACTCATGACTTCAATAAGTCTTGTGACAGTCGGGCGAGATAACTGAAGTTCTCTAATAGCAGACATGATTTCTGTTTTATTTTTAAAATCTCCAAATAAAGTCTCACCAGCTTCAATAAATGCTTCCTCCACAACCGATCCATCTTCGAATGGTTTCTTGTGTTTCGCCAATATATGAGATATTTTAAATGATGCGATCGTAGCAGCTTTTGATTGTTGGCTTTGTGAACATTGTTCTTTTTTCAAACAAGATATCAAATCACGTACTTTTCGTTTTCTTAATTCACTCTGTGGCGGAAAATCCTTTTTATAGTTTTTATGAACTGTTTTATGATGCCTCTCTAAGTTACCACGCTTAGGTATTGCAACTGACGCACGACAAATAAGACAAATGCACTTATCCTTCATCATACAAAACAAAAATTCTTCCTCCCAATCGTTATTAAAATGATAAGTTTTAGATTTCTTCGCTGCACTCATTTTGTACTATTTAATAATAAACTTTGTATCGACGTAGTATTGCCTTCAAGTTGCAATTCAGAATGACTCCAATTCCTGCAGGCGCAACATTTATATCGGCGTGAACGAAAGTCTCGAATGTTCCCGTCAAATGCGCCGCCCGAAATTTTTAGAAAAGCGGCAAGAATAAAAAACGCGGCTTTTCTTTGACAAGTACCGCGCGTTCCTTTGATAGAGCCGCCTTTTGCCGCTAGCAGAGTGTTATTTTATTACATAATAAATTTTTGTAGTTTAGTTAAGTACCTACTTATTAAAAAAATTTTTCTTCTCGAGATCTACTCAAAAAGCACTCGCGATCGACTGTTTGAGCACTCCTGGTCTAAGGGGTGGATCTAGTCAGTTAGTCACGATCGAATGTTTAAGTGATTTGTTCAGTGATCTGGAATTTTGGTATTTTTAGTGGGATTATCATTTTGCTAATTATCAATTATAAGACTTAAAAATTACTTTGGGGAAACTATCTATTTATCATTTTCTGTCTCTTTAAGTGGGGCTTCATATTCTAATTCTTGGGGCTTAAATTAACTACTAGGAAATTAATTATATCTAAATTCAATTCTTTTGACTTAAGTTTTCTTTTATTGTTATTCTTCTTTCTTTCAACTAATTTTAAATACTTAAATTAAGTTTTCTATAAATATTGTAAAAAGTTTTCATCTTCAATTCCAAGTTGTTCAATGGATTTTAAGGGTTATTTTTAAGTTCTGACTTTTATTTCTTTCACTGAACAACGGGATTGCGTTTTGGAATTTTCCCTGAAGAAAGAAATCTACAGTAGTGTCGTTGCAGTGCATCAAGTTGATCACTGTTTTGGTAAATATGTTATACTAACCTTCTTGAATATCTAACCAGAAGATAACTCCACGGATATGGAAGAATCTACAACTCTCACACTGCCTCTGAACTTTAAATTGAAATACTTATTTTGTTTAGTAGAATAGGTAATAGGAATTCTTCATAATAAAACAATAAATTAGCTCGGCTGAAAATCGACTATCCTGTGACAAGAGACATCGTAGCTCTATGTCTGTTCAAAATGGGTTTAGGTTACGTACCGTTTCTCCAGTGGCTTTGTATTTTTAGTGGCTCGATCTGTGTAAGGCATTTGATACAGTAAACTATAAAAAAGCCTTTGACAATTTAATGATTATGCCGAAACGCATGGGTCGTTTTGTCGAAATTGACTAAAAGTGCATATTTCTCAAATAAATTTAACCAAAAAGCGTATCACTATTTTTAGGATAGTCCATTTCCATATTTCCCAGTAAATTTCAGCCGTTGCAACAATTATTTGTTGTAACGAGTTCTGAGACAGCCATTTCCTGGGTTACTAAATAAATAAAAGAAAAGTACTGTACAACTTTAGGGAATTTTGCATAGTTTTGGAGATATAGTGCAAAGAGTGAAAAATCGTATTTTTTTAGCTTCTTTTATCAGTCATTATATTTTTAGATTTTCCCAGTTTACACTAAATGTACAGGGTGTTCCAGCGAGGACAGAACAGGGACCTATTTTCGACCTTCCTTGTATTTTGGAAAAATTCAAAATAGCCAATCGATGTATTTTTTCTTGTAGAATCCAAAAATGTCATCAAAAAAATATTTGAACCAGAAACAAAAGAGTTACGCTATGCATCAGGTGTTTTTTAAATGGAATGTATCGTTTTTATACGATTTTTGGAAAGAGTGATTTTTTTTACGTCCGTTCTGATTAAAAGATTTGATTTTGCGATAGCTGTTTATATTACATTTTAATGTTTTACAAACTAAAATTTTAGCTTCACCTGTTTAAAATATACGATAGGTTGGTATAGGTGATCAAGGTAAAATGACGTTTGAATGCTTTGTCAATAAAAATTGATATTATTTTAATTATTGTCGAAGTCTTCACCTAAAAAATATATATTTGACTCTGATCGAAATGAAATACTCTTTGGACGAGAGACTACAGATTGTTATGCTATTTTACAAGTGCCAAGAAAATGCAAGAGAAGCAAGAAGAAGATTTATTGCAAATTTTCATAGAAATATATCCATCAATACAATTCTAAGGATAAAAAACCTATTTGAGAAAAATAAAACTTTACATGATAGAAAAAGAAATTCAATAAAAAATAATTATTAAATAATAAAATAAAACTACTAATAACATAAGTTTTCAATGTGACCGCCGTTTTCCTCGAAACAACATCGATAACCCCTTTGTAGCCTTTCTAAACTTGCTCTTACAATATGATTTTCCTGGTTAAGGCGGTTTATTTCATCGACAATTTTTCCCAAGATCTCTTGAATATTTTCGTTTCGTTGTCTGTATACGACGTTCTTCAAATGGCCCCAAAGAAATGTATCCAAAACTGAGAGGTCGGGGCTATTGGGCGGCCAAGCATATGTTCCATTTCGCCCTATCCATTCGTTATGGCGCCGATTTAAAAATTGAACCACATCATGCACGGCATGAGGAGGCGCCCCATCATGTTGCCAAATTAAATTCTGATATTCTGCCAATTTTCAATTTCGCTTTCTAAAAACTCATAATATCTGTGCCCATTTAAAGTCCCGTTAAAAAATATTTATATTTTATTGTTTTTTATCCCACACCAAACATGAATAGAATTCGTCCCTTGAAATTTAATAGTCTGGAACTTTTTTGGATTTTCAACGGCCCAGTGGTGACTATTATGTCTGTTGAATACTCCCGATGTTGTGAAAGTAGCTTCGTAGGTCCACACAATATTTTTGAATAAATCAGGGTCTTCGTTTTCTTGCCGAATTACCATTTGAAACAAATTGGAAGCGAAGTTCTTTTTGTGCCGGTGTTAGGTGCTGAAGTGGAAGGATACGAAAAGGCCTAAATTTATAAATTCTCAGAGTCCTGTGAACAGTCCCTCGGGTAACTCTTCTGCGCCTTACACCGCCACCGTACTGAACTTCCCGAACTGCATCCGAAATAGATTTGGTTTGATTAACTTGAAAATAATTTATAATGGCCTGGTCTCGATTTCTTCTTCTTTGTATATTTCTTTTTCTATCATGTAAAGTTTTATTTTCCTCAAATAGGTTTTTTATCCTTAGAATTGTATTGATGGATATATTTCTATGAAAATTTGCAATAAATCTTCTTCTTGCTTCTCTTGCATTTTCTTGGCACTTGTAAAATAGCATAACAATCTGTAGTCTCTCGTCCAAAGAGTATTTCATTTCGATCAGAGTCAAATATATATTTTTTAGGTGAAGACTTCGACAATAATTAAAATAATGTCAATTTTTATTGACAAAGCATTCAAACGTCATTTTACCTTGATCACCTATACCAACCTATCGTATATTTTAAACAGGTGAAGCTAAAATTTTAGTTTGTAAAACATTAAAATGTAATATAAACAGCTATCGCAAAATCAAATCTTTTAATCAGAACGGACATAAAAAAAATCACTCTTTCCAAAAATCGTATAAAAAACGATACATTCCATTTAAAAAACATCTGATGCATAGCGTAACTCTTTTGTTTCTGGTTCAAATATTTTTTCGATGATATTTTTGGATTCTACAAGAAAAAATATATCTATTGGCTATTTTGAATTTTTCCAAAATACAAGGAAGGTCG
Source organism: Kuschelorhynchus macadamiae (assembly GCA_030620095.1). NCBI lineage: Eukaryota > Metazoa > Arthropoda > Insecta > Coleoptera > Curculionidae > Kuschelorhynchus > Kuschelorhynchus macadamiae. The sequence goes on along the minus strand of JAUTXW010000521.1, from coordinate 1,376,377 downwards.
AAAATAGGTCCCTGTTCAGTCCTCGCTGGAACACCCTGTACCTATCAATCCATAATTATTTTTATTTTTTATTGTTTAGTGTTTGATGTCTGAGAACTGGCCTAGCAACACACCGCGTACCTTTTATAACATCTTCAAGTACCGCCGGACACAGCTTGGCCGTGACTGGTGTCGAGGCGTGAAGAGCAGGGTTCGAGTTGATTTCCAATATCCAAGGCTCGAAATTCTCCGACAGCATAAAGTCGGCTCCGTACATTTCGAAACAGTTTTTCCTCTTATCTATCTTGTCCCTGTGGGCTATCATGGCGCCGGTTATGCACTGCTTCATGCCCGAATAGATGACGTTTTCAAAAATATCCGGATAGCCTATGTCCGAAAGATAACTCTGAAATATAGGCAGGTCATTAATTAGTAGTTCAGTAAATGTACTTATACAGGGTGGAATAAGTTGGCCAAGCAAAAATAATGATAGTTTATAACACACAATTTTCTCCTAAACGGGTATTTGGACAATTAATAGTGCACTTGTAACAGAGCAGCAGAGGCCTTTGCAATCAACCTATCTCTTACCAACCCCAATAAAAAACCTACCAATTTTTACACACAGTCAAAATTCTTTATATCTCTTTTTTACTTCCCTCTTAAAAGGAAAGTATTGTACTCGTGAAAAAAATCACTCTCCGAGATTTTTTCAGATCTTCATGGTTCAGGGTCCCTAGATGACGAAAAACATGATTTCTCAATTCCGTCTGTCTGTCTGTTCGCGGAGTAGCTAAAAAACTACTTACCCGATTGCCTTGACATTTTGGTCAAAAATTAAGGGTCATATAGGGTAACATTTTGGTGAAAATTCAATATGGCGAAACAAAATGGCGGCTTAGTGAAATGTTAAAAAAATTATTATTAAAAAACTCCTCATCCAATTTATCTCAAATTTTGCAAAAACATCAAGTATTATGTTGGAATGTAACAAAATGACAGCTTAATAAAATATATAAAAATTCAGCCTGAAAAAACTGTTTAATGGTTTGATTTTAAATTGTTTGCGATAACTAATTGTGCTATAGGGATCAACCTTAGAGTAAGAATTAAAGTATCGATCAACGTTTACGATAAAACAAGAAGTGGGGATGGCCCATTTGTTGACGAATTCCAGTGGCGGCGTGAGTTTTCACTTCCCTCATAAGGAAATATCATTAACCGTGAAAAAATCATCATTCCGGGTTTTTACAGATCTTCATGTTTTTTCAGTACTGTCGGTCGGTCGGTCGGTCTATTCCGGTATAGGTAAAAAATTCACTTACTCGATTACCATTAATTTTATTACATTTTCCACAAAAAATACGCCTGATACAAGAAAATATTGATATGAATGCAATATGGCGAAACAGAATGACGACCTGTTAATATATTTGATGTACGAAAATGAAGAAATAGCCCATGCTTCATTATCGTTGATATTATTCGACGTTACCTATTCCATAATGAGGCAAATATCAAAGAAATAATCGTTCCCTACTTCACTATTAAAATCAAACCAATAAGTTAGGTAAGTTTAAAAAGATATTAGTTATTTATATATTAGTCCAGGAGACAGTGAACTTTTTTGGTACTTTATTTATTTATTTATTTTATTTATTTATTTCAACGGAAAATCCATTTTTACACAAATGTATATATAATAAATTGTAATAATACATAAACATGATCTATAATAAACATTAAACAAAATTTACAGTAAAACAAAATGAAGTGAAAGAAAAACATAGTAGAATCACATAGCTTGTTGAATATCACAGTAAAGGTAGGACAGGTAATCGACGTTTGAAGGCGGTTAAACTCATACCAAAGGGATCCACACTCAAATTGTTGAATAATCGAGTTATACGTGATATAGGGCTATGATATCCATAATTTGTGCTGTGTGCCGGTACAAAGAATAAATAACTTTTCCTAATTCTGCGCACAGTGTTAAACTTTACATCTTGTAGTAAATCAGGACAGCAGTATATACCATTTTATAGTTTAAACATAAACATTAGGTCAGCACACAGACTTCGCTCCCTCAAAGTCTTAATATTAAATCTGGTCATTACAATACCATAATCGATGTAGTAATTAAGTTCATTGTAAACATTAATATTTGATTTAAATGCCAGTTTACGAAGGAATCTTCGTTGAACACTTTCAAGAGCATCAATTTGGTATTGATAAAAAGGATACCAGACTGTGGACGCATATTCAAGACCCGAACGCACTAGAGCACAATATAGTAACTTTATTGAGGAAGGAGATAAATCTGCACCATATCTAGATAGATCCCAATCTTTTGAATCCCTCCTGAACAATCCTATCAATATGACTTTTAAAGGTGAGCAATAAGACGCCCAGGTCTCGAACCTCCAAAACCGAATTCAACATAACTTCGTTCAGAAAATAACGACCTAACCTAACCTAACCTGATGGAGAAACATTTATTAACATTTAAGGATAGGCCATTTTTTTTCTGACCATAAATATAAACCATTCAGATTGGATTGTAAATTATCAATATCAGTTTGGTTATTGATACTTTTGTATAATTTCAGATCATCGGCAAACAGCACAAACTCAGAATGAGGCACCGCATCACCAATATCATTCACAAATAAGTTAAAAAATAAAGGGCCACAGTGAGATCCCTGTGGTACCCCTGACAATACTTGTATCTGTTTAGACATGTAATTATGAATTTTTACACAGATTCGCTAAAACGCAAACATTTTAGTTTATGTAGAAGTAGGCTGTGGTTAACCCTGTCAAACGCCTTTGAGAAATCAGTGTAGATACTGTCTACATACACTTTCCTCTCAACAAGTATTGTTCGTAAGTAAGTAAATTAGTCACTGTTGACTTACCCCGAGAAAAGCCACGTTGTTGCTTTATTATTAATTTTTTACATTTCCAAGCTAATTGATCTGTAATAAGTTTATCGAAAAGTTTTGGAATAACAGATTGAATAGAAATACTACGATAGTTAGCAATGTCTTGTTTATTCCCCGATTTAAATATTGGTGTTAAAATCTCGTTTTCCAATAATTTGGGAAACAACCTGATTTTAGTGAAAGGTTAAAAATATGTTGTAATGGCTTGCTCAGAGCGTAGACACAGTTCTTTACTAAAGCAGATGGAATACCATCTGGTCCAGTGGAATAACTTAGTTTTAAATTGCTAATTCCATTAAAGAGTTCAACTAAAGATACATTTAAACAATCAATATCAACTGTCCTTTTAGGTAAGTAATCAGGTAAATCAAGATCACTTTCGATATACGTTGTTAAAAATGTTCGGCAAACAGATTGGCCATGTCAGCGCCATTCTCTGCCGACTCATCTCCAAAAAACATTAAGTTGGGATATGCTCCAGAATTACACGCGTCATGTACGTACTTCCAAAAAAATGATGGATTGTTAGAGATATTATCTTCCAGATGATACAAGTGTTGAGTGTAACACGCGGCCTGAATAACTTTGCAACGTTCGCGTAGTACTGAAAAATCATTATAATGTGTCATCGAGTTACTTTCTTTGAATTGGCGATGGGCAATCTTTTTGTTTATTATTAGGTTGCGAAGTTCTTCAGAATACCACACAGGAAAATTTGAAGACCTGGATCGTCTCAGTGGAACAAACATATTCAATGCATTATACATAAAAGACTTCAACAAGAGTATTTACATCATTACAGGTGAGCACAGAATCCCAGTCAATGCTATGAAGATAATCGTTGACCAACAAAAAATTACAGTTTTTAAAATCGTAATACATAACATCATATTTTAAGTTTATATTCTGTTTAAAACATGGTACTAAAAAGTGGTATGCTGAATGATGTCTACTTGTACCCAGCAGGCAATCATCAGCTAATGAAACGAGAACCTCACAACCGCTACTACCAAATATTAAATCTAAAAAGGTATTATTAACATTGGGGAACTGGTTACACTGTATTAAATTCAAATAGTTATAATTTGGACAAACAATATTAGCAGGCGAACCTGGAGGACAGTCCACAGTTAGGTAATCATTGTTATTCCACACACATCCCGGCAGATTAAAATCCCCACAAATCACAAACTCACTGGTTGAATATTGATCAGCTAAGTCCAAAAGAGTCCTACAATGATCATCGTATGCTTCAGACTTGGACTGAGGTGGGATGTATACTGATCTGAACACATACTTTGTACTGCCATACGAAAGATGTACGAAGACGTGCTCCAGAGTTGAGGTTCTTACTGAAATTCCCCTTGGCTTCCCAGTTACAGTATATGATTTACTTTGTTCTCTTAGTAACACAAAACAACAATTTTTGAGTCTGGCTAAAATTATCAGGTGGGTTCAATAGAAAAATCAAAAAACCAAGTTGACTTATTTTCCCAGTAAAAAAATTGTCACGTGCACTAAAATAGAGCATACCATTTACGAAAATAGCAGTCTGGCTTATCTCAGATGGAGGAAAGTAAGTCTGGCTGGAATTTTTCGGATTCAAAAATTGCACTGATTTTTGGGATCTGTAACACTTATTTTCCCACGCTTGAAATTCAACGTATATATTGATACAATTATAGCTATTAAGCTAGCTTAAAAATAAGTCTGGCTGATTTACGGCATTGGCAAAGGAGTCTGGCGGCATCTTCAAAATTGCAAAAATAGAAAAAAATTTTCTCTCATTTTTCCAGGTTTGAAAATTTGTCACATGGTAGCTTATACTATAATTTGACAGAAAATATGCGTCTGGCTGTCATTTACAGTCACGAAAGCCTTGCCAGACTCACAAGTCATAGAGCGGAATAAGGGTAGGTAGAGAGCAGCGTGCGTATGCATTCAGGTATAACGACGCTGGAATGCGCGTTGCCTAACTACGGTCGGAGTCTTTGTATAAGGCTTGGTCCCTGGTCTTCCTATCTCTGTCAGTTACATTGGTTTTGTAATACCATATGAGATATAGCTATATATACAGTTGAGCAGCTGTGGCCTGTGGGCCACATGACCTCGCAAACCGTAGTATACTAAGTTTTAGATGCGTAATTTTCGAAGGGCAACTGGCTGGAAGCATTCCAGCGGCAGTGTGACTCTAGTATTTGTGGAAGAAAGACGTGTATATAATATTTGGGAAACGTAATGGCGCCAACGTCACTTTTTTGTGTTATATGCCGGAAAACGACGCAGCCAATTAAGATATTTTCAGAATTAACTCTATCGAAATGTGCCGAAGTGTTAGTGATTCGCAAAAAAACATAATTTAAAGCACAACGATGTAGATTTGCCTACTGTGGTCGATGACAACAGAGGCTTTCATGCAAAATGCTACAGCAATTTTACTGAACTCATGAGTAAATATCGTGAACCCGAAGTGTCCATTGAAACTGAGCAATCAGTGTCTTCGCATCATAGGTATGTAAAACTATATTTTTTCACCTAGAATTGAATAATTCAAATTTCAACGCTAAAACCATTTTCATGACTCACTACGTGTAGTTACTAAATTTCTTCCACAATCATTATGCGTCACAGTACAGCTAGAGTATGATAATTATACCTAGCTCAGGTAGAGACCAGAAATTAACATGTTGCACACCGGTATAGAAATGCCGATTCGTCCATAGCGTAGTGTCGCAAATGTCGGAAATTTGAAGAGAGATAATTTTTTTTCAGTGACGAATCCTTATCTTAACATTGACAAATGATTCTGGCGGAAATTTCAAAAATAAAAATATAGAAAATTTTATATTTCGTACCTCGTTTCATGTCGAAATGAAAATATTTCGACAAATTCAAAAATAATTGTTTTTTTAGAGTTGATGCTGGCGTGGATGAAGAAATTCATCGTGACTCTTCCGAGCAAGATGATGAATCATGAATGAAGGATCATCGTTAGACCATCACGAATAAGTCTACAAATTTTAAAACCAATCGATGTGAAAAACATGTAGGTATATCACATATTTAACCGAACCGCAGAATTCAGCACACCTGACGAGCGTCAGACGAGTCTGGCACACCTTTCGAAGTACTCCACATTAGCCAGATTGCATTTTTAACTGTTATTACATTGTAGACTACCATCTGATAAATTTTCAGAATTGCGAAAATAAGGGAAATTGATTGGGAATTTTTCTTTAGCTTTTCACCTGCCAGACATACTATCCATGCTAAGAGAACTATTTTTATCAGTGGGAAAATAAGTACAGTGTATTTGTATGTTGTATGGCGAACTCCGCCTCACCCCATCGGAAACCCCCCCCCCTATATATGTATATATATATATATATATATATATATATATATATATATATATATATATATATATATATATGAATTTTGCTTAGAATTAGTAACCGAATAATTTTATCGATGTTTGCTCACTGGGAAAATAAGTACCAAAAATGTTCACTGCCTCCTGGACTATATTATTAAACTTTAGTTTTTAGTTATATTTGCCTTATGTCACTGTCATTTTGTAATTGTGACATTTAGAAAAATTATTTGTTCAGCTCTTAAAAATGTCATCTTAAACCTGTAACTGTCAAGTTAGACCTTGTCTAAATTTAAACCTTTTTATTGAATACTATTGTTAGAGTTTTAAACTATAATCAATGCTTTTAACGCGCTTTTATTGGCTTCTTACTCGTCTGATTGTATGTATGTATGTCTGGTTCAAATCTTGTAATGGATTTTTCACCACTTTCAGTACCGATTATTTTCAAATTTGACATGCATACACATAAAAAATACGAATTTTTTTAGTCAACGTTTGGAAATTCAAAATGACGGCGCCAATACGGCCGACAAATTTTGTTACTTGTGTAGATTAAAATGGGTGCCTAGGAAAATTTAAGAGTGTCAGCATTTAAAAATTCAAATAAGCGGTGCCAAAATACCTAACAATGTTAACAGGTCGGACGGATGATTTTAACATTTGTGGGGATTATTTAAGAATGCACAACAAAAATCAAAATGGTGGTGCCAATATAGCGAACGAACTTTTGTCATTTGTACAGATTCGGCTGAAATATCAGTATCTAGAAGTATGAAGAATGAAAGTTTTGAAATTTTAGTCAATATTTGAGAATTAAAAATGGCGGCACCAACATAGCAGACTAATTTCAAAATGTTTGCAGATTTGATTAAAATTCGGTATTTAGGGATATTTAAGACTGAACATCATGAATTTTTGTTAACATTTTAAAAATTCAAGATTGTAATGCCAACATGGCGGCGGAATTTTAACATTTGTCCAGATTTGAGAAAACACATCAAAAATTTTTAGTAAATATTTAAAAAATTACAGTAGGAATGCCTAGATTGCGAGCGAATTTTAACATTTATACAGTTTTGATTAAAAAACGATATTAAGTGTGTAATTTATACATTTTTAGTAATAAATATTCAAAATGGGCATGTCATCAATCAATAAATCCGATAAGTACTTTTTTCAGATATTTTTAAACACTTAATTAGGCCACCGTTTTGTTCCCCCATTTTGAATTTGTCTCAACACTTTTATCAGTTCATCCCTATATAATATTTGATTTTTGAGCAAAATGTGAACATAATCGATGCAGTATTTTTCTGCATTGACTTTTATAACATTTTATTAGGATTTGTAGTAAAACTTATCAGTTGATGGTCATGTCACACCTAATTTTTCTGTAAAATTTGGCTAAAACGGATAAGCAGTTTTTTAACATTTCAATAGACCGCCATTTTGTTCAGCCATATTGGATTTTTACCAAAATGGTACCACGTCATCATCATATGACCTTTAATTTTTAACCAACACTTGAAGTAAATAGGACAAGCAGTTCTTGAGCTTTGTCGCGGACAAACATACAGACTAACCGACGGAACTGAGAAAACATGTTTTTTTTGCAACTAGAATACTTTGCTCTTGCGAGGAAAGTAAAAAAAGCGAGCGCTATAAGATAAGAATAGAACTTGTCATATTGTTTTCCTATGTTAATAGCTAAAATTTTAAAAATAAAAGATTTTTTTTTAATTTTCAATATACTAAATATTATAATCCACACCCCAAAACCATGCAATAGGTAGACCACCTCGTCCAAGGCAAGACGAATACAATACCACAGTTGTTAGACTGGCAGACGATGAGTCAGTAGTTTTTGTTTGCCCGGATTCTTGAGCCGGCATCATGTATATCGAAAAGTGAGATAAGCAGTCGACAATATACGTTTGATAAAGAGGCATCGTTTTTTGATTATCGGATTCGTTTATAGTGCAGCGGCGGGATATTTCTCGAATATATATACTTTTTGAGAGTGTCTACGCTTTCGTAGTTTTGAGTTATTCTTTTAATTGCTTTTTCGGTGACGATTAATTAAAGACATTTTTTCCGGTGCTATAACGTGGTGCTCACGGGACCTTAGTGACGTGATCGATAAACATTTATTTCTTACTCTTGTGGTGCTTAATTAACGTAGAAAATTAACACGCCTTGCAGTTCGTTATCAACGTAATTATTTTTTGAGTTCTGCGCTGAATTAACGTATAAATTTAGTGCTATCTTGTGTGTGTTTGTTTGGATGTATTTAGCATTATAGTTTGGGATTAAACATAGTACACTGACAATTGTAAGTACATTAACATTGTTAATACAAGTTTGCGGTAATTAATAATATCCAAGAGCTTTGTTTATGTTGTCTACGTTTTGCTTATTAAGAATAAAGCATACCTAATTAACGTAGAAATTAGAATTAGTAAACTATTGGCAACGTGATCAATAAACATTTTTTTTTGCTCTTGCATTTAATTAACGTAGAAATTAAGACGACTGAATAGTACGTTTATTGTATTTTGCTGTTTTGAGTTCTGCGCTGAATTAACGTATAAATTTAGTGCTATTTTGCGTGTGTTTGTTTAGATGAGTTAAGACTAAAGCATGCCTAATTAACGTAGAAATTAGGGTACGTACTTTTCTTTTTTATTTTATATATTTTTGGTGTTATTAAATATAAATTAAAGTTCTGGCACACAGGGTGTTTAGTTAACGTACAAACTAAGCAAACAATTTTAACGTTTAGGTGCAGTTTCGCAAAAGAAATAACCTAAAAAAAAAAAAGTAGTTGGCCCGGTGGTGAAATAATACTATATTATACCTAATTTTTTTTTATTATTTGGGGATATATAAGTGAACATGGGCAGGCCCAGGTCCTGGTCAACCAGTTCTAGTTCAAGCTCTGGCGAGGATTATGACTATAAACGTGGTAGGAAACGCAGCTCTCGACGTACTAGTGGTAAAGAAGGCAACAATTCTCGCGTGAAATCTACGGTTCATCCTGTAGATCCAGGCGAAGGATCTTCTACTCAAAGAAGCTACACTCCACCACCAACAAGCAAAATAGAACGACTCGAAAACTAGTTGAACGGCTTATAGAGCATAGTGCAGCCACTGGTGCTGTGCAAAAATCCGAATCACACAAAGTCCTTATAAAACCTGATTTTATACCACCTTTTGCTCCCGGAAATCCAAATCTCAGTTGCGCTAAATGGCTTGAAAAGATGGAGCAACTTGGAAAAATTAATAATTGGGATGAATCTACTATGGCATTCCATATGCAAGGTCGTTTGACTGGCTTGGCACGAAAATGGTACGATAATTTGGCAACTTACGATATGTCCTGGAAAGAATGGAAAACCTTATTACTTAAATCTTTCCCGGAACATCAGGACTACGCAACTACCTTAAGAAGACTAGTAAATAGGCGCAAATTTCCTACAGAAAGCTGGGAAGAATATTACTTTCAAAAAAATGGACTTAATAAATGCTTGTGAAATTAAGCCAAAAAATGCTGTATCTTGTATTATCGATGGAATAGGTGACCGTACAATACAAGTAGGTGCTCGGGCTGGTAGGTACGAAACCCCTGACGCACTTTATGCTGGATTTTTGTCATCTCTAAGACCTGAAAATACTCAAGTTGTATTTGGAAATCACGGAGCATCTAGAAAGCGAAGTTATTCCGATGAATCTCACAAGCCTGTGATTCCACCTAAAAAGATGCACATCAAGGTAAAGGGTGAACAAAAATGTTATAATTGTAAACAAAGGGGCCATTTTGCAAGTGAATGTACAAGACCCAAATTAGTCTGTACTAGATGTAATAGATTAGGACATTTGGACAAGGATTGTCACCGACGGAACTTAAAAAGCCAATTTATCGAGTCAACTAAAAGCCAACAGCATAACAAGGCCTATTTTTTCAACTGTTCTATAAATGGAAATCCATCTCAAGCTTATGTGGATACTGGGTGTGGTGCAGTATTAATAAAGGAATCTACTGCAAGAAAATTGGGACTTACATTTTCTCCTAGCACAGTGACGATAACTGGCTATGGTTCATCAGTAGTATCTGTTCTTGGCGAGGCTGAGGTTAACATTTCTATTGACCTTGCAAAGGCTAACGTAAAAGCTTTTATAGTTCCTGATAGTGCTCAAATTATTCCTATCATGATAGGTCAACCATTTTTAAACTTACCCAGTGTTGTTATGATTGTCGCCAACGAACAAGTGCGAATATTGACTCCGGATGATGACATAAGTCAAATCTTAAAATTGAAGACGAGAAAAATACCTCTTTGGGCCAAGGAAAAAGTTGTGGTCCCACCAGAAAGTTCTGTTTTGGTTGTTGTTACCTCCCGCAATGGTTTTTGCGGTGAAGTCTACGTTCCTGGTAATCTACGTGCTGTGCCTCACAAGGAGTATTACGTTGGTGAATGCATCACGCAGAGCGAAGTTGTGTCTATCACCAATGTCTCAACGCAAGAGATTGAGTGCTATTAGGACAACTCTTAGCAAACGTGATTTAGTTCCCAGAATAGGAAGGTGGTGGCTCTCCATACAAGAATTTACTTTTGAAGTGGAATACCGCCCAGGCACAAAAATGGCTCATGCTGATGCTTTGAGCAGGAATCCATTAGTAGAAAATGAATGTAGTATTGACGTTCAAGAGATAAACATAACATCTGACGACTGGGTTCTACATGCACAAATGATGGATAAAAGATGCAATTATCTTATTGAAGTGCTTAAGAAGATGCCAGCAGACAAAGAAGAACGGTTGATTCATGAAGAATATTGCTTGAAAAATGGAAGATTATACAGGAACACTCCTAAAGATAAAAAGTGGGTTGTGCCTAAGGCTGCAAGACGTCAAGTGTTACTACACTTCCATGATAGCAATGGTCACTTGTCTGTTGAGAAAACTCTTTCTGCCTTAAGCAAATTGTATTGGTTTGCAGGACAGAGAAAATATGTTAAGAAATTTATATCTGCTTGTCTACCCTGTTTATATAATAAGGAACCTGGAGGAAAACGAGCTGGTTATCTACATCCAATTGAAAAGATTGCCACTCCCTTTGATACGCTTCACGTTGACCATTTAGGACCTTTTGTAACTTCAAGAAAAAAGAACAAGTATTTAATTGTTATTGTAGACTCTTTTACGAAATTTGTATTTTTGAAAGCAGTCAGAACAACCAAGACAGGTCCCCTAATTTCATTTTTGGGCAGTGTATTCGACAACTTTGGTGTTCCGAGACGAATAATTACTGACCGTGGGAGCTGTTACACAGCTAAGGAGTTCAGAACATATTGTTTTGAATTAAATATTAAACATGTCATGAATGCTACAGCAACCCCTAGAGCAAATGGTCAAGTGGAACGGTATAATCGGACTATTTTGTCTGCACTTTCCACGTAGATGGAAGATGAGGAAAAATGGGATACTATTCTTCCAAGGATACGCTGGGGTCTAAATTCTACGACGAATTTAGCAACGGGGAAGTCCCCATATGAACTACTTTTTGGATACGCTCCAAGAAGTCTTGGTAACGCAATCCTTGACAATGAAATTACTGTAGAACCACAACTAGACAGTAACCTGGAAGATACAAGAGCTAAGGTAAAAGCTCATGTCGCTGAGAACCAAGCTAAACAAAAGTCTCGGTACGATGCGCATCGTTCGAAAGGAAAAGCATTTAATGTTGGTGACCAGGTACTGATAAAAACGGTTCTGACAGGTAACGAAGGGAAAAGCAAAAAGTTGCTTCCAAAATATGGTGGTCCTTATGTAATCATAAAAAGACTGGACCATGATCGATATGCCATTAGAGACCCTGACGGATCTACTCGCTCGCAGAGAAAGTATCAAGGGGTTCGTGGCAGTTGATAAAATGAAAGCTTTCAACGTAGAAGTTAGTTCTGAATCCAACGAGGAATCAGATGACGATGACATGAGTACTCATAAGGAAAGATAACTTGCCTAACAGACGTTGTTAGGGAGTTTTTTTTTTGGGTGCTACTTAACAGACGTTGTTAATTAGTACCTTAACAAAATAATGTTACATTATTGTTTTAATGTATTTTTATTTCTAGTTTATTAATTATTGTTTCCACTGTTTATGAAATTATTGATGCATCAATATTCGCTTGTTACTCTGTACCTGTATATTTTTTAAATAGGGACTCCAAGAGAGCAGAGTAGCAGTGCTGGTTTAAGAAAAACAAAAAAAAAAAAAAAAAAAAAAAAAAAAAAATAAATAAATAAAATCATAATTAACTTCATCCACTAATTAGTATTGTTTCTTATATCTAGGGTCAGCGGTATGATCCACGAGGACGTGGAACATTGTAGCGTGGCCGACTATTATAATCCACACCCCAAAACCATGCAATAGGTAGACCACCTCGTCCAAGGCAAGACGAATACAATAACACAGTTGTTAGACTGGCAGACGATGAGTCAGTAGTTTTTGTTTGCCCGGATTCTTGAGCCGGCATCATGTATATCGAAAAGTGAGATAAGCAGTCGACAATATACGTTTGATAAAGAGGCATCGTTTTTTGATTATCGGATTCGTTTATATAAATCTTAAATTCTGACTAGTTTAGAACATGTTTGCGAACACATTTTAATTTTTAATACCCAAAGAATCACCATTTAAATTCCTTCATCTGACAACACTATCAAAACTTTATTATTTCCCTAGATTTCATCCAAAATCTAGTGATTTTCGAAATCGCAGTACTTTTTTTTTGAGCGTGAGACGCCTTTTGGCTATTTTAATATAGTATACATATATTCTATAATTATTTTAATTCTCTGATAGGAAAAATTATTGTAATCGTCAAAAAAATCACTTCAGAGTCTTTCTTGTATCATTTTGCTTCTGAGGATTCTCACATGACCCCCGACGAAATAAATGTTCTATTATACTGAACCGGATTGGCCGATACGTCATGTGACCCAAAATAAGTGTATCTTTCATTAGAAATGTCTCCTGGAAAAGGAAATCTTGCTGTTTACTTAGTGATTAAAGAAAATTTCAAACTTAAACGGCCATTTTTTTACAAACTCACATTGCCGCACCATAGTTAGGTCAACTAAAGCTCCTAGTTTCGCAATGTCAAAGATAAAGTAAATAAAACTTATTTATTAAATATTTAAAAAATCAATGTTCCTCTAATGTCATCGCAACTTTAGAACGCTGCTTCTTGAAGTAAGGCAACATATAATTAGAAGATTTGAATTATATCAACAAATAGAGAATAATACATTAAAACACATGCAGTAGTGCCGCTAAGAAAAGCTTGGTATCTAATGAAATATTTTTTAGCAGATTAATTTCTTTAACGTTAAAATTTATTGCAGTTCCACGACCCGCTATTGGTTTTTAAGCCATGCCGGTCACGTGACACTGTAACAATCTGTACTGTAGACTATTATACTTTTTTTACTATAATGATCCCTTGTCAATGAAAGTGGGATGGTCTAATACCACAGTGGGATGGTCTGATACGTGCAGTTGTCGATCGGGTTTGCCGTAGCTAACTAAAACTCTTGTTACTGGTGTAATCTGATCTGAGGCTTTGAGTATTTTAGTTTGTGTTTTACTATTTTGCAATAAAAGTAATTTCTTTATACTGCTTAGAAACTAATACTGGCAACACATTACTATTCTTTGTATGAAAATTTTATTCCATCATGTTTAAACATATTCACCGTAATATAAATTGGTATAAACATTGGCGTTTCTGGCTAGGCTTGGCATCGTCGTACGATCGACCTTATACTGTGAGATGCCAAAAAATATGTTTTATCAACTCCGTCGGTCCGCCTGTCGGTCTTTCTGTCTGTCTGTCAGTTCGCGGTATAGCTTAAACATTGCCTTCAAATTTTGGTCAAAAATTAAGGGTCATATGGAGATGGCCTGGTAAGATTTTAATAACAATCCAAGATGGCGGAACAAAATGGCGGCTTAGTAAAATATTGAGAAAAAATATTTTGAAAAAGCTACTTGTCGTATTTATATCAAATTCTTCATAAACATCAAGTATTATGTTGGAATCAACTGGTAAAATTTTGGTATGAATCCAAGATGGCGACACAACACAAGAAACAACTGAGTGATTAGCGATTTCAAATTGTGTGCCATAACTAATTGTGGTATAGTGCTCAACTAGTAAAACTAGTTACTAATTCAAGATGGCGGAACAAAATTGCGGCCAAATAAAAATTTTGTAATCATGGAAAATACACCCTCGATTTTACGACCATTCCCTAGATGCCAAAAAACATGTTTTATCAATTCGGTTGGTCCGTCTTCGGTCTGTCTGTCAGTTCGCGACGTAGCTTAAATACTACTTACCCGATTGACTTTAAATTTTAACCAAAAATTAAAAGTCATATGAGGATGACTTGGTAATATTTTATATAGAGTGGTGTATTATTTGGAGTTAAGATCCAGTAAAAAAACAAGTCTTTTTTTTTTTGTTTTTAAATTGTCGACGTTTCGGAACTTAATTTGTGCATCCTTGAGACACATATATAGATCCTATATCCTGCAGGAAACCCATATTACCAGTTTTTATCTACTCCATTGGTAAGCAGATATTTCCTAGATATTAAGTTTCTAAATGGTTTTCGTTAACAAACCTCTTGTTGTTATGTTACAGTGGAGTATTATTTGGTGTTAGAGTCCAGTAAAAAAAACAAAAGTCTATTTTTAAATACACAACTTTATTATTGCATCCTCAGGAAATATATATATATTTTCTATATTCTGCATGAACCCCAAATTATCCGTCTTTATCTAATCCGTTGGCAGATATTTCATAGCTATTATGTTTCTATGGTTTTCGTTAACGATCCTCTTGTTTTTATATTAGTATCCAGTAAAAAAAAGACAAGTCTTTTTTTAAATTGTCGACGTTTCGCAACTTTATTGACACATATATAGATTTTATATCCCGCATGAAACCCATATTATCACTCTTTACCTACTCCGTTGGTTCGCAGATACTTCCCAGATATTAATGCTTTTCGTTAACGATATTCTTGTGGTGTATTATTTGGGATTAGGAAATATCTGCAGCACAACGGAGTAGGGAAAGACTGATAATATGGGTTTCATGTAGGATATAAAATCTGTGTCCTGAGGATGCAAGAATAAAGTTACGAAACGTCGACATTTTAAAAAAAGTCTTTTGTTTTTTTACTAGATCCTAACCCCAAATAATACTCCACTCTAACATAAAAACAAGAGGATCGTTAACAAAAACCATTTAGAAACTTAGTATCTGCGGACCAGCGGAGTAGGTAAAGACTGATGATATGGGTTTCAATTTAAAATGGAGAAACAAAATGGCGGCCAAATTAAATTTTTAAAAAATTAATGTAAAAAAATCGTGTTCAATTGATTTTGCAGAATCAAAAGCAGTCCTTTTTAATAAACAATTCCTTGCAAGTTTCACTTGAATCCCTATTTCCCATTTCCCCCCTCTCAGTTCCGACTGTCCAATACAATATGCTTGAAGTTACCTTCAGGGGTGAAACAGTTTGACGTATTCTCAAAACACTTAGTATCAAAAAGTCATAGATATTCTGGCCATAGTCCTAAAAAATTTCTCTGGGGTTACGTAAAATCTCAAATTTGTGGTTTCCAAGAGAATACGGCTAATAATCTTCAAGAATTACAATTAAATATCGATAATTCTTTCAGAAATATTAGCCCTAACATGCTTTGTAATGTTAGAAGGCGTTTTTATGACAATCTCGGATAGTGTTTAGCACAGGAAGGGGGTTTATTTGAACATTTAGGGTAAATTTAATTTTTTATTAGAAGTAATTTTAATTTTCCGTAATATTTTTCAAGAATAAATTTTTATTTTTTATATGAGACAAATCATATTTTCTTCGAAAATATGCAAAGGGGTTTTTTGAACATTTTTTGTTAACATTTTTTAAAAATACATTTTTCTTTTTTTTATAAAAGAGACAAATCTTATTTTCTTCAAAAGGCTGTAACAAAATAGTTGTTGCGGCCTGATAAATAAATAATTTTTAAATTATTAACCAAAGAATACGATAACGCGTCAATTCGTGGATATGCGTTGCAAAAAGCGACCTACCGCATCCTACAAACAACTAGGATAGACTAATTCATTCATCCATCCCATTGGCAGTGCTGCCAACAGCTCCTTACAAAATTACTGACAGGGAATTTCGCTTTTTCGGCAATTACTGGCAAATTCGAAATTCGGCGTTTAGGAATGGTAAAATTTAAAAATAAATATCGATGTATTGTACTTATCAATAACGTTCTATAAATATAACTAGCATTTATTAATAAACTTTACTTCACTATTAGCGAAGTACATTTTTTTTTCAAATTAATCTAAAAATAAAAACGAAGAAACAAAAATAAATAAAAAATTTAAAATAATTATGAAAGAAATAAATATCAATCAGTTTATGTAAGTACTTAACTAAATCAGATGTATTTCTTAACTCTTAAATTAAACAAAAAAAAAAATAAAGCAATATTAAACAAAAAATCATTGTAAGAGTTGTAATGTCTTATTTTCTTTTTTGGCTCGTATAGCACTGAAAAGTTTATCCCAAGATACCTAACTAAATAAATACACGTACTGCTTAAATTCTAAACCTGACAAACAAAATACAAAAAATAAATTGGGGTAAATTTCAGCACTAGCGACGTTTTTTAAATTGAACCCTTTTAACCAGTGCTGTTCCGCTGGGATAAAACTAAACTAGAATGGTTTAGCAGCGCATGACTAGATACATAAGCGGCTCAAGCAGGAAAATGCAGTAAGCAATAGGAATTTCGAAAAAACTAATTTTTAATTGCATAAGGAAATTGGTAGATTAAAAGTGTTGTATAGCTCAACAAAAGTGTAAAGCTAAAAACAATTCTATGTGATTCCTAGGCATTATCTAGTTTTAAATTATTTATTATTGTGACGTAGCGTATGGATCATGTATTACTGCTGCAGGGGGTGTAGATTTCAAAATACGGAATGGTTGTCTCAAACTGACTGATGGAATTCGAAGAATGTAACATTTATTACCCATTTATAAATGGTATAATATGCATAGAAGAAGATTGTATCATATAAAGATTTTTTATAATAAAATTTTTTATAATATAGTTTTAAAAAATTCCCCTTGTCTATACAGAAAAAATACACTTAGAATTGTTGTACACAATAGACTTAGGACATAAAGATACCTTAACACCAACAATACACAAAAGTATTGTAATGTTCGTTTACTTATCATATTACAAAGATGTACAACATATTCTCTCCACACGCCTATTCGCCTCTGCTCTGTTTCGGGTTTCTCCAAAATTAATTACATATATTACTATACTCATGTTAATTGCTGGACTTTTTCTGCTCCGAAATATTTAATACCCCGTTAATAATAGATCTGCTGGTAGCTTACCTCCCGTTTCTGTAAGCAACATGAAATGGATTGGTAGTAAAGAAAATTTGTTGGTGTCTGCACACCTAGGCTAAGTTAGACCTCTTTTCAAAGAGCTCAGCTTTGCCTTTTTAAAATGTGTGATAACGTTGATTCCAATTGTAAACTCTTTTTTTTTATTGAATAAAGTTATTATTATTATTTTATTTAAAAAATAGGTAATCTTTAAATAATGTTTTACCTTAAACTGTTTCGAATCCCACATTCCGAAAGATGGCAACAGGGGATCTCTAGTACCTTGGTGTTGGTATTTGGCCTGTACAGAGTTGTTAGTGAGGTGAATTGATTCGTGAAGTTTTCTCAAGTTGTACGTTTGAGAACTAAATCGCAGATAACAAAGCCTAAAAGATGTCGCTCAGTTTTACACGCAAAAAGTATAGTAAGGATAATGTTTTTACGTAAAATATTTGGCAAGTTATTTCCAACTTACTTGTAAATCCAAATTGTCAGAGGGTAGGCACTGCTTACTAAAAACCATTGCCTGATATCAAATTTGGTATCATGGACTAGTAAGGGTCTCTCTAAAATGTTAAATTTTATGAATAATAACGTATCTGGGCCATCAAGATATACAGTATTGGTACATTTTACTTCGACATCATAAAAACTATAATTATATGCAGTTAAGTTGGACTAGTTGTCATGAAAATAGTGCTCATAAAGTGCCCGTAAAAAATTAGTACTTACCAATATATTTCTGAATAACGTATCTTCTATTCGGATTCTTTCTGACAGTGTCTAGAATATATTGCAGAGTTCGGCAAATGTGGATTCCTTCACCCCTGCTGCTGTTCGTCGGCTTCAATATCCATATATTCATGTACCCGTCCATGTTCATACAAGGCATGTATTCCCGAAGTTGGTTTAGTAGGTAGTTGGATTTTCGAACCATATCTCTCGCCTCTACAAATTCCGTGAAAACATAATTTATTGCGGTATGATAACCATTTTTATTTAAATTAGGTATTAGTCTTTAGAATTTATTCAGACTCGAATGTCTGTTCCATAATAGATTTGATAAATTATATGGTAATATTAACATCTTGTTTTTTGCTTTTCTTCAAATGAAAATGTATTTGAACATGAACAATAAAATGGTATACCGAGTGTCCAAGATTTGACTTATGTATTGCTATTTAGAAAACTATTATAGCTAGAAAGATGGTCAAATTAAGAAAGTTGTAAGTAATTTCATTGCAAATTTGATGCTGACAAATTTGAAAAAATGTACAATTTCAGTTTTTTCCATCATTGAGACAGTTTTTTTACAAGAATCTATGAGGGAAAAATAAAAATTCCAGCTCTCCCTGTTTTCAAGACACATTTACGAATTTTCAAGTTTCTAATGGACGACATTTTGGATTTTTGTGTTTTTTGAAACAGCTCGTTTAAAGCTTTCAATCGATAGTAATAGTACAGAGAAAGTAGAGATTATTATTTTCCTCAAGCTTTAAAAAACAAAATTAGTTTTATTTTCACAGTAGGCATTCAAATTCTTTAATTTATTTGTGTTTTCACATTAGTTTTCTAAAGTTTATCTAGTTGTCTGGCCACTACTTATTCCAACGAAGAAAGATATAACAGAAGTTTATTTTGAAGCTAACAGGAGAGCACAAGCTGCACTACATGAATACGAAGAACAATTTCCGGAGCAGTACCAGTTCAACAAAAGGCATTATAGATTCTTAGTTATTAATTTGCTAGCTTATGGTTCTTTTTCGAAACAAAAATACGCCTTTAAATAAAGGTGGCCATGCACAATAACTTTTGTTTGCACAGAGGCGTGCGGTGAAATTTTAAGAAAGGGAAGCAATTTTTAGAAACTTACCTATTTGTAATGTAATTCGATTCTTCGATCATTTTTGCAAATTCGTCAATGACGTAATCATAAAAACGTCGATGCTCCGACATATTTTGGAGAAGTTTATTTTCAATGGATAACAGCGATGTATGCGAAAGTCTCTCCTGCCCCGTTGAATTTCTCACGAAAATTTTTATACGTTTAAGTGTTGAAAAATTGCGTTCTACTGATGAACTTGTGGCATGTATTGTCAATACTAATTCACACAATTTCGACACTTCGGTGTAGGCATCTTCCAGCTCCTTGTCTTTTAAAAATTGCATTAGTCAAAGTCATCTCTTTTTTGGCTTAACATGGACTTCAAATCATCCACTTTTTTTAGGCAAAAAGCAATATCATTTGTTGTAGTTTGTAATATATTAAAAACATTAAAGTAACCAAAAATAGTTTACACTCTTTAATGTGATTGATGGACTGGGATAAAACTAAATTTAATTTATGAGCGAAACAATGGACAAACACAGCACTTGGGAAAGTTTCTCGAACTTTAGCTTGCAGACCTCCTAATTGTCGTGGCATCACTGCAGCTCCCATCATAGCTTTGAGCAACTAATTTTTTCTCTCCATTAATTTCTTTAGTAACGTTATAAACTACGGTATATAATACATCTGCTGTACGATTTTCGGACACATTCCTAAAACCTAAAAATCGCTCTTGAATAGTTCCGACTGTTTTAACGTAGCGTATTACTATAGATAATTGGCTAAAATTAGTGATATCAGTTGTTTCGTCCAGAACAGTAGCAATGAACCGCGCCTCGCCAATCTCCTGTTTAATTCTTTTTAGAATAATGATTGCAACAGCGGAAATTAAATCATTCGATTCGACGTTCCGCGAAAAAGGCTAGACTGCTCTAAATGATTTTTTAAGTAATCATTATATTTAGCCATTATAAACTAAGTAAGTTTTGAAAATTTCCTCTATTTGAAGAAACCCTTGTTTCGTCATGACCTCCAAATCCCAATTCGTGCTGTCCGAGAAAACAAACAACATCGACAAGTCTTCTTAATATTAGCCTATTTTTATCGACTAGTTCATTGTGTTGTCGGTAACTAATTACAAACTGTTTATTAAGGGCGTGTTCAATTCTGGTATTGCCGAAGACTTTTTCTTTTATAACGGCCTGCATACAGCTTTATGGAAATTGTTTAAATCGGAAAAACCAGTTTTATTCCAGAGACCTTTTTCATTTTCAAAAAGTAAACATGGCCAACAAAATAATTTACTTATATTTTCACACCCTGTTAGCCATTTAAATTATTCGTATTGTTTTTCCGAATATAAATGTCTGATACAGTTTTTCATTTTTGTGGTTAAATATTTCATAGGCGGTTTTGCCCTTCGTTTAGAAATTATTTGAAGCTTATCAGCGAAGTTTAACGTTGAAAATTTATTATTAAGACACACATCACACATTCACACACACTCTTCTTACTAAACTCTCCAACATTTTCAACGTTATTACCGACAGCCGAAGTTGACGGTATTTGCATATCCGCGTCCGTATTATTGTCTTCCATATCGCACCATGCACGACGCGACGTACGTATCACACAACACACGGATAGCCGTTCAAACAAAGAACCTACTCCAACGATAGCTTCCGCCCCCACTTAAAGCACGCGACTGAGATACAAAAATTGCAAACAGACGGTGGAAAGTTCAATAACTTGTGGCTCGATTCACAGGAAATCAAGCATACAGGACTTGGCTGCAGAGAAGCTAGCGACCCGAATAGGTTCTATTGGATTTCTATTGTGGCTCGGTCGGAGTCAAGGCCGCATTTATTATGGGCTTGATAATTAAGATAATATTTTTGCATTTTTAATATAAACTAAATTAATGGTTTCCTATTTCAAATATTACATTTTAGAAGATGTTTTGTAATTTTTTTTTGGGGAAGCACTGCTTCCCTTGCTTCCATGGACTGCACGCCCCTGTGTTTGCATGCAGTCTATCTTGAATTTGAATAGACTTTAAACCTAAATCCATCTAAAAAATTAATGAAGAAAGAGATGCAATTATCGTAGAAAATGTCAGCAATAACCCAGAAACATCAGTGAGGAAAATTAAAGAACCAACAAATATTCCGAAATCTACTGCACTTCAGTTCTAAGAAAACATTGCTTTGTAGTATGGAGCTGCATCGCCCAGTATATTATAATTATTAAGTATATTGACTGGACAATATTGTGTAGGTTAGGTTGTGTTAGCAATTGCTGGTAAAAGCTAATGAACTCATGTATTGGTACAATTTTGCAGTGAGGGCTCGTGGATTTAAGAACGGGTAAAGCGCAGTGTAGTTAAGTGCATAGCCGTGTAGGTAAAAATAGCGCCGCAGACGTAAAATTTTCGGGTAAAATAGCTATTTTTTACCTTTTTATGATGTTAATTATCCATACCTTTGGAGCGTTTCTTAATACTTAGGGAAAATAATATGAATTTGTAAGATTTTAGATATATTTTTTTATTCTTAGAAAACACTTATATATACCACGATACACGACACGATGCCAAACTGCTTCCGCCTTCGATGATCCGAACGCACTAATTTACATTAATTCTATAACAGCGAACAAGCGCCTGCAGTCTGCAGCAGCAGCAGCAGTTTTATGCCGCTCCCATCTCTATTTGGCTTACGAATATTCACCATGGCTTTGCTATAGCATCTGCCGTAAACAAATCTAAGCGCGAAAGCCGGCCGGCGTGCGGGGGGAGTCTGAGGCGGAATTTGTTAACTGCTGATTGTGATTCCTCAACGAGTCGTTCTTATAAAAAGGTCTTCAGCGCGCTACGTTTTTAAGTCATTATTATTTTTTGAGTATATAACGCACTAGTTTTGATAGAAAATAATGGCATAATTACATATAAAAACATACTACATTATAAGACGCAAAGATACATTTTAATAGACAACAAGTCGAAAAGAATTGTTTGTTAGCGACAAGAATATATCAGGAAAATTATTTTGATAGAACACAACCACACTGAAGTGCTTTTGAATAGAAAGGTAGATTGGTTGGAAAAGGAAGGTGAAGCGGCTTTACCCGCGTCCCCTGGCGAGCGGCCACTGCAATTTTGATGTTAACAATAAATCAAATTAATCTTTGATAGAACCTGTAATTTTACTGATGTAACCCAAGGCTGGCATATTACAAGTATTACAGCCTTCATCCATAGTCCATACAAATCTCATATAGTTCAGGGTCTTTAAGGAAATGATTTTATTAGACGAACAACATTTTGTGATCGGCTTATAAATAAATGCCAAGAAATACCTGCTTTTCAGTCTAAGTCTAAGTCGCGATTTATAAATTGTGGAATATTCAGTAAACATAATCATCACTACTGAAGTACAAATACTACGTATAACTTAGAACAAAGGCTATTGCAAACAAAATTTGGATTTAAGGAGTGGTGTGTCATTATACAGGGTGGTCCAACCATGCGTTTAAGTCCAATAACTGGGTTATTGTAGGAACTATAATAAAAAATTGTATACTAAACTCGTAGGTCTGCTGAGAGCTACAACCTAAAATTATTTTCGATTATACAGGGTTGAGGATAAGTTTGCCACAAACCTACCTTTAATTTTTTTAATGGAACACCCTGTGTATTGTTTTATCTTCAGATTCCTCCTTTTTTGGCCATTCACCCAAGGTTTGGGGGGTCTATACAGAGTCATTGAAGATTCAAGGCCATTTTTCGAAAATATGAGAGGTACATTTAACGCCCTGTTTTTTTTTAAATGCATAAGCATAAATCATTTTATCATAGTAAAAAATGTGGTTTTCTTTCAACTGCGGTATTTTTTTGGTATTATTTAATAACGGTATAGGGTTTGCGAGGACTATACAGAGTCGTTCAAGATTTACGGCCACTTTTCGAAAATATTAGAGATACATTTCACCTTAAGAGACTACCTATTTTGACTAATAGTGTGGGTAAAATGAGGTTTATCAGTAGCGTTATAATGAAAATTATGTCTATTGACATTTAATTTTTTTTGAAAGTTGCTTCGCCAGTAAATAACACAAAAAGTCAGCAAATCTTTGAATGTGTTGTTGTGCAAAGTGACAAAAATCTAGTAAGCCTTATCTTTACTAATGAAATTAAACTGTCAAAAATTCAATTTTGAATTGTCAAGTAATGCTGGTGCTTGGGTTTTGTATTAAGTACAGTTTCTATTATAAGACGCAAAGACACATTTTAATAGACAAGAAATGATCGATATGCTTTATGTGTTAGGAGCAAGTCGAAAAGAATTGTTTGTTAGCGACAAGAATATATCAGGAAAATTATTTTGATAGAACACAACCACACTGAAGTGCTTTTGAAAGGCTTATGCAACGGTTTGATAGAAGAGATATGTAGAATACACGAAAACTGATCAAGCCAAACTTGTTTTAAACTGGTTAGGGCAGCTAGGACAACTAACTAGTTGTTAAGTTAGAGCAATTAGAATGTAAATATAAAAAAATAACAATTAAAAAGAATACTAAGTAACAAATCGTATATAACAGCAAAAGCTACTTAATTAGATGTCGAAATGACCACCGTTTTGTTCTGGCTTGGATACTTTTCCTGATATATTCTTATCGCTAACAAACAATTCCGTTCATTTGCTCCTAACACCTAAATCGTATCGATCATGTCGTAATAACCACCAGTTTTTACAAACAGTTCAAGTAAAGTATATAATACTAATTACTAAAGGCCCAAATGAGGTCTAAGATACGGCGCTCTATTATTTAATTTATACCTTGAGAGGGATGTACTGTTTGGTCCGCTAGTTTAAAATGATTGCCCACATGCACAGCCTTGTAATATTGCTCCAAGAACTCGTTCCATTCCACCTCCAGAGCGTCTCGTATTTCCTCATCTATGTCTTGATGTTTCTCCTTTTTTATGTATTTATAACATTCCGCAATGGCAAAATCGAAAATCCTCATCTATAATTTGAAAGTTGTTATGAAACATTTCAGGTGTGGAAATTGAGTAGGAAACAATATGTTTTCCTACTGAAAAATGCAAGATTTTTTTTAAAAGACTAAACTGTCTAGAAACCATTCGCACAATTGGATACGAAAAACATATTTGTCCAAAATTGGCGTGAGAACTGTTTTGTCAATTTAATAGACCAGTTATCAAAAGTAATCTTCTGTCAGAAAATAGGATTCAACATTTTTTTACTACCTAATTTGTGAAATTAAAAACCGTTTTCAGCTTCTATACTAAAATTATAGTAGAATAAATATTTTAATTAAATTTTCAATAAAATAATGCAGCACTTACAGGGATTTTTCCAGATTCACTAACGATTTTACATTCTCCAGTTATGTTGTTTTTCACCACCCATTTTAGTAATGAAATCGCAGCGGTAAGTCCAAAATCTTTCAGAAACGTTTTAGTATCCCCTCCTTTCGTTAACAGGTAGCACCTTGAATCAAAGGAATTTATATTCAGTAGCGCACGATGGATTTTAATAACTTTAAATGATTATGAGATAATAAAAATCGATGTTCTAAGAGGGAGAGATCATTGAGGGCAGCACTTTGGTCTGGTGACACTGTACAGGGTGTCCGAATTTGGTTGCAAAAGCAGGGTATCTCGCTTATTTTTAAAGATAGAACCTTGCGGTTTTCACGAACTTGAGCTAATTTTTTGTGAAACTCATGAAGCCGTAAACAAAATTTTCAAAGCCTTCTTCGTTTATGAGATACAGGGCGAAATAGAAAATTTTGCATTTTGGGACCCTCCTCGTATGTCGGTTATCCTTTAACTTAACGCAAAGAGAAAAATTGCTGCTTATGCAGTTTTTTACGCTGGATCCAGTGGCGTAGTTATATATTTCATTTGAGTTGTTATTTTTTAGATATGACCCAAAGTTGTGTTTTTTTTAAATGGGACACCCTGTATATTTGTTCAGAAATTGATTTGTCCTTTTAAAAGCTTCTCAAAAATATATAATAGTATGGGTCTATTTTAATAAACAACAACAAAAATCCTAATTTTTATAATTATCATCCCAAATTTTGCAGTAGGCCATGCAAAACGATGCGGTTTTCTTTTGTTTTCTTGGAAGCAAATGACATTTCCCAATTTTGTACGCGTATATAAAATATAGCGCTAGTTTTTTGTATTTATTTATTGTGTAAAAATATATTTGTATTATTATGGAAGAAAATCAAACTTTCGAACATTATGAAAAGTACGATATGTTAGCTTGTTTTATATTAAATAATGAAAATGTTGAAGCGGCTTCTGAGATGTATTTTAAATAGTTAATTTTTAGGTATGTTGAAATACTATTGCTTAATTTTTATTTAGATATCCAGAAAGGAGGCAATCTAATATATCCACTTTTTATCGGATAAAAAAGAATTTACTTAATCACGGATCATTTATCAAACCTCGTACGAAAACATATAATAAAGAAAATCGGGAGGCTGAGGAAATTACGGTTGGCTAACGCAGAAGCTTACTCTACAAACTCTTGTAGGGCCAGTGAAAAGAGCATAGGGATTCCAAAAACTAGAGTTCAAGAAATTCTAAAAAAGCACAAATACCACCCATACAAATTTAGGCCCGTGCAGCACTTACACCCAGGGGATGCAGAGCGTCGGGTAGTCTTCTGCAATTGGTTTCGAGAAAGATGCGATATGATTAGAGATTTTGAAAGGAAGGTAATTCTGGTATACTCAATAGGCACAATAGTAGATTCTGGTCCCAGGAAAATCAACACCAAATATTTATCAGAAGACAGCAGGGCAGGTTTGGTCTAAATGTGTCCTGCTTCATATTAGGAACACATATAAAATTTTATATATTTGAGGGAAATCTAACAGCCAATCGCCATATAGAAATTTTAGAGGCAGCTATACCTGAATTACTTGACGATGTTCCTCTAGTGCAAATTAACGAAATTTATTTTCAACAGGACGCTGCCCCTGCACACAATTCTGGAATGACGAGATTATTTCTGGACAATAATTTTACCAATCAATGGATCGGAACAAATGGACCTATAAGATAGCCCCCTAGGTACCCAGATTTGTCGATTTTAGATTTCTTTCTATGGGGATATCTGGAAAATAGAATTTACAAGGACCACTATGATAATATCCAAGATTTAGGAAATGCAATAAGAGAAAATTTTCGCTATTTACAAAATCATCCCGTTATTTTGCTTAATTCCCTAAAACGAATACGAAAATTGTGCGAAGCATGCAAGAACAAAATGGAAATCAGTGTGAACAGTTCTTTTGATTTCCTTGGTTACTGTAGTTCTTATACGACAGTTGATTTTTGCTGAAGGTCTTGTTACATAATAATTTATTACTGTTTTGTTCTTGTGTTACATAAATCTAGGTAGGTGGTACTTTTTTGGTGCGAAATTATCAATACATATTTTGATAAATAGATTTAATTACATATTTATTTTGATTTATTGTTAGGATGTAGATATTGTCAACGACTTTAAATAAAAGGCAGCATTGTTTTGCATGACCTACTGCAAAATTTGGGATGATAATTATAAAAATTAGGATTTTTGTTGTTGTTTATTAAAATAGACCCATACTATTATATATTTTTGAGAAGCTTTTAAAAGGACAAATCAACTTCTGGACAAATATACAGGGTGTCCTGTTTAAAAAAACACAACCTTGGGTCATATCTAAAAAATAACAGCTCAAATGAAAAATATGGCTACGCCACTGGATCCAGCGTAAAAAACTGCATGAGCAGCAATTTTTCACTTTGCGTTAAGTTAAAGAATAACCGAGATACGAGAGGGTCCTAAAATGCAAAATTTTCTATATGGCCCTGTATCTCATAAACGAAGAAGGCTATGAAAATTTTGTTTACGGCTTCATGAGTTTCACAAAGAATTAGCTCAGGTTCGTGAAAACCGCAAGGTTCTATCTTTAAAAATAAGCAGGATACCCTGCTTTTGCAACCAAATCCGGACACCCTGTACGGTTCCCAAGGACACGTTGTAGACCAAGCGCTTATTCCTTTCGCTTTGGAGGCCAGGCAGTTATATGTGATTAACTTATCTATTTCTGTGGTTATTTTACAAAAATTAAATTTCTAACCCCAGCTAAAATTTTATTTTCACTTCATATATGATTCTTATTCTGAATATTATAGCAAACAAGCATTAATTTGTCGAATTCTTCAATCTACTAATTCCGGCTAGCAAAGCAATACCGCTAAATTTATTTCTTTTCTATAAAATAACTTTTTATGTCACCTTTAACAGCGAATTTCTAAGAAAATAACGCCGACAAACGGAAATAGATAGTATAAGGTTAAAAGTATTATATATTGAATAAATAAACCTTTTTGCTTTCTCGGAATACATTATAATTATACTTTGGGTCCAGTCCGAAGACATCACTTTGTTTACTATGTAGTCCGCCCCTGGAGTACTAATCGCGCACCAAGTACAAAGAGATAAAGTACACTCTTCCCGGCCCGACCCCCGCCATCTGCCTAAGATCATTCGCTTTTTGGTGCTCAAATCGTGCGGTCGCCCGGCCCAAATTCTTTCCGACGGAGGTGTGTACGAGTGTTTTGAGTCGAATTTTGTCGCATGTGATTATAACTGCACGGCAGCTATAGGGTAAGTGATTATTTTGATGTCTTGTTTCTAACACTCGTTAGTAGTCTGTAATATTTATTTAGACAACAAAATGGAGCCACTCAAAAATGAATCGGAGAATGAGCCATCTTCTCCCTTAAAAAGTATGATCAGAGAAATATACGTCAGGAGCTTACGCAAATTAAAGGTAGATCGGCTTCGCGTTCTCATTCTCGGAGTTATCGAGGGGGTCGGTCTCGTAGCAGATCGGACTCTCGTTGCAGCGGTTCGTCTTATAGGCGTTCAAGGTCTCGCTATTACAGCAGCCGCAGTCGATCACCGAGCGTGTCGGGGCGGCGGCGGCGGAAGCACAGGGAAAGACGAAGTCTTTCACGCCGAGGCGAGTCGTTTGCCGATACGCAGGTTAGGCAGCATCAGTCGGACCCAGATAGTCGTTCCCCGCGCGGGGCGAAATCTGGGGGGGGGGGACAGTCAGGACCGGATTTGGTAGCTACAACAGCGGTTACAAATACTTCGGAGGAGGTGTTACTGCTGGACGAGGGCGATTATATTCAGTTACCTGAGGACACTTTAAATATTCTTGGCGCTGATCCAGAAAAACCCGTCTCGTCAGAGTTTAAGCTTCACGGCGCCTTAGCTTCAGGTGGTCCCACACTTTGACGCACGGGATACCTAGCGAGGAACTTTCCACCCTTAAGGGAAAGCATGCTCTACCTTCCAACTGCGGATTACTGTTTCCCCCAAAAATAAACCCCGAGGTAAAGGCGATCCTTTCTACAACCCACGTGACCCGAGATGCCACTCATTCTGGGTACCAGTTACACATTGGTAACGGATTGTCTGCGATGGGGAAAGCACTCAATGTCGTTCTGGAAGAAGAAAATAACATTCCCAAGGATATTCGGGAAAAAGTATTATCTAGTCTTACTGATTCAGCACGTATTTTTGCTGCGCTTTTTTATGATATTTCCAACATGAGGAAATACTTGATAAGTCCGGTCCTGAACAAATCGGTCAAGGAATTAACCGAAAATACGATTCCGGGAGAATTCCTGTTTGGTCTGGATTTAGGCGAACGTGCCAAAAATCTAAAATCATTAGAGAGGGCAGGTCAGGAATTGCGCCTTCCTTCTACTTCCTCACGTAACACATCCCATCCAGGGCGTTCATTCAGTCACTCGGAAAAAAGGGGGGGGGCCAGATGACCAGATCAAGGTCTACAGGGGCGTTAAACAGGTTTCGCCCGTCTTACCAAAGGAGGGAGGTGAGACACTACAAGGGCAATTCACACTCAGAAGCGACTACACATAAATAATTTAGAACTACAAGCTATTTTTTATGGCATCCAATGCTATACAAAAAATCTAAAAAATTATAATATTTTAATTAGATGCGATAATACGACAGCAGTTTCTTACATCAACAGAATGGGAAGTATCCAATTTCCGGATCTTTGCTCACTGTCAAAACGGATTTGGCAATGGTGTGAGGAAAGAAACCTCTGGCTTTTCGCGTCTTATATTCCTTCGAGGGACAACGTTATGACGCTGAATCACGGCGCTTAAGTTTCGATACAGAATGGTCCTTATCTCACATTGCCTTCAATAGTTTAACTGCTAGTTTCGGGAAACCCCAAATTGATCTATTTGCTTCGCATCTAAATAACAAATGCAAAATTTACGCATCTTGGCACAGAGACCTGGGATCTACATATGTCGATGCCTTCACAATTTCCTGAAAAAAAAAATTCTACTTTTATGCCTTCCCCCCTTTCACCCTAATTTTACGATCCTTACAAAAAATTATTCAGGATAAGGCTGGAATTTTAGTTGTACTTTGGTGTCCTTCGCAACCGTGGTACCCACTTTTTCGTAAGCTAATTGTGGGCCAGGAGATATATTTTCATCCTTCACCGAATTTACTTTCCTCTCCATTCTTTAGGATACACCCGTTGTCAGCGAACCTTACCCTGGTGGGGGCGAAGTTATACGGAGGGCGTTCTTAACCAGACAGGCTCCAGAATCGGCAATAGCTACTATTATCGCATCGCTTTCCAAATCGACATTAAAACAATACGACAGCACGTACAAATTATGGTGGCCCTTTTGCATCACAAATAACATTCCAATTTTTAAACCCATGGTCAAGGATGTACTATCATTCTTACAAGATTTAACAAAAAATGAGAGTCTTAAATTTGGAACCTTTAATTCTCACACCTCAGCTCTTTCATTAATATGTGCCGAAGATTTGGCTTCTAATCCAATAATAAAACGGTTTAAAAAAGGCTTATCCCGTCTTCGACCGGCTCGCCCGAAATATACTTCTACTTGGGATCCTACACCTCTTCTTAACTATATTGAGAACCTACCGTTACCCCTTAACTTTCAAACCCTGTCACAGAAATTAGCTACGTTGCTAGCTCTTATAACAGGAGAAAGACTACAAACTATCTCCCTTATTCGTCTTTCGAATATTATACATGGCCCTGGGGAAACGGTAATTAACATTTCTGACCAAACTAAGACCAGTCGCGTCGGAAAACCTCAGCCCAGTCTACATATTCCAGTTTTCCGACAAAATCCTCTTCTCTGTGGGGCCACCATCCTGAAAGAATATATTGACAGAACAGCCTCTCTAAGAGATCCTGAGAACGATTTCCTTTTTATAACACTTAAAACTCCCCATGGCCGAGCATCTAAAGACACCATCAGTAGATGGGTAAAAAAGACACTTACCTCTGGAGGAATAGATACAGGGGTTTTCAAACCCCATTCTGTTAGGCATGCCGCAACCTCTGCGGCATTGCGGAAATGTGTCCCGATAGACATTATATGCAAGACGGTTGGCTGGACGCAACACTCCACATTTGCAAAGTTCTATAATCGTCCACTCAAACCAGATAACGACTTTGCTAATGCAATTTTTGGTATTAATTTATCCGATTAAAAAAAAAAAAAAGGCAAATACATATATATATTTTTATAACTTTAGATATAAGCTTGTTCAATTAATTATTAAGGTTGTATTTAAAGGCTATGACATGTTAATAATTAAGAGCCTCTAGATGGCTGGCACACGCTCAAAATATGTTATGTTATTTTCTTTTTAAGAATTTTGCTATATGTTTATATTACGTTTTTGCTAAGGATTTCAACAAAATAGATATAGAGTTTTGTTGATTTAAATTAGTAGTTTCTTTTTTATTTTTCTCCAGAATCAACTGAAGGTTGCTCGCAACTTTACTGCATCTTTAAACATCTACATAGTAAACAAAGTGATGTCTTCGGACTGGACCCAAAGTATAATTAATAGATCAAACGAACTTACCTGAAGTGAAGTTCGATCGTAATTATACGAGGGTCCAGTCCGAAGACATCACTCCCACCCTTTATTGGACCCTCCCAAGTTGCGAGCAAAAAGTGATTTCTTTTAACAAATGATCTTAGGCAGATGGCGGGGGCCGGGCCGGGAAGAGTGTACTTTATCTCTTTGTACTTGGTGCGCGATTAGTACTCCAGGGGCGGACTACATAGTAAACAAAGTGATGTCTTCGGACTGGACCCTCGTATAATTACGATCGAAGTTCACTTCAGGTAAGTTCGTTTGGTCTATTAATTATTTCTGCTAAACTTGCAATTTATACTTACATCTCTGTTTCGTTTGATAATTAATTGAAACAGTTAATCGAGCTTTAGGAAGTAAGTGTTTCTTTTCTTGTGATTATTAGCATTAATTTCGCACTCATTACAGTTTCGGTTGTACCTAGAGAGGTCAAACCTTTTGCAATATAATCCAGGTGACTTTTTTTGCTTACAGTCATAGCATATGTAAATTTCTACTTATCCAGCAGTAGTAAAACAAAAGTTTTGTAATTTCCAGTTCCCAGAAGAGGAGTTAAACTATCTAATAGGAAAAAAATAAGATTTTTCTATACAGTGTGCTTCTGTGAGTGAACCTTTTTGTATTTATCAGATATTGGCAACGAATGGTTGCTCACTGTTTATTATTATTATTCTTTTTATATTTTATTAGAAGTTTGTTAGTTCTACGAAAGGATGAATTATTGTATTATTTTAAGACCTATTATTATATATATCATTACGTTTCATATGCTTCGATGGATATAATATATTTACATATGACTTTGCTAATAACTGAGTTTTCTTGTTTTAAAAAATAAACTTAATCGTTAGATTCAAATAAATAAAAAGAATAATAACACAAAAATATTTACTCAAAATTACAGAATCAGCGCATAATGGAAATACCAACCACTAAGTTGTTTTTTAAAATTTAATTACTTAAAATGGTCCTTCGAAATATTTGGCAAATAAATTCAAAAATGAATTTGTTTTCTTCCCTTATGGGCTGTAATTTTGATTAAGTAATCCTTTACGATCTAATTGGTTACCGAAATAACCTCAACTAATAAAATTGACATATCAAATTTTGGCAGGTAATCATAGATTCATCAGAGTTTGTTTGTGTTATAAAGAGCGTATAAAAATATTAAAGCAGTTTTAAAGAAGAGGAGGCGGACTTTTTCCAATAGGGCATGGGCAAGAAAAAATGACATTCATACACTTGATAAAATGAATGATTTTAAGCAATGTAAACAAAATTTTATATTATTTTAAAAACACAACTGTTTTATGTGGCTTTGATTCCAAAATACGGTAGAAATATTTAGAGAATATGTTTGTTATATGAAAATATGCTGCCAAGAGATTACGGACTTAATAATTTTACAAATATATCATCAATGTTTTTTTTTTGATATACATAAGTTGGACCATAATGGACCTAAAAAAAAAGAGTTCCAAGAAAGGCACTCTTCACTTAAATTCTAAAAGTTCGTTATCCAGTAAATACCAATTCGAAATTTTGTACATACTTTAGGCATATTGTAATTTGTGTTTGACTGTAAGCAACTTGGACATAACAGAATTCTTTGGGACTTTTTAATTCAATTTTGTTAGAAAATAAATATTATTTATTTTATGCATATTTTTAAGATTATACAGGGAATAAAATGACTATTTTTTTTTAAATTATACAACACATAACTGCCGGTAGCATCCCTAAAATCGGTTTAAAATCAAATTACAAAATAAGCCATTGTCAGTCAACTTAGGCAGTAGTTTTGTAACTGTACCTACGATCAGTACAGGGATCAAGATAAAGTGCGGGACACGCAAGAAAACCGGGCAGTCAATCGGTTTAGGAAGGTCGGCCAAGAAATCTTTTTAAACCAGTGGTGTTCCGTCGTTCTTTAAATAATATGGCACTCATTTTTGACTATACGCACTTCAGATAATTAAAAAATGTAACTATGCTTAATGAACCTTAATCTACATTTGTCTGTTTTCTTTCGTGTATCTCACTTCTATATCTGTTTTGTGTTGCAAAAACGGCGAACTTTCGAATTTTACAATGATTTAGTTTTGATTTTTCTTGGTCGATTTACCTATAAATATATTTTTTCTTTAGTTCTGTCATTATCGGTTCCCGGGCTACTACCTACGGCCACTATTATTGGACCACCCAGTATAGTGATACACGATTTACAAGTCCAGATTTTACAAGGGCAGCCAGCATCATATCCAGTGAACGAGATTTATCAAAATTTTAATTTATGCAGTTCGACTTTGGGCTACTCGGGTATGCCAAAAGTGGCCGTCTGTCTCCGTTTGTTATATTACTTTATACAGGGGCCGTCATTGTAAAGTACTATACGTTTCTTAATTGCGTGCTGATGTTAAAGGGGGTGTTTTTATGTTCTAAAAGTCTGAACTTTTGAGATACATGATGGTAAAGTTTAAAAAGAAAACGTATTTTTTTCACCCCAATTCTGATGCTATTGTAGATAACTGCATGAAATTTGATACACGTCTTCTATGCATTAAGGAACATACAGATTTACCCAGGTTAATTACATATGCACGCCACTGGTTTTATGCATAAAAGACGTGTATCAAATTTTAAAAAAATGTTTTTTTAAAACCCTGTATCTCCAAAATTAAGACTTTTAGGTTCATATTAAACTTTTTTTCTTAAAAAGGTCAAAGAATCACGCCCCTTTAACATTAGCACGCAATTAGGAAACGCCCTGTATAGAACTTCACAATGACGCCCCCTGTACAAAGTAATATGACAGATGGAGACAAACGGTCACTTTTGGCAAACCCGAATAGCCCATAAGTCGAACTGCCTAAGTTAAAATTTTGATAAATCTTGTTCACTGTAATCAGTGCTGGCTCCCCTACTATAACTACATTGATGTGTTAATTTTGGAAAAATATGAGTTCTGTACTTTTTCAAATATTAATTGCAATATTAAATATTTTTGACACACTGTATTGAACAGAAAATTAATTATTTTGAAGCGGTTTATTGACATCTACTTTATGAACAATTTAACAAAATATATGAAAAAAAAAACTAAGCCAATTTTGAGGTTGGCGACTGTGATTCTAATGGTTTGATTCCTTTTAAATCGTTGTCTTCCTCTGAAAATAATGAAGTTTCGTCGTCACTACTTGAAGATACCAGTGTGATAACTAAATCATCAATAACCGTTTCAATTTTGCCATTTACTTCCCAGTATTTATCTTCAATAGAACGAACATGTTTAACATACGATTTCCAATTTTCAGCCGATATTGAATCAATCGCTTGTAATGTTATTTTATCTAAATCTTTAATTGAAAGTTCACCGGTGTTGCGCTCTCGAATATATTTTTTTACTCCTGCCCATGCAAGTTCAATAGGGTTGGGGTCGTACATGTATGGAGGCAGCCTTAAAGGTGTATGACCTATGTTATGTAAAAGAGGGTCAATTTTATAGTTTTTTTCTCTAGGTTTGTTGGCTGATATTACTTCATATGATTGATATTTTCTCCATGTTGGATCACATACAAGATTGTTCGATTTAAGCCAAGATATCATATGAGCTTTTGTAGAGTATTTAGTTGGAACTTTATCTTCTACGTGAGAATGATAAGACGCATTATCATTACCACGACTGATTTGGGAGGAATGTTAGGTAGAAGCTTCTCGAGCAACCACTTTTCAAAATTATCTCTATTCATCTGTCCATGATAGTCTCCAGTTGTTAGTCCCGAGCGAAAAACTAAAGCAGCACCTGGAACAAATCCGGCTTCTGAACCAGCATAAACTATAATAAAGCGACTACTAGAGCATATTCCCTAAACAACACCTGTAACACTTTCACTTTGCCAGCATTTATTCACTGTCATATCATTATCTACCTAGGTTTCGTCTATTTACGTTACGTAACATCAGTCAATACACAATATTGCGTCCTTCTTGCCTATATTGCCTTACAGTTGATAGATATTTCAGCCGCCAGTGAAAAATATTTGGTCTCTCAATGAGCAATTTTCGTTTATTTTGGCACTTGCGCCAAACAAAACCATTTGATCGTAAGAGCAGATTTAGGGTTTTATACCCGTACGGAAAATCTATTTTGTTCTTTACAGCACGAAGTAGGGGTTTGCAGGTCGGAACCTTCTTCAAGTTTATATAAAAATCCTCTATTGTTCGTCAAATTACTTGAAAATCACCATCGTCAATTTTATCTTTGTATGATAATTAGGGTCTTTTTTACCAGGAGATTTTAAAGGTGAAGTAGAACATGAGCGATCATTATGTTCTGTTTGAATTTTTCTTACAGTATTTTCCGAAACACCTGTGTAAAATGCAGCGCGTTCTGTTCGATTTTGAATTGGAATAGTCAAACTATTATTTTCAGCTTCTCTAGTACAGGCCTCTATAACGCTAGCAATAACTTCACGTGCACCACTTCGAATTGTTTTTCCTCTTTTGCTCGCCATCGTTACTTCGAAATAATAATTCAAATTCAACGCAAAGCATTTATATAGAAATTAAAACAAATGCTCGAAATGTATGGGCGCCACTGGAAATAACTAGAACCTTCTAGCGGCAAGTGCATGGAGACTCTAGGCACATCCCAATTACAAGTGGACCAGTGCGAAATTTACTAAATTCTCGATTAATTTTCCATACCGCTTATCTGGCCCACTTTATAGAAGAAGCGGCAAACTATTACAACAAATAAAATAACATACTATTTATTTGCGTTCACAAATTTTACTTTTCCGCTTGCTTAAGACTATGAACCTTTATTTTAAGGACCGCCCGGTTTTCTTTCGTGTCCCGCACTTGAAAAGAGGCTTGCTCGAAAAGTTTAGTGCTAGGCCGACGGGTGCGAAAGTTCGTATTAATTCCCTGAAGTTGTCTTTGGTGGTATTGTTACATGATTGTCGAATATTGCATATGTATTTAGAATAATCGAAGTCGATTGAACCATAATTACCTATACTTCGTTTGGTCACTGTTCTGCATTTTTTTATATCTACTGTAATGTGTTGAATTCAAATATTTAGCTATGTTTTTACCTGTCACTTATACGTTTTTAGAGAAAGGAAGAAAATATAAAATATGAGAAAAGAAACCCAAACCATAAGCAATCTAGTGAAATTAAAAAAAACAAACAAAACACTTTTTTTATAAAACACTTTATTTTGCATAGAAAAAAGTATAATATAATAA
This sequence comes from Kuschelorhynchus macadamiae, assembly GCA_030620095.1. Taxonomy (NCBI): domain Eukaryota; kingdom Metazoa; phylum Arthropoda; class Insecta; order Coleoptera; family Curculionidae; genus Kuschelorhynchus; species Kuschelorhynchus macadamiae. Next base: position 1,339,461 of record JAUTXW010000521.1, on the reverse strand, counting down.
ATTATTTTGTTGATTTTTCGCTTGTATTCATCGGGATCGCTTTCACGTTTGTGGTTCAAACGAGAGTAAAGAAAATACATGTTGCAACCTAACGTTTTACAAGATTGGATAAGTTCTTAAACTAAATATTTGAAGTTCTTCGATTTCTTGTTACCTAGAAAGTTCATTTTTGAAGGCAGTACACGCCCAGTTTTCTTTTCTCGAAAGTGCACTTTCAAAATTTTCGTCATTTAAAAAGTTGTCCTATTTGTGGCCCAACGAACATTCATTCCTTAAGCTTCTTTCAAATTGAAATTTTTGTTCTTTTTCTATTTTTGCACAGATGTGTCGTCTTGTGCTCTAAAGTAGGTCGCATCTAAAGCGATTTAGTTGCACCATAGTACCTACAGATGGCGCCATTGGTTGCCTATTTCCCTCGTCGACTTTCAAAGTCGAATGGCATGACGCCTTTTTTGGTTTCAGAGTTTGGGTATTTCGGTTTTAATACCGATACCCCCCAAGGAACTGCCTGATGAGCCTTGCCGGGGCAGATACCCACCCCGGTAGCAGATACCGTCATGTTTTGATCGATTCGATAAAATGGTGAAGGAGAAATCCTTACCGTGATTTATTTCGTTATATATATATATATATATATATATATATATATATATATATATATATATATATACGTTGTTATGTTATCCGATATTGACAGTACTAAAAGCGGCGACACAATTCCTGTATACGGGGGCCCTTCGATAAGTAGCGGAGCCTTCGACGACTACGAGGTATGGTGAAATTTGGAATTAAATGGAGTTTAATGGGTGTCTCCGTTATTTAAGCCTTAGAGGTTGAGATTTTGTAGATCTCAGAAACCCCCAGTTGCCGGGTTGTGCACAATTTCCCTAAATTTACGGAAAACATAGACTTGGCAATGTCGTACACCGGTAATATATAACAACCTATATATAGCACAAGTAAATCCTTATATCTGCTTTCCAATCAATCAAAACATGTTGATGTTATCTAGATTTTGGTACGTGATACAATTTACAACTAATCTAAGGGTTACATAGGTAGAAAATAGTTTGGCGGGGAGTATTTTCATGAACAACAAATCCTCAATAAATATTGGCAGCTAACGAATATAATTTAAAAATCTCAGTATTCCAGATATTAACAATTATGAATAGGAATTTTGTTCAAACTATCATTCGTAACAGTTGCCTATATTTGTGTATAAAATTAACAACATAGCGTGAGTATACAAAGGTTCAAAATTCCCGCTCATTTGCTTTACTTTTAGCTCATAACTATATATTATACCTTGGGTGGTTGATTCTCGCCACTCCTGGAATTTGAAGCCAGTGGGCTTCGCGAGCTGCTTGACACAGGCCTTGTTTGCTGGTGTAGCTAAACGATTCTCTTCTAAACCGATTAATAAGTGTTAGCTAAAATAAAAATCTAATACAATTGATGAAATTTAAAACAGCGATTTACAGTAATATCTAATAGTCTGATGTACAAAATCTGTAATTGTTAATTTTTAAACGACAATATCGCGAAAACAACTGAACTTAGGGATAAAAAATGTTTCAAATTTCACGCATATTTTAAATATGCTTTGCCCGGAACTTCCTTCGTTATGCATATTTATTTTTATTAGGAATAGTAAAGTAGAACCCAATTTAGTTCCACATTTAATCATTAGTATACTAATATTTTTAATGGACGCCATTTTTTCCACCATATTGGATTCGTACCAATATTTTATCAGTTTCTACCTACGCCACACTTGATTTTTGGGCATGAATTAAAATAAAATGAATAAGTCAATTGAATAAGAAGATTGTTTACGTTAATTTTTTAGACATTTTGTTTGGCTGTACATTTTGTTTTATCTCTATATCACACTAAATGTTTGCTCAATATTTGAAATCAATATAAGTAGTCTTTCAGGTTAATTTTTTAAAAAATTTATTAGGCCGTCATTTTGATGTGCTATCTTGGATTTGTACCAAAATATTACAGCTTGATTCCTATGTAACACTTGATTTATTTGCCAAATTTGAGGCAAATTAGATAAATAGTTTTTTAGTAATATATTTTTTTTAACATTTGACAAGATCGCTGTTTTGTTTAGCCATATTCGATTTTTACCAAAATGTTGCCAGGGCTTCCCTGACTCCCTTTTATGTTTGGCCAAAATTTGAAATTAATCCGGTAAGTAGTTTTTTAGCGAAGCAGCGAACAGACCGACAGACAGACAGACCGATGAAATTGAGAAAACATGTTTTCCGGTATCTAGGGACCTTGAAACGTAAAGATCTGATAAAATCTCTTCGCGATGGTAAGACCAATTTGGATGAAATTTTCAGGGAATATTCAGGATATTGCCGGAGTGGCTCCATAGTAACCATATTAAAAAAATGCTAAAAATACCAGAAGGCATTTGGAATTATTATGCGAGTGCCAAAGACAATATTCATTGCGTTCACCATATCATCAAGAAAAAAAGTGTGCATGTTAATATCGTGTTCCATATAGTTTTCTGCGTTTTTAATGGCACGATTTTACTCATTCTTTTGAATTTGACAATGTGTGTTGCTAATTTTCTATAAATGTGTACAGATGGCGCATCTTATATAATATTATTACGGTAATTCTGGCAATATTTCATATGCAATGGACCCAGGAACTACTTATTTATTTTATTAGAGAAGTTCAAAATTTTAACCTAAGTTTAGGCCTTAACTTGAAACTTAACAGAACTAAAAAGAATGGAATAAAATTTTTTATAAAAATAGAACCGATTTAAAAAAAAGCATTAAAAAGTAAAAAGTAATATTTTATTCAGCATTGAAAATTTGACTTTAAGAAGTCGGGAGAAAATTTTTTTCGGGATCTAGGATCCTAAAATTTATTGTGTCATTCCCCTCCATCATATTGCTCGTTCACATGCCCCTCAACTTGCTAAAGCCACATTGACCAAATTGCATTGGAAAACACTTTCCCATCCTCCTTATGTTCTCGATCTGCTTTCAATTTGTTTAAAGCTCTAATAGAGACATGCCAGATTTGCAAACGATGAACATGTCAAGATTTTGTATGCACATCTGCCTCGGTAAGCAGGCAAAAACATTCTGTAAAGAAATATGATGAAGCTCCCCAGAACATGGTAGTATTGCATAGAGAAGAGGACTACGTCGTTGTTATGTACATACCTTTTTAGCATCTGGACATTCTTTAAAAACATCAAACGTGTGATCCCAGTATAAGTCTACCTAAAAAAGATTATAATTCTCACACATGCTTTATTTGTATATTACCGAATATGTTTCTACACCTGGTGTTCCTTGTCCCTAAGCAACTTGGATTTGATCATCTTCTTGATCGTTTCGGCCAGCTCCTTGTTCCTCAATAGGTCTACCAACTCTGTCACGCCCAGTAGTTGGTATCTTTTGAAGTCTTCATTTAATTTCTCTCTAGAAAAGTATTGAACAACTTAAATAACGGTGGCTCACTGAAAATGAACATAAATCGATATATTGGTTATTTTTTAATTGGTGAAATTATATCGAGTTAAGAGAAGCATGTTTTCATGAGGATTAAGTTATTATATCCCTTAGGCGTACATTTTTAGGGGAACCGAAATAAAATATTTAAGTAAAGTCTCCGAAGGAAAGGATTCTGTAGCGGAATAAAAAATATAAATTCTTAATTTATTTTAAAACGACCTTTTTCTAAAGCAACAGTAGGTTTCCATGTGATATCTTAAACAAACACGGATATTTCAAAAAAGTTGTTTAAGGCTATCTAATACTATTTATGAGAGTTTTAAAAGATAAACAAAATAACAAATAACATATTATCTAAAACGCTACTTTTTACTTAAAATCATCATGTCAAGCTGTTATCGAATACATATCCCTTGAAAGTTTATGGTCACCATATGGCCCTTTTTAGTGGGACGTTTTATTTATCGCCTTTCATTTAACTTAAAACTAATATTAATTGCAACATGTTATTTGGTTTGTGTCAATGATAATAAATTGTCAACTTGCTATGTTAAAAATACCTTCGAATATTTTCAGCATTCACGAAAGGTCATGTTTTTTTGGGGGGCATTGCTTCCCTTCAAAAAAGATTTGCTGAAGAGGTTTTTCTTTGCCTTCTTTGCCATGTTCTTTCGGACTCAGAATGTAGATACGAAAATTATATAAATTTTATTAGATTTATGAAATAAGCGGAATTATGTTGATTATATTAAATTTTCCTAATTCTAGTGTTACCTAGGTAGGTGTAAAATAAATAGACGTCACTGGGTGGGTAAATTTTGTACGACCTATAATAATGCTTTTAGGGTAGGGCTTTTTAGTTTCAAAAAGTTAATGTTTAATTTGAGGGAAGAAACATAAAGTTGGCCTGTGTTATTGTTTTAGTTGTTGATTTTAAATTCTTTTTTTTAATGGTTTATGTGGTCTTTACGTATATAGTGGGTTGCCGAAATTGAGGGTTTATCGAAGATATTTTATTTCGTGCTAATACTGCGGTGGACGATAGATCAAAATACAAGAGTTCTAACCACACTACACCACAACATGTTACGTTCTGGACGCGCGTTTCGCTAACCAAGTTAGCATCATCAGCAGATGATATAAACTAAAGTAACTTATCCTAACCGAGACTATTTATAGGTAAATGTGGTCACACTTGGTTGCACCCGACTGCACCGTTGTCAAGTAAACAATAGAGGGGCCTATAGGGAATAGGCCCTCTATCTTTATTTAGTGCTTTCGTACCACATTTAACTATTTCTGTACTCTCAAATGCATCCAATAATCTATTATTAGATACATTTTTAATCAACTTAAGATTATTTATTCCTATTTTGTGATTGTTTTCTAAAGCATGTTGGGCAACGCTTGACTTTTCTGTTCTTCCGTATCTTAAATGTGCCATGTGTTCTGGTTTATGGAGCGTTTAGTTTGCCCAACATATTTTAGATCGCAGTCATTACAGCTAATTTCATAGATGCCACTCCTCTCCTTCAAGTCGACTTTGTCTTTAGGGTCTCCAAGGAGATTTTTCAAACTGTTCTCCGCTTTGTAGGCTACTCTAAAACCTACGTTTTTAAACACTTTTTCTAGACCTCTCGTATATCCGGGATCATATGGGATTACTATGAACTTATTGGGAGCCTCAGGCGCTGGAAGAGTAGTGGCATCTTTTAACATTTTCTTATGCTTATGTCTATTTACTAATTTATGTACAAAATTAATAACAAAAAGTCAAAATATGTTTCTCGTAAAAATACTGAAGTTATCCACGGACTGAAGAAAAAAGAATGTTTTTATTTCAAAACTGACAAGGGAAATAAGGTTGTTATACTAGACAAAACAGATTATCTTGAAAGAGTAGACCATTTGATTCAAACTGGTCCCTGCGATTTAATTGAGAAAAACCCGTTATCAAAAAAATTTAAACTAACACATAGTAACCCACAGTTATCTAAACTGTATTGCCTTCCCAAAACCCATAAACCTGTTAAGTCCATGAGACTTATTGTTTCAGCTGTTGGATCACCAACGTACAATATTTCAAAATGGTTAGTAGAAGAATTCAGCATATTTAATATCTCGTACGATAACTTTGAGGTTACTAACTCGTTAGTATTCTTAGATAAAATTAAAAATGTTCACTTAAAAGAAGGTGAAATTTTAATATCTTTTGATGTAAACTCATTGTTTCATAGTGTACCCATACCACTAGCTTTAGAGTACCTAAAGGAACTACTTGAAATCAATAATTTGAAGAAAGAAATTATTGTTGAATATTTACTTCTTACAAAATTATGTATGAATCAAATTTTTTTTCAGTTCAACAATAAATATTATAAACAACTTGAGGGAACTGCGATGGGCAATTGCTTATCTTCGTTCCTTGCAAATTTGTTTATGGGTAGATTGGAAACCCAGAAAAGAACTCAAGTATTTCCGAAGGGTGTGGTATAGATACGTAGACGATATATTTACTATTTTTGATACTAAAATAGAAAATTTGGACACTTGGAACAACGGGCAATTACCTTTTCTCGACACGTTAGTTATTAGAAATAACGATAAATTAGAATTTGATATTTATAGAAAATTTACTAATACTGATAGGTATATAACATCCGACTCATTTCATTGCCGTCAACACAAAATGGCAGCATTTAATTTCTTAACTCACAGATTAGTCAATTTTCCATTAAGTAAAGAACGTTTTAACAATGAAATGAATCGGATTAAAAATATAGCTAAAAGTAATGGATATAATGGTAATTTTGTACATAAATTAGTAAATAGACATAAGCATAAAAAATGTTAAAAGATGCCACTACTCTTCAAGCACCTGAGGCTCCCAATAAGTTCATAGTAATCCCATATGATCCCAGATATACGAGAGGTCTAGAAAAAGCATTTAAAAACGTAGGTTTTAGAGTAGCCTACAAAACGGAGAATAGTTTGAAAAATCTCCTTGGAAACCGTAAAGACAAAGTCGACTCGAAGGAGAGCTGTAATCACTGCGATCTAAAACATGTTGGGCAAACTAAACGCTCCATAAACATTCGTTTTAAAGAACACATGGCACATTTAAGAACGGAAGAAGAGAAAAGTCAAGCGTTGCCCAACATGCTTTAGAAAACAATCACCAAATAGGAATAAATAATCTTAAGTTGATTAAAAATCTAATAATAGATTATTGGATGCATTTGAGAGTATAGAAATAGTTAAATGTGGTAAGAAAGCACTAAATAAAGATAGAGGGCCTATTCCCTATAGTCCCCTCTATTGTTTACTTGACAACGGTGCAGTCAGGCGCAACCAAGTGTGACCACATTTATCTATAAATAGTCTCGGTTAGGATAAGTTACTTTGGTTTATATCATCTGCTGATGATGCTAACTTGGTTAGCGAAACGCGCGTCCAGAACGTAACAAGTTGTGGTGTAGTGTGGTTAGAACTCTTCTATTTTGATATTTTATTTTGACAAACAAAAATCTTTTTCGGCTTTTTCGCAACTGAATAAAAATATGATTATCTGAAATTAGATAATACATATACACTCAAAATAATTTAAAAAAAGAAATAAAATTATTTGTAAATTTAAATTAAACCAAGAACCTTTTGTATTTAACTTAAGGTAGGGTAGTAGGTCATTTTACGTGGGGCATCCTGTACGGTAAGGAAGAAATCCAAAACATTTTTGTTGTCTGTGATTATAAGTAGGAAGTGTATTATATTACAGTGCATTAAAAAACTAAAAAAAACTATTTATACCTATAATTGGGATGATATTTTTCGATCCAGCCTCTCTTCAGGAGTGCCCTGCGCACCGCAGGGAACTGTCCTTTTATGGTAAACGTCTTTTTCTCCCTTATAGCCTTATCAACTTCTTCTTTCAATATGCCCAGCGGGTTGTAGATTTCTCTCGGGGGTACTATGGAAACCACCCTCTTTTGAGCCATGTTAGCTGGGGGTCTCCTTAGAGACGGACCAACTGGAGAACTTGGACTGTAAGTGTAATAAGACATGAATGGAGGGCATATCAAGACCATATATCACTTTTGCACAAATTGATTTGTGTTTTGTAACGGAATAACAATTTTTTTTTTGAATGTAAGGACGTGGCCGATTCATGCATCGGACAAGTGGCCCTTCAGAAACGTACATTAGAGTATGCTAGGCATTCCAAATGGTACGAATTCGCAAATAAACTCATTAACTCTAAGAAAAATATGTCAGATCAGCAAACAAAAATTATCAACAGGGAGAAAGATTTTGGATTGAAGTAAAATAATACATGAATAATAATAAAACTACACAACTACATAAACAAAACCGAACATTAATATGGACCAAAAAACATCATAAAGTCAATCTTGTTAACTGCCTTTTTAGCTGCAAAGTGCTTAGTCTAAAAATATCATATTCTCAGAAGTGACGATTGTAATTGTAAACTAGTCGGTTAACAAATGCACTAAACCCATAATTTGTTCGGTGGTACCTTTCAATAAACAGCTGTGATTTTCTTGTTCGTCTAATAGGCACTCAAAACGGGACTGATCCAAGCAGTACTTCGCAGTCAATTTATGCAAAAAGAGCAGAAGTGCCTTCTTTCTTCTAAATTCAAGGGTTTGAAGGCCGCAAAGAAGAGCTCTAGGATTAGATGACAGACCTTCATATGGGAAATGAAATTTATGTAAGAGGTATTTTGAAAACCTATTTTGCACCTTTTCAATTCTGTCGATGTGACACATGATGGACTCCATATTGTACAACAATATTCTAGAATGCTACGAACCAATGAGTTATAGAGACACCCAGTTGCTTTAGTATCAGTTGCGTATTTCGTATGTTGCTTTATAAAAGTCAGTAGTCTAAAACCCTTAAATACAATGATCAATATGTAGATTAAAAGTTAGATTTTCATCAAAAATAACACGTAGGTCTGTGAAAGAACTAACAACTTCAAGACTTACGTTATCTGTTAATACTTTTGTGAAAACGGAGCACTTTACATTTCGAGATGATAAGAGAGAGATAATTAGTTCTGTACCATTTGACGAGCCTTTTAATATCAGACTGCAGAGGATTGAAGGCTGACGAGGTTGGTGAAAAGAATTTTAAGTCTTCTGCATATAAAAGACATTCAGAAAATTTGAAACAAGATATTTTATCAGAGCAACCAACATGCGAAACCTGCGGGACACCCGATGTCACAAGAACCTCCTTGGAAACTGAACCACATATGTTGACTTGCTGGAGACGATTAAATAAATACGATTTGACACACTCAAGATATTTTCCATAAAACCCAATTTGCTGTAATTTCCATAACAGAAGCTGACGGCAAACACTGTCAAAAGCCTTAGATATGTCAGTGTAAATAACATCGATCTGTTTGCCAGCCTCAACCGATGTGACAAAGTAGTTTTGAAATATTGCAAGATTGGTAGTTGTTGAAGGACCACGATAAAAACCATGTTGCATACTCGTAATATAGCGTTTTAAAGACTCAAATATATGATCGGTGATAATTGCCTCAAAGAGCTTTGGTGTATGTGAAAGTAAAGATATACCTCTGTAGTTCTTTACATCACTTTTAGAACCTGATTTAAAAATGGGCAAAATAGTAGAAAATTTCCAAAATTCAGGAAAGGGACCCAGATTAATGGATCTATGAAAAATTATTCATAGCGGCTGAGACAATGACTCACAGCATCGTTGCAATAGAGTATTAGGAATTCCATCAGGGCTAGCCTTCTTGGAAGGATTAAAGTCCTTTATTTTATTAAAGATTTCTGCCTCTGTAAAACAATATAAAACAAATAAATTGCATTAGTACTCCAAACGTTAAATATTTTACCTGGTAAACGCAGCAAGTTATCGCCACATTACAGCAAGCCACCCTATCTCTATAGTTTTCCAAAAATCTACAAGCCGAACATGCCTCTAAGACAAATTACCTGCTCCAGGGACTCAGCAACAAGCGATTTGGCTAAATATTTGTTAGAGATAATTTAACCTTTACACGGTAAGAGTAAGGTAAGAATTCATTTGTTCAAAATTCTAACCATTTTGTTAATATTCTTAAGGACATCACAGTAGGGCAAGAAGACAGATTTGTTTGTTTTGATGTAGAAAGGTTATAAACAAATGTTCCTGTATGTGAATCATTAGACATAATTAGGTCAAAGTTGAGGGAAGGCGATACATTATTTGAAGGAACGACGTTGCCTCTGGAGGGTGTGATGGATCTATTGGAACGCTGTCTCCGTAACTCCCACTTTTAAGTGTAAACTTAAACTTTGTCTTAGGTATGTGGATTGATACTTTTACTATTTGGATTGCAAATGATAATCATTGTGCCTACTTTCCGCACTAGTACGCAAAAGTCAAAAAGGCGAAAAAAAAAACAAATCCAGAGCTGTATACAGGCCACTGCATTAGAAGGTCGTCGGTGCTGATTCAGCTGATTCAGAAGTGGATATAAAACATTTGAAGAGGCATGGTGGCTGGAAGTTCATTATAGTGGCTGAAAGTTACAAAGACGATTCAGTGGAGAATAAGAAAACCATTTCACACAAAATTTTAATAAAAAATAACGCCATATCTCATCACTCAACCCCAAGTCCAGGCGCAACATTTTTATTAAACCCCGTTAAACAGTATATTTGTTATGTACCTGCTTTTTGCTTTGTTTACTGATCTGTTTATTATTCGGTTTTCATTCATATCTGGTTTGGCTTCTGGTGGGAGTCTGAGGTTAGTAACAACAACCTGACTGCTATTCGGTGCTGATTTTGGTCTGGGCACGATAGAACCAGATCGACTGATGTTAGAGCTTTGCTTGTGCACAATCTGTTGTTTTATTTGGCCCTTGGAGTTGTTACTAACATTACTTTTATTATTTGTAGTATTTTTTAGATTCTTTTGTTGTTTTGATTGTTTTTGTTGTTTGGCTTGTTTTGCGGCTGCAGCTTCGGCTTTTTTCTTGATTTGCTCTTCCTTTTTTCTGTTGAGTATCTCTTGTTGTTGGTAGATTTTCTCCAATTCGTTTTCAATATTGCGCACCGACTGCTTTTTCGGAATAGAAGGTATCAGTGAAATGCTGTTTTTCAATTCGTAGAAGACATTGGCCATATCTCGCACCACCTAACATATTATTAAGTAATAAGACAGACATTTTAATAATTAGAATTTTCTTAGTTCACGTCTACAATTTAATTGAACTGAAAAAAGTTTTACAGCTTTTTTGGACAATTTATTCAAACACTCAAATCAAATGCCTACGTTTCGACACTGATTAGTGTCATCTCCAGGGCTACAAAGAACAAATCATAACATCATCAGAAAATTATGTTTCAACGCATATTTAAAAGTACAATAGAAAAGTGTACGTGTTCACAAATTGAAATCATAAACAAAATAGTCCAACAAGGCTCCAAAAATTCTTTCAATTGAATTTTAATCATTTCTACTTATATTTTTTTTTGTTCTACGATTTGGTGTGGGCTAATGTAAAAACATAATATGAGAAGGTATAGTCAAAAGCTGTGCGGGTCATACGATTTATCAACGACAAACTTTTTAAGTTTGTTTTTCTTTTATTACGTGTAATCATACCCTCTGCATAAAATCCGGAAGATGAATTAGATAGACAGAGCAAAAGCTCTGGGAACCGGTATAAGGACTGTGTAGAAAATTGTGCATTAAAAAAAGCATAATTTACCACCGAAGAAGATTAAGAAATGAACACGAAAAAAACCAAAGACAGAAGACTTAAGTGACAATGTAAAAATGGATGTTCGTAATGCAATTTACGATTTATACACATCAAAAACTAATATAACCCTTCAAGTTTTAAAAGAAGCTTTAAAAAATCGAGGCATATTGGAAATTGGACTAAAATCGTTGTCAAAATTAATAAAAATGTTGGGTTTTCGATATAAAAAGGACTGTAATCGAAGATTTTTATGCGAGTTGCCACATATAGCAAGTCAGCGTATCCAGTTTTTAAAGAAATACACGGAAAATGTTAATTCAAAATTTAGAAAAGTGGTATTTTAGACGAGACTTGGATATTTTCTAATGGAAGTGGTTCGAAATCTTGGCAGGACGAGTCTGTAAAAAGTGTCAAGAGAAAAAAGGGATGTGGGACGGGAAAACAGTTCATCATTTTGCATGCAGGTTCTTTAACAGGATTTCTCCCAGGTGCAAGTTTACTGTTTTCTTCAACATCCAAAAGTATGGACTACCATGATAATATGAACTGTGGACTGTTTGAAAAGTGGTTAAAAGAACAACTGATTCCAAATTTAGATGCTCCATCTTTAATCATTCTGGACAATGCATCTTATCATTCAAGAATCTTAAATAAACAACGTACTTCATCCTGGAAATAAAGTTATGACTGGCTAATAAAACCAAAACAAAATCCTTTACCCAATATGCTGAAACTAGAACTCCTTTTAATAGCAAAATCTATTAAAAAAACCAACAATATATGCCGTAGATGAAATATTACGGGAAAATGGACATGAGGTTTTACGACTGCCGCCATACCATTGCCAGTTTAATGCAATAGAATTAATATTGGCTGGGGAAAAACATATTACGAAAAACACGTGAACGATGGCCTTACATCAGATGAAGTGCAAATTGTTTGGCAAGATTCATTAAATTATATTACTCCGGAGTACTGGAAAAAATCTGTGGAACATACGGAGAAATTAATGTGGGATTGGTGGAATCGAGAACGAGTTCTAGATGTCGAAATAGCACCAATAATCATTGCGCCATTTGAGGACGACTCAGAAGATGAGGACTTTTTAAGTGATCATGATATTTTTTAGTCTATAATATTAAAAAGTTTCTGAAGGATTATATTAGTCTTTGACATGTATAAATCATAAATTGCATTATGAATATCCATTTTTGTATTGTAACTTAAGTCTTTTGCCTTTGGATTTTTGCGTGTACATTTCCTAATCTTCTTCGGAAGTAAATTATGTTTTTTTTATGCACAAGTTTCTGTACATTCCTTATACCCATTCTCAGAGCTGTTGCCAATCTACCTTGCCACCACTTGCCTGGATATTAGCCAGTGAATTTTAATTCAAACATTTTTTTATTAAATTTGACACCATTTGGTTGCTTACTTTTTTAGTACATTTGTAATTTTGTAGGCAATAAATAAATAATTATAGAATACCTGTTCCAATTTTAAAGCGTGTTTAAAATAAGTAAATTTGTTTATTAATTATAAGACAAAATTTGATATATAAAAATCGGTAAAATCGCTTTACCAGAAACTCGGTGCTAACGAAAAATACAGGCTATATGTATATATATATATATATATATATATATATATATATATATATATATATATAGCCTGTACTTTTCGCATACAATTTTAGACTGAAATTTGAAGAAATCGGATAAGTAGTTTTTTAGCTATGCCGCGAACAGACAGACTGACTGACAGACATACCTACAGACAGACTGAATGGAGAAAAGATGTTTTCCGGTATCTAGGGACCCTTAAAAGTAAAGATCTGAAAAAATCTCACGAGGGAAGTAATAACTAATTATCTCGTGTTTTTAACAAAGGTGTATAATATTTTTGCAAAATAAATTTTTTTTTGTTATCACAATACAAAAAAAAAACAAGTTTTCTTTGCACAGGGGTGGCCCGCATTTAAATAAATGACACTGTGTAAGATTTTTAGGTCAAGCGGGGCTTATAATTTTTGGTGATTGATAAAAAAATCTCACTTTCATTAAGTGGCTGTATAAACAGAATATATCCTGATTGTTCCACTGATTCGAACCGTCTTCCGACTTTATTAAGGCGCTTGCCATTTTGTGTATTTTTTTTTGCCAACCAAAAAATTTTAACCGAATACATATTTAGCGAATTTTTTTATTTAGTCCCTCAACATTTTGGTATTCACTGTGTTTTCTGATTTCATTCATAATGTTGGTGACCTTTGGACCCTCACGATAAGACCGCATTCGACTATATATTAGATACATATATTATTAATACCATAGTCATAATAACAGGGGAGACGGAATTGTTTTGATTCGGACGCAATCATACATTATCAAATTTATTACTTATAAACTAAGAATAGGTGGCATGTTTCGCCCTAACGGGCATCATCAGACCTAAAATATATATACATTACAAAGAAAAATATAATTAAATAATATATAACTTTACCATAAACAATACATATTTTATAAAGTACATAAGTAAAAAAAAACATAACCAAACAAAAAAACAATTAAGTACAAAGCTATGCTTAAGCGAAAAATAAGAGACATCGATGTAAATTTTTGATGAGAGGCGATAGGCCAGAACGAAAAAAAGGGAGAGATTATTCTGGATGAACTTGACCAAGTGTCGTAAAGAACAATGCTATATTAATAAAAAGAAGTAGAACTAGTAAAAATGACTGAAGAGACCTAGAGAGAGCAGTCTTTCGAATCGTCTCGTGGAAGGTAGACCTCTGAAAGACTGTTTTATTTTGACCCCGATGTTTGCCATTTTGTTAGGCAAGCATCGTTCCACAATAAGTCGTAGCTCGCTGCTAGTAAGCGGAGGCAACAACTGATCCCGTTTAAAATATTAAAAATATTAATAATACAACCAGGGGCGTGCAGTCCATGGAAGCAAGGGAAGCAGTGCATCCCTAAAAAAAATTATAAAACATCTTCTAAAATGTAATTTTCGAAATAGGAAACCATTAATTTAGTTTATATTAAAAATGGTAAAATATTATCTTAATTATCAAGCCCATAATAAATGCGGCCTTAACTCCGACCGAACCACAATAGAAAATCGAATAGAACCTATGCGGGCCGCTAGCTTCTCTGCAGCCAAATCCTGTATGCTTGATTTCCTGTGAATCGAGCCAGAGGTTATTGCACTTTCTACCGGCTGTTTGCAATTTTTGCATTTCAGTCGCGTGCTTTAAGTGGGGGCGGAAGCTATCGTTGGAGTAGGTTCTTTGTTTGAACGGCTATCCGTGTGTTGTGTGATACGTACGTCGCGTCGTGCATGGTGCGATATGGAAGGCAATAATATGGACATGGATATGCAAATACCGTCAACTTCGGGTGTCTATAATAACTTTGAAAATGTTGGAGAATTTAGTAAGAAGAGTGTGTGTGAATGTGTGGTGTGTGTCTTAATAATAAAGGGATTTTCAACATTAAACTTCGCTGATAAGCTTCAAATAATTTCCAAAGGAAGGACAAAAGCGCCTATGAAAAATTTAACCGCAAAAATGAAGAACTGTATTAGACATTTTTATCCGGAAAAACAGTACGAACAATTTAAATGGCTAACAGGGTGTGAAAATATAAGTAAATTATTGTGTTGGCCATGTTTACTTTTTGAAAATAAAAAAGGTCTCTGGAAAAAAACTGGTTTTTCCGATTTACACAATTTGCATAAAGCTGTAAAAAGCCACATTATGTCCAAAGCGCATTTGCAGGCCATCATAAAAGAAAAAGTCTTCGGCAAAACCAGAATTGAACACACCCTTAATAAACAGTTGGAAATTAGTCACCGCCAACACAATGAACTATTCGATAAAAATAGGCAAATATTAAGAAGACTTATCGATGTTGTTTGTTTTCTCGGACAGCACGAATTGGGATTTAGAGGTCATGACGAAACAAAAGTTTCTTCAATTAGAGAAAATTTTCAAGATTTACTTAGTTTAATGGCTAAATATGATGATTGCTTAAAAAATCATTTAGAGCAATCTAGCGTTTTTCGCGGAACGTCTAATCGAATCCAGAATGATTTAATTTCCGCTGTTGCAACCATTATTCTAAAAAGAATTAAGCAGGAGATTGCCGAGGCACGGTTTATTGCTATTGTTCTGGACGAAACAAATGATATCACTAATTTTAGCCAATTATCTATAGTATTACGCTACGTTAAAACAGACGGAAGTATTCAAGAGCGATTTTTAAGTTTTAAGAATGTGTCCGAAAATCCTACAGAGGATGCACCATATACCGTAGTTAATAACGTTACTAAAGAAATTAATGGAGAGAAAAAATTAGTTGCTCAAAACTATGATGAAGCTGCAGTGAGGTCTGCAAGCTAAAGTTCGCGAAACTTTCCCAAGTGCTGTGTTTGTCCATTGTTTTGCTCATAAATTAAATTTAGTTTTATCCCAGTCCATCAATCACATTTAAGAGTGTAAAGTATTTTTCGTTACTTTAAGTGGCATGGCTGCTTTTTTTCCCAAGTCAACAGCGAATGCCCAAGTAGCTCCTACTAGGTGGAACTATAATGAAGACTTGTGTTAACAGTATCTGAAAATCGTGAATCACTGATTGAACTATTTGAGAATATAATAGAATATAATGAAACGTGGGATTCAGAAGCAATAAATAGTTCGAGGGGGTTTTTGGACTGTTCTCAGAAATATTTCCATTCTCGGACAATGTTTTTAATATATTACAAACTAAAACAAACGATATTGCTTTTTGCCTAAAAAAAGTGGATGATTTTAAGTCCATGGTAAGCCAAAAAAGAGATAACTTTGACCTATTTTGAGAGAAAACGATGACGTTAAATGTAGAGCCACAGGCCAAGCGTCTTCGAACGGGCAAGGTGAGAGATGTTCAAATATCATACAGACGCCTCTTTTATGAAATTATTGATCAAATTCAGCAACAAATAAACTATAGATTTAACGGTTTAAATGATTTTAAATTCCTCGAGCTTTGCAATTTTGATGCATTTAAAGGAAAAACTTTTCCAGAAGATGCGTTTAAATCTCTTCTTCTTCATTACGGCTAGTTCTTCGACCGAGTGTTACTGCGATCTGAACTAAAACGATTTACGAAACTGATGACATTAGAGCAAATAATAACCCTAAGGAACTAATTTTTAAAAGACAAGGAGCTGGAAGATGCCTACACCGAAGTGTCGAAATTGTGTGAATGAGTATTGACAGTACCTGCCACAAGTTCATCAGTAGAACGCAATTTTTCAAACTTAAACGTATAAAAAATTTCGTGAGAAATTCAACGGGGCAGGAGAGACTTTCGCATACATCGCTGTTGTCCATTGAAAATAAACTTCTTCAAAATATGTCGGAGCATCGACGTTTTTATGATGACGTCATTGACGAATTTGCAAAAAATGATCAAAGAATCGAATTACATTACAAATCGGTAAGTTCCTAAAAATTGCTTCCCTTTCTTAAAATTTCACCGCACACCCCTGAATACAACAATATAATAATATAAAATAAATAAGTAAATAAAATACAAATTGAGAGTTTCCACAAAGAACATTTTTCATAACCGCATTCAGGAGGTTTTATAGAAGCTCAAAAACGTATTTTTTCATCATATCACATTTCAGTTAAAAAAAAACTGAGAAGTAAGTAAATAAATAAATATAACAAAGAATAACGGTTTCTGCAGAAATTTTTTCTAGGTTCCACATTCAAAAAGCTTCATAAAGTTAAAAAAAAAATTCTTTTTCATGAAAAAATGTAAAAATTAAATAAACTAATGAATAAAATAAGAACGGGGATTTTCCACAGAGAAATTATATTTTGTGAATATATCAAACATCAGCTAAAAGAAAATTGAGCCTAAATTTTTTGCTTACGTACAAAAACTTAGTTTACTGTTATTCAAATTTATGTTCATGTAACAAAATTTCCAGCAGTAGTATTAATTTTACTCTTGAGAATAACTACTTTGTTTGGTTTATATAAATCACATGACCAAAAACAATTAACGAAATTAATAAAAAAAATACAATAAAAGCAAAATTGTATTTAATCAGCTTTGGATCTTGTAAATAAATATACCCACGGAATTTGGTAATTTTTGAATGTAAAATATAAAGTTTACATTCTTTCAACAACTCTAAAAAAAAACAAATGGATAAACCACTTTTTCTATAAAAAAAGAAGTTTTTAAACAAAAAAAAGTTTTTCTTCCACTGCATTTCAATGTGAAATTGTGTAATTATGACAGATAAGAAAGGCTATCTTACAATGTTGCCAAACTTACATTATAGTATGCATCTTGAATAGTATTTTGCAAGTAAATTTGCAAGACCTAACCAATTGTAACCTAACCTAACTTTATAACAAATAAATTTAACTATATATAAATTAAAAAACTCAAAACAAAATAAGTACTTGCAACATGAGTTGAAATGAAATTCATTAGAGTTTGAGTAAAAAAACAATGTATGATGATTCGAGTCTATAGCCATTTTTCATTTTGCTTTCTCTTAATATTTTCTTTGGATATCTATTTATAATAACAGTTTCTTCTATACGAAAAATTAGAGACAAAATGCTAACTGTTTTCTCCAACCTTAATAAAATAATAAACGCCTTACCTTTTCAAGAGTTACATTTTTTTGTTTAAAATCTTTATTTCCTTTAGATTTAGCGCCAATTATAGAACTCTCTTCGGATGTAGATTCGCAATCACCAATAACCTTTTGAATATTTTCCTTAATGTTCGTAGAGCTCTTGAGATCCTAAAATTTTACATGGTCGATTCGTATGTTTTGCTAAAAAAAAAACCCAATGTCTTACCTGATGTTCGGACATCGTAAAGGGGTTTCATGTGTAATCCACTAAAAATTTTGGCGAAATCATCCTTAATGACCTTTTAAATTAAACTAATAATTTTTGACATTTTTGTCTTTCAGAATTGACGTCTTTCATCATCATTATCATATACCTGTAGAAATTTGGCTAGTTAAAATAAAAGTTTAATTGTTTTTTATTTGTGTTTTATTTGGTTATTATTAATTAAAAGTTCTTAAGTTTTATAAACATTATTTTATTTCTTTAGTTTGCCTCTAGCTGCTCTGTAAAATGCTAACACGGAGGCACAAAGGGTGCGAGTTCGGTATTTTAGACAAAGATTTTAAAATGGGCGCCAGGTCTAGATGACAAAAAGATAGAAAATAAGAGGTATGAAAAAAGATATATATGTATATATATATATATATATATATATATACTAAACTTAATCCATCTAATAAGGAAAACACTAGAAATTTACTTCAATAATTTATTTTAAATTCTTCCTTTTTTAGAAGATATCTAAAAAATACAATCTGCCCTATATTGGCACAACCAATCTGCTTTATTTTTACAGAAATAGACAAGCATAAATAACATCTGCTTTACCTTTGCAGATGCACTAAAAGGTAAGTCATAAAGTAAAATTAGAAAACTTAGTAGTCCATGTGATGCTCAAAAATTAAATTTAGAAAAGTTTAATTAAAAGATAAGATGATTTAAAATTCAATAGATACGAAAAAATAATATTACCAGTAATGATCTACATTAGTAGTTACTTTAATCAAATATACCTTATAATCAAAAGAGGGCAACAATCAAATAAATGTAACTAAAAATGATAAGCCCTGAACAAAGTAAGGTACGATATAAGAACAGCAGTTACCCTTACATATGTCTGAAAGCCATATAATAAGAAAATAATTGTAGGTGTTTTAAAATGATGTGTATAAGCCTTAAACATAATGTAAGGAATTTTATTACTGAAAATTAAATTAAGAATTATATATTTAAATTTTGAAATATCTTCCAATTGACAATGAAGTAACTATAAGCCCGCAAATACAATCAACTTGAAACATAGAAATCATTACATAATAACACCAATTTCTATTAGTCGATAAGCCCAGTTACCGTCACATCAAGGCATTCTAGAGAATCTGTATTAAATTAGTGTTGGAGAACAAAATGTATACAAAGTATATTTATAAAATAATTAAATTTGTTTTAATGAATTTTAGAACAAACAATGCTGTGCAAATGATACCGATTAACTGAAATGCCTACAAATAAAATTAACTAGATAGAAATATTAATATAAGAACACTAATTTCTATTAGTCAATAAGCAACAGTAATCAGAAAATCAATGCACTTTAGAGAAACTTTATTTATATGTATATTTAATTTTAACTTGTATTTAAAAAAATTAAATGTATAAAGGTAGGTAAATTTAATAAATGTATTTGAGAAATGAGGATAATTAATCACACAGTTTATGAGATACAGGTCGAAATAGAAAATTTTGCATTTTGGGACCCCCCTCGTATCTCGGTTATCCTTTAACTTAACGCAAAGGGAAAAATTCCTGCTTATGCAGTTTTTTACGCTGGATCCAGTGGTCATATTTTTCATTTGAGTTGTTATTTTTTAGATATGACCCAAAGTTGTGTTTTTTTAAATGGGACACCCAGTATATTTGTCCAGAAATTGATTTGTCCTTTTAAAAGCTTCTCAAAAATATATAATAGTATGGGTCTATTTTAATAAACAACAACAAAAATCCTAATTTTTATAATTACCATCCCAAATTTTGCAGTAGGCCATGCAAAACAATGCTGCCTTTTATTTAAAGTCGTTAACAATATCTACATCCTAACAATAAATCAAAATAAATATGTAATTAAATCTATCAAAATATGTGTTGATAATTTTGCACCAAAAAAGTACCACCTACCTAGATTTATGTAACACAAGAACAAAACAGTAATAAATTATTATGTAACAAGCCTTTCGGCAAAAATCAACTGTCGTATAAGAACTACAGTAACCAAGGAAATCAATCAAAAGAACTGTTCAAACTGATTTCCATTTTGTTCTATGCATGCTCAGCACAATTTTCGTATTCGTTTTAGGGAATTAAGCAAAATAACGGGATGATTTTGTAAATAGCGAAAATTTTCTCTTATTGCATTTCCTAAATCTTGGACATTATCATAGTGGTCTTTGTAAATTCTGTTTTCCAGATATCCCCATAGAAAGAAATCTAAAATCGACAAATCTGGGAACCGGGGGGCCATCTTATAGGTCCATTTGTTCCGATCCATTGATTGGTAAAATTATTGTCCAGAAATAATCTCGTCATTCCAAAATTGTGTGCAGGAGCACCGTCCTGTTGAAAATAAATTTCGTTCAGGTATAGCTGCCTCTAAAATTTTTATATAGCGATTGGCTGTTAGATTTCCCTCAAATATATAAAATTTTATATGTGTTCCTAATATGAAGCAGGACATATTTAGACCAAACCTGCCCTGCTGTCTTCTGGTAAATATTTGGTGTTGATTTTCCTGGGACCAGAATCTACTATTGTGCCTATTGAGTATAACAGAATTACTGAAATGTGCTTCATCTGACCATATAACTCTCCTTTCAAAATCTCTAACCATATCGCATCTTTATCGAAACCAAATGCAGAAGACTACCCGACGCTCTGCATCCCCTGGCTGTAAGTGCTGCACGAGCCTAAATTTGTATGGGTGGTACTTGTGCTTTTTTATAATTTCTTGAACTCTAATTTTTGGAATCCCTATGCTCTTTTCACTGGCCCTACAAGAGTTTTTAGGGCAAGGTTCTGCATTAGCCAAAACCATAATTTCCTCAGCCTCCCGATTTTCTTTATTATATGTTTTCGTACGAGGTTTGATAAATGATCCATGATTAAGTAAATTCTTTTTTATCCGATAAAAAGTCGATATATTAGGTTGCCTCCTTTCTGGATATCTAAATAAAAATTAAGCAATAGTATTTATATACGCGTACAAAATTTGGAAATGTCATTTGCTTCAAAGAAAACGGCATTGTTTTGCATGGCCTACTGCAAAATTTGGGATGATAATTATAAACATTAGGATTTTTGTTGTTGTTTATTAAAATAGACCCATACTATTATATATTTTTGAGAAGCTTTTAAAAGGACAAATCAATTTCTGGACAAATATACAGGGTATCCCATTTAAAAACACAACTTTGGTTCATATCTAAAAAATAACAACTCAAATGAAAAATATGACTACGCCACTGGATCCAGCGTAAAAAACTGCATAAGAAGTAATTTTTCCCTTTGCGTTAAGTTGAAGGATAACCGAGATACGAGGGAGGTCCCAAAATGCAAAATTTTCTATTTCGCTCTGTATCTCATAAACGAAGAAGGCTATGAAAATTTTGTTTACGGCTTCATGAGTTTCACAAAAAATTAGCTCAGGTTCGTGAAAACCGCAAGGTTCTATCTTTAAAAATAAGCCAGTTACCCTGCTTTTGCAACCAAATCCGGACACCCTGTACTAGGTCCATTAATACATATATCAAGACTAATAAAACGACTAAGAATAAAAATGAAAAAGCCGTTAGTTTCATAATACTAATGATAACGGTATAACAACTGATCATTAATTAAGATAATAGGATAAAGATTTGTTTTGTATACAGGTTGTTAAGTTAACGTCCAACTTGCATGAAGATGCCAATATTTTCCTAGAAACGCAGTATATTGCATACAACCGAAAATATCAAAAATCGCTAGAAGTTTTTTTGAAATTTGTTAACGATCATTTTGAATTTAATGCAAAAAATCACGGTTTTTTTTTGTTTTTGGCTTATAAAATCGAAATTAGTGAAGCAATCTTCATGGTGTAGAGATGAATTGTAGATAATTGATTTACAAACAATATCAAATGGTTTAATTGACTAGAACAGGAGAGAAAACCGAAAAAAAAAGGTTTTTTTTCGAAAATTAATTTCTCCGTTATTTCTCAACTTGCAAAGTAGGCCCTTTGCGGAATAATAATTATTGATATGTACAAGGTTTTCCCGTATATTTTTCCACCCACCTAGAGAGTTTATTCGAATAGATACGGAAATGTCGTAAATACAAAAGTTGTTGGTTTTTTTATGAAGATTTAGAATATTATATCATTACTGCGAAAATATTATTGGAAACGTCAAATTTTGACAGTCAGTTTTTTTAAATGAAACACCCTGTATATTAAATCATATTCTTGAAGATCTTTTTTTTTCTAATTTCAAGTATATATACTTTTAATATATTCTGTCAATTAGTTTTGGATATATAGGCGTTTAAACATTAAAGAAATGGTAAGGTAATTTGAGCTAAAACATAGGGAGCCATGGTCAAGACAATTGCAATGAACGACGCCTCTTTGACTTTTACCGGTCAGAAGTATCTATTTACGAGCATTTTTAGTATCTAATACGTTGGACGATGGGTTATTCGGAAGAAGAGAAACTCGAGATGATAGAATTATTTTATTTACACGGTAAAAATGCATCGATAGCTCTTAACGAATATCATAGACGGTTTCCAGATAGACCAACACCGACTTGTAGGACAATATTAAACATCGCTAAACAATTTAATGAAAGAAAAACACTTAAGCGAATAGTTAGAACAGTGGAAAGAAACAATACTATAAAAAATCAATAATATAAAGTAGGTAAATAATAATATTGGCTTAAAGAACTAAGTTTTGGTTTTCTATATAGCCTCCTTGGTTTATAATGCATTTCTGAATATTTTTTCTAAATTTTCTGTGTATGGATGCGTAGATAAAATGAGGTGATTGTGTGTTTAAATCGTCGATTGTTTGGACTATATTTTGCTCTAAAGCTTGGATGATTCTTGGCCTATTGTGGTACATATTGTTTTTCAGATAACCCGACAAAAATATGTCCAATGGAGAGAGATCGGGACTGTCTGCTGGCCATCTTAATGGTCCATGTCTTCCAATCCAAAATGGATACCTGTCATTTAAAAAAATGGTGACCGGCTGAAAATTATGAGGAGGGGCACCATGTTGTCATATCAAATTAAGATATGAATTAATCGGTAGTTGTTCTAAATGCCTCTCGATTTCGTTTTCTAATAACTCCTGATAGCTTTGTCCGCTTAAATTCCCATTTAAAAATATAGGTCCAATAACATGATTGTTAAGAAGACCACACCAAACATGTAGGGATCTTCTTCCCTGAATTTTGACCGCCTGAAGAGCTCGCGGGTTTTCTTTTGACCAAAAATGCTTATTTTTCCGGTTAAACATGCCTCCAGTGGTAAATGGTTGCCTCGTCAGTGAAAATTATGTTTGACAGATTTAGTTGGTTCATCATAACACGTCTTTTTACTTCTTGGCAGAAGTGTGATCGGTCTATTTTATTCTGATCGGATAATTCTTGAGTAGGTAAAAATTTATAGGGCTTATATTTATAACGTTTTAGAACTAAGTGGATTTTATGATTTGTTAAAAGAAGTGGCTGCAACGAGAATTGAGCGCTCAGGATTTTCAAAAACAAGAATAACTAAGATAAATAAATTATTTTAATACAAAAGTTTCAAAATTATCTTCAAAATATAATAAAATACTTAAATCTTCTTCAGCGTTTCTTTCCACTATTTTAACTTTTCGCTTAAGTGTTTTTCTTTCATTCAATTGTTTATCGATGTTTAATATTGTCCTACAAGTCGGTGTTGGTCTATCTAGAAACCGTCTATGATATTCGTTACGAGCTATCGATGCATTTTTACCATGTAAATAAAATAATTCTATCATGTCGTGTTTCTCTTCTTCCGAATAACCTATCCTCCAACGTATTAGATATTAAAAATGCTCGTAAATAATTACTTCTGACCGGTAAACGTTAAAAAGGCGTCCTTCATTGCAATTGTCTTGACCATGGCTCACTATGTTTAGCGCAAATTACCTTACCATTTCTTTAATGTTTAAACCCTTATATATTCAAAACTAATTGACAGAATATATTAAAAGTATATATATATATATATATATATATTTGAAATTAGAAAAAAAAGATCTTCAAGAATGTGATTTAATATACAGGGTGTTTCCTTTAAAAAAACTGACAATCTGTCAAAATTTGACATTTCCAATAACATTTTCGCACTTATGATATAATATTCTAAATCTTCATAAAAAACCCAACAACTTTTGTATTTACGACATTTCCGTATCCATTCAAATAAACTCTCTAGGTGGGTGGAAAAATATACGGGAAAACCCTGTACATTGAGGAGGAAAAACGAATTTTTTTGACTTCCTTCCTTCCTGACTTCTCTTCTTCCGAATAACCTATCCTCCAACGTATTAGATATTAAAAATGCTCGTAAATAATTACTTCTGACCGGTAAACGTTAAAAAGGCGTCCTTCATTGCAATTGTCTTGACCATGGCTCACTATGTTTAGCGCAAATTACCTTACCATTTCTTTAATGTTTAAACCCTTATATATTCAAAACTAATTGACAGAATATATTAAAAGTATATATATTATATATATATATATATATATTTGAAATTAGAAAAAAAAGATCTTCAAGAATGTGATTTAATATACAGGGTGTTTCATCTAAAAAACTGACAATCTGTCAAAATTTGACATTTCCAATAACATTTTCGCACTTATGATATAATATTCTAAATCTTCATAAAAAACCCAACAACTTTTGTATTTACGACATTTCCGTATCCATTCAAATAAACTCTCTAGGTGGGTGGAAAAATATACGGGAAAACCCTGTACATTGAGGAGGAAAAACGAATTTTTTTGACTTCCCCCGTATTTCTCAAGAAATTCAGAATAGCCCATCGATGTATTTTAGTTCGGAGAATTCGAAAATCGTAACAAAAAACAATTGAGTGACAAACAAAAGACTTATGCCAAGGATGTTGCGTTTTTTAACGGAACACCTTATATATTATTACATTTTTGATTACATTTTTGTATTCTATGGTCAATTCTAAGTGTTTTTTAATAAGGATACTCTATGTATATCTTCAACTGTTTTTGATTTATTGATGTTTGAAAATTGACATTTTTTCTTCTTTGAGGCGTCATAGCACTTGAACGGCTGGACCTAGAGCAAAATAACTTTCACATCCTATCATAGTTTTTAAGAAGCTATCTTATGATTCCAGTCAAACAAAAAAACGGAAATTATTTTGCTACCTATTTAATTGAATATATTCATATGAAATGCAGATGATCACCTTACTTCAAAATCACTGTAATTTTGACGTACTAGTGGATATTATATTAGTTTGCCGTAATGAGATATTCATTAAATGAAAAACTACAGATTGTAACGCTGTATTATAAATGTCAAGGAAACGCCAGTGAAGGAAAAAGAATATATACAGGGTGTCCCGAATTGCAGTGTCCAAACTTTAACAGCGCATTCTGCATTCAAAATTAATTAATTTTCTATATAAACATATATCGGCAAATGCTTCGTTTTCGAAATACAGGGTGTTAAAATTTTAAGAAAAAAATTGTTATTTAGTCATAACTTTTTTAGTACTTGAGATATTGTTATTAAATTTGGCAAACAGCATTTGAGTAACAAAAGGCATTTTTTGATTTGAAATATTTTTTAATTCTTTATCAGTGGCGTCCGTACAGGATTTTTTATTGAATATTCTTGAAGAAAAAATGGTACGCTACTGCTTTTTCTGAAAACAAAAATCATTCCTAAAATCCCCACTCAGTTTGGAGTAAATTTGATCCCATGCCTTTTTTTCGTGCGATGCAAGGATTTCGAGTTAAAAAGTAAAAACTATTTTTATGTATGGCGTAGTTAAAATTTCCATTATTGTTAATTATTTCAGTGGCAAAACCTTTAACATCTTCGTATGCCATGATTGCATTTTTGTGACAATTGAACAATTGCTAGTTTCGTCTTTAAAGTGTGACATTTGAGTTTTTAGAGTAAATAAATGTCAGGTACATTACAGTTTATACAAAAAGGTAATTATCAGTCTAACTAGTGATTTCAAAATGGTGTTATTCAGTAACTTTGAGTATGCTGATATTCATTTCGTTTATGGTTTCTGTAACGGAAATGTAAATGCAGCAGTACGGGAATACCAACGAAGATTTCCAAATAGAAGATTACCTTGCAAACAAGTTTTCATTAAAACGCATTTAATGTTTAGGAATTTTGGACTCAAAAAGAATCCGAGAAACGAAGGTAGGAGAAATGAATAATATCGAAACGTAATTTTAAATAAGTTTGACAACGATAGGACATTAAGCCTACGAAGAGCAGCTCATAATTTACAAGGCAACACAGTTTTTGTTTCTAAAAATAAAGTTCATCGCGTTTTACTTACAACCTGGTGATGCCGAAAAACGTGTCAGTTTTTGTAATTGGTTTTTGCGCCAAATAGAGGAAGACGAGAACTTCTCAAAAAAAATTTTATGGACTGATGAAGCCACATTTACCCGAAGCGGCTCAGTAAATTTCTATAATTTACGAATCTGGAGCCATGACAATCCACGTGTTGTACGAACTAGAGCATTTCAGCAAGAATTTTCTGTTAATGTTTGGTGTTGTGTAATAAATGAAATTTTTTGCGGGCCCCATATTCTACCACCACGCCTAGATGGACAGTTATTTAATGATTTTCTGCAAAATGAGTTATTTCAATATCTAGAAAATATTCCTCTAAATCTTAGAAACGAATTCTGGATTCAAATGAACGGGGCTCCCGCGCATTTTGCACTTGTAAATCGCGAGTGGTTAAATAATAATTATCCAGAACGGTGGATTGGACGATTAGGAGCTACAGCTTGGCCACCACGTTCCCCTGACCTCACACCTGTCGACTTCTTTGTGTGGGGTTATTTGAAAAATTTAGTTTATTCCAGACCAGTTCATACAAGAGAAGAACTGATTCTAAGGATAGAGCAAGCCTGTGAAACTTTGCGAGCCAATACGAATTTTATACGCCATGCCACTGACACAGTTAAGAGCAGATGCCGAAAATGTGTCGAAGTTAGAGGAGCTCATTTTGAGCAATTATTGTAAATTTTAAGGCCCACATTAATCCTTAATGATATTTATATACATTTTTTTCACGATCTAAGTTAATAAAAGTTATGAATTCTAGTTTTTGTAAAATTAAATACGAACTTAGTTAATAAAGAGTAGTTTCTGTAAAATGAAGTATCATCTTCAAAATTGAATTAATTCTAATTACCGTTTTACAAAATGAATCGACGATTTTAGAATTATAAACTCATCTGTCATACTTTAAAGACGAACCTAGCAATTGTTCAATTATCACAAAAATGCAATCATGGCATACCAAGAGTCGACAATGAAGGAATGATGGTAAGTACCAAGGACATTAGATTTTAAAGGGTTGCCTGCTAACTTCTGCGATGTCACCCTGATAACCCAAACATAATGCAAATCTCCATTACAACGGATTGATGACGCCATCTCTCCTTAGTTGTCAGACAAGCTTTTATTTTAGAAACCCTACATACGGTGTTCAGAAACTATGAACTCACCCGGAATGCGTGAAATAAATATCGGAAATCAAATAATTTAAAAAACTTGCTGTTACAATCCCACCTTAAAGGTTTTGCTACTGAAATTAACAATAATGGAAATTTTAACTATGCCATACATAAAAATGGTTTTTAGTTTTTTACTCGAAATCCTTACACCGCACGAAAAAAAGACAAGGGATCAAATTTGCTCCAAACTGAGTGGGGATTTTAGGAATGATTTTTCTTTTCAAAAAAAGCAGTAGAGCACCATTTTTTCTTCAAGAATATTCAATAAAAAATCCCATACGGACGCCACTGATGAAAAATTAAAAAATATTTCAAATCAAAAAATGCTTTTGTTACTCCAAGGCTGGTTACCAAATTTAATAACAATATCTCAAGTAATAAAAAAGTTATGACTAAAAAACAATTTTTTTTAAAAACTTTAACACCCTGTATTTCGAAAACGAAGCATTTGCCGATATATGTTTATATAGAAAATTAGGGCTTATTTTGAATGCAGAATGCGCTGTTAAAGTTTGGACACTGCAATTCGGACACCCTGTATTGCCAATTTTCATCGAAATATATCCGTAAAAACAATTATAAGGATTAAAAACCTATTTGAAGAAACTAAATCATTACATAACAAAAAATTAAACTCAGGACGAAAAGTACATCGAGACAGAACTATTTTAAATTATTTTATAAGAAATTAATTTATAAATTAAATCATTTTATAAGTACTTGACGCATACCAAAACCTAGTGCTGTGGGATTATTAGTGTTTGCAGAATTGCAATTTGAATTTTTTGATGCACTGTTTTTCAGCGTGTATGCGTGCATTACAAAATTCAAATCGCAATTGAGCTGGGGGCATGGGCCTTCGCAACAAATTTTTTTTTTGTTTTTTCTCCTGTTTTAATGATTCGCTTAAGTCGTGAAGTCGTATCATATTGTTTGTAATTTTATTCTCTAGAATTAAACTCTTTACACCATCAAGATTGCTTCATTAGATTCGATTTTATAAGCCAAAAACGTAAGAAAACGCGATTTTTTTTTGATAAAATTGGTTGCAACAAATATAAATATCGACTATCTTGACTCTTATGGAGCACGGTTTAACCGAAAACCGGGAAAAAAAGTTATCACGAAAAAATCTCTATTTACTGGCCCTCATGTGAATGCGAATACCTTAGTAGTAGGCCTTGGTTTCCAGATTTGTGTTTATTTCTCCTAGGTTCTAATAAATACACAAAATAATTTAATAACAATATATTCGTAACTATTTACAGTTATTTTGATTCCAACAAATATCTTTTATATCTTATTTTTACTTAATATTATATTATTTGTGAAATTGTTTAAAGTGGGACAAAGAGTATGGCAGTGCGAATATCAGTTACAGCCATAAAATTGATTGAACAATAATTATGTTAACTTATTTCATTACTATCGTTCTCAAAAATCAGGAAGATAATACAGTGCAAAAACGCGTTCAAACCACTGTGAAGACCCTGGTTTGTAAGTCACATTAGTCCAGGAAATTGAAACACATTAAATGGATCCTTCTCAAAAACGCCTATAAGAAACCTGACTATGTGAGTTGTATAAGTGCATCTCAATATTGCTAATTTTTGTAAAATCATTTAAAAAATATACTGAGCTATTTTTCTTGTTAACGAATAAAGAATCAAAAAATAGAAATGAAATTGCACATAACTTGGTCTTCTATTTTACTGAGGTAGTTGAAAATAAATTAAAGGTTTATTTTACTAACTTGCTATCACAGGAATGCACTACATTACGCAATACAGGGTGTCCCAGCCGAGAGTGATTGATTTTGAGGGTAAATAATTTTTACACGATTATAATTAGAACAGATCATTTTATAATTTGAAAAATCTCACTTATTTTAAATTGAACTCCCTATATATTTTATATGCTTAAGATCTTAACAAATCACTAAGAATCATACAAATAAAAACTTCATAATTCGATCAATGATATTCCCACAAATTAAGTAAAGTAAAAAATTATCATGTAAATTATAATGTCCATTCTGTTCAGCACATTTATCAATCCGTACCTTCAATGCCTTTTTGTATATTTCTTTTAAGATCCTGGATATTTTCTGAAATGGGATTATAACACCTGTCCTTGACGTATCCTCACAGGAAAAAATCCGGAACTATCAAATCTGGAGAATAAGATGCCCACTCAATGGGACCAGCTCTTCCTATCGACTTTGTTCCAAATGTCACATCTGGCTAGTGATTCTCTTGCTATAAGAGACTAATGGGGGCATAAATGACCATCTTGACGGAGTCGTGGCAAAAAAGTGGCACACCATATTTTTAATGAGTCCCGTTGGTGCTCGTACTCCCTTGAATTTTCGGAGGTCCAAATCTTGCAGTTATGGCTTATTACAGCGACCGTTTATGTGGAATGTAGCCTCATCAGACATAATCAAATTGATATTTGGGTGAGTTCTAAATAAATCTAATAGAATTTTGTAGGTGAGACATCTTTTCTCGTAGTCCTCTTCACAGCTTTTGAAACGTTTGAATTTTATAGGGAAAGAGATTTAAAATTTTTGTATATCTTTAACATTCACTTTTTGACAAATTTAGAGCAGAAGCCATTTATCGCAATGACAATTTGTTGCCGTGATTATTCAATATTATTTCATAAACAGCTAAAAGTCTATTCAAGAAATCTTCATAAATCATACACATTTTTTTTTGGTCTTTTTACCTCCAAAGATCTGTCGGCAGAAAAATGTTGGTACCATTCCTTGGGAATGTTTTGTAACGGTGGATTCTTCTGAAATCGCGTTCTAAATCTTCTTGTATCAAAGAAAAGATCATCTTTTAATGCGTTTATCATTAACAGACACTATTTTGAATGTGACAGAAATAGTCTCCAGGCCAACATATGCTGTTGTCAACTCGGGCATGATTGTTGTATTATTATAGATGCAATATCGGTAATGTGATTAGAAGAATGCTTCAGGATATCATACGATATCGTTTTACACGATGCCATTCAATTGCTTTTTAGGTTAGGATTTTTTTATTTGGGTTAACGAAATATGGTATTAAGACACATATTTTTCATGAAAAAACAATTGAATATTACTGCCAGTTTTTCCGATATCAGAACCAAGTTAAGAATTTCAAATAGAACCCTGTATATTATTTTACATAGTTTGATAGAGCTTAGAATTACCTTTTCAATGACATATCACACGTTATATTTTTTTTCAAAATGGCGGACCAGGAAGCGCTTTTTCAAAATTCAATATGGCTGTCGTTTCCCGATACCGATGAAATTTTTGTTTAACAAATTATTAAAATATTAAACAAAATCGGGTTTTCAATGGATTTTAATCAAATTTAAAATCAAATTTTTAATTTATCACAAAATGGGATAAGTTTAATTTTTTCTCTAAAATGTGAACTTTTTCTTAAATTTTCTCAAAGATTTTAAATAGAAAGTTGTATTTATTAAATATTAGTATTAAACTATATCTTATTAGCTACACGAAACCGCATAACAAGCCGTATTTTTGCTTTTTGTTTCAGAAAAAATTGACAAAACCTTGCCGATATACATTTTTCCTAATACATAACATGAAACAAACACACACATATTATTAATCAGAAAATCGTGGAATATTTTTTATTGTATATTGATAAGTAATTTTGTATTATTTTGACATTTTATGACTGTTGTCTTATTTTAGGAAAGCGAGAAAAAATCACAAGTACTATTAATTTTATTTTACCGGTAGATACGGTGCAGTAACATGAAAGATGACTTAACTAAGATAAGTAGGCCTTGGAAACAATTGCAGGGATGCCATTATAATTTTCATTAGATTTAACCAGAAACGTCAAAAGTACTGTTTTGTGTCGAAATGTCAATCTGGTATAAGTTGTGTTCTCTTGTTACCGGGCAACGTCTTCAACAGAATCAATTCAAACATGAACTGGTAAATTCATTTAAAACACAGTAAATGCAGTACTTTTCAATAAGTCCTGTAACTCAGGCAAAAATTGTGCTATTGAGGAGAATAAAAAAATGATTTGTTGGAAACATACTGGGATACAACATTCTTTTGGTTAGATCTCTTGAATCCATCTGATTTATTCTACAGGGTGTTTTAAACTTTGGTAAATAAAACATGTCTTCTTTTTCACCCTGTATTATTGCCTAGAACAAAGTGACATTGAATTTTAATATCAAAAGAATATTTACGAGAAATTAACCTAAATTTCGATAAAAACTTCATCAAAATCGGATCAACCATTCTCGAGAACTTTCCATTCAAAGTTAGACGAAATTTTAGGCGTTGCGTTAATTGTTTTGCGCAGTGTATATGTATACAAGAATCCTTTGATCATTCATTAGTGCGATCATAAATGTGTTTATCATCAGAGAAACATAATTATCTACTTTATTAATTTGTGGGAATATCATTGGTCGAATTATCAATTTTTTATTTGTAAAACATTGACCACCCGGTATGATTTTTAATGATTTTTTCAGACCTTAAGCATGAACCATTTCCTTGACGTTGAGATATACCAGGTGCTCCCTTCAAAATAAGTGAGATTTTTCAAATTATAAAATAGGATTTTTTCCGCCACTCTGTAGACGTGATACAAAATCAATTATTTCTATAAAAAACATATGGGTTACATAATTCGATCAAAATAAACCACGCGGTTCTAACTATAACCGTATAAAAATTATTAATTTTCAAAATCGATAACTCTCGGCTGTATGTATAACAATCCAAAACCGTCTAACGAAAAAAAGTCAAGAGGTTCTTTTTGTTAGCAACTAATAAGTGATTACGAAAATGATTTTTATTTTGACAAAAAGCAGTTGCGTGCCATTTTTTAATAAAATAAAATAATATTTTGGTCAATATTAACGGTTCAAAAAAAGGTAGATGATAAATTATTTTCATTAAATTATAGAGAAATGTATCCCCTTTTAAAATATGTAAAGATGAATATACCATTACGTTTGTTTTTTTTGAAAAAAACTAAAAAATATGCTACTAATTCAGTTAAAGCCATCTAGCGACGCGAGCAAAAGTCAAAAATTCAAAACCAAATAAGCGTTTTGTAGTGCAAATTATGCTCTTTCATATGAGCCTAAGTTTGCTGAAATCGGTCAAAACGGGAGACATCTTGGTTTGTTTGAAAAAACAATTGAACTTCCCCCACCGCTTTATTTTGATATATAGAACAAAACATTTCAGACAAAAAGTGTAGGGAAATGGTCACTAAATATGAAAATGATATCATCGATATATTTTCATTAGGCAAAATTCTCTAAAAATCCCATTTTTCTACTTGGTGTTGGTTGTTACGCCCTCTAGCGGACGTTTGACAAAATCGAAAATAATCTTCACCAATTTCTCGTGGCGACTTTTATTACAATTTTTTTTTCTCAAATCTATACGACCAATATCTTATGAGATATGGCCGCTCGCTACCCTTAACTGATCACCCTGTATATAAAACTTTTGATCAAGACACCAATATAGACAGTGGTACTCTAGACGTACAAAATCTCATCAAATTTAACAGCTTTCTGTCGAAAAAAAAAACAATGAACATAAAGCTAAAGGGCAAGTAAATATACAAAATCCCAAAACGTTGTTAAAATCGACGTTTCGGTTGGGTTTTCTCAGCATCATAAGGTACAATTGCATGATAACGCACGTATAAGAAAAACTAACTCAATTAATCCAAACAATTTAACTAAAAATATTAACACTCCTTTCTTTGAGTTCACAGGTGACCCAGAAGTCATGGGAGGACCCAACCACAATTATTATTCGGCCTACAACAGCGAACGAAGTACGAACCACATTTCTAAACAACTCCGATATCTCAAATTTCAAAGAAAAAATTTTTCAAAGTTTCGATTACCAAAAATTGTCCATCATCAGAATAGGGCATCACTGGTGGGAAAATCTATCAGAAAGATGCGGAAGATTCAAAAATAACACAAAATAATAATTCAAATAAAAGTTTCCAACATTCACGCTATCTCCAATCATTAGAACAATGGTCCTCTTTGACTCAAAAATTGTTAAATCTTCTTTAAGAATGTTTGAATTTTTAATACGAAACTGTTCATATTTTACAAATATTCTTGCGAAATGCTACATTTCGCTCTTTTCGATCATGGCCCGAATATGGATCGTTGATTTGGTATCCTACTTATGCTGTCTATAGGGAAGCTCCTGAAAAGGTCCAAAGTTGCTTAAAATTCCTGGCCATGCGTCAGGATAGTGTGCATTCACAGAGGGGAATTTAACAAATACATTTGTCATTGAGATTTTATGTACCCTCTTTGCACAAACCGAGAATTATTACTTTCCATGCTCTTTATAGACTGTCATATAATGACAGATTTGGGTGATATTTGTACGAATTTCAAATCCATTTCTTAAAAACTGCGAACATTATTGAGATTTTCAAAAAGATAAGGTTCTTAAAATAAACTATTCTCAAACAGATAATTTTTCTGTAGAACTAGCCTATTTTAATCTAGAAAGAAAAAACTAATTTTCGGCACTTTGTCTAAGTGTTTATATATGTTTCTCAGTTATTTTTTGGATTATTTTATGAAAAATATTATTAATTATTAGATGCACTTAAACAATACACCCAGTTAGATTTGTTATAAGTCGCCATACATTATTTCTGTATTATTTTCCTAGTCTAAGTAAAACTTAAAATATTTTTTTAGCAGTCCCCACTTCTGACGGCAGTAATGTTAGGCAGGATATGGAATAACATATTAATTTCCGACTGGGTCTGGGAAAATATATCACACGGAAAATGTCTACGAAATGAATTATGTTGCGAAGTTATTTTTGAAGTATATAAATGGCTATCCGTTATATTCTGAGCCCAAAAATCCTCAAAATCGACATTTCAGACTCTTAAGGACAGCACAATTTATCATAATGTCAATACAGACGACTTTCGGCAGGTAAAGACCATTAAACTTCGATGGACTAAAAAGTATGCCATTCACGTTAGAAAAATTCATAGAACATTAATATTAAAAAAACGGTTTTACTAAATTATCAGGAAAATTGCAAATAAAATTAAAACAATAAACAATGGTGATCCATCACATTAGAAACGCTACCCAAATAGTTTGTTTTAAGAAAAAACTTAACACAAGCAAAGAAATACCCATAGTCCTGGGACTATGTCGAAGATGCTAAGAATTAAGAAAAAGGCTGCTCATATTCATTGATTTTTTTTGCAAATGGTATCTCTTGAGGGGTTTTTTAGGAATGTGCTGGGTGCTCACACGTAGGTCGTTTGGTTCACAAAAAAATGGATAAAAACCGGTATTTCTTCTAAAATGTTGCAGATAATACAAAATAATTGTGTTATACTAAATTGTCAAAATCACGCATGTGACACTAGAAATTGTGTCAAAGTTTTTACCTAAATAGAATTTCGAAATCGTTAAGCTATAAGTCGGCAGTCTAATAAATTATAGTAAATTAAAATCATCTATGTAAGAGTAGCATTTTTGCTAAATAAACCATATTACTACTACTACTACTACTGCTACTAACTATTGATGCTAGGTCCAATCCAATTTTGAGATAACGAGACTTTTGTAGAGCATTTAGGTTTTTGCTTTATATTCAATTTTTTTTTTAAACCAATCATGTCGGCAACGATTTGGCTCTTTTTTATTGCTTCTAAACATTCTTGACGGTTAAGTAAAAAACAATTTTGCAATATTCATATTCTATGAATTTTTTTAAGATGAATAGCATATTTTATAAATTTTCAAAAATTTTCATTATTTCACTTATTTCAAAACTTTTACAACTGTTTAACAAATCAATAATAATTTATTTTTATCTTTTAAATTGCAAAATATAACATAGAAGGGAAGCTTTCACGGCTTTGGTCAATTAAGAAATCAAGGTTCTTGTGACCGTGTCATCACCATCCAGCACACAAGAAATCGGTTATTAACTCACTAGTATTCAGAGCTATTTCGATTTCTGATCAAGATTCTTTAACATCGGAAATATCGAAATTGACCGAAGACCAAACAGAAATCAATGTATTATTACAAGATAAAACAACATATATTGAAATTAAAAATGACCCTACAACTATTTATCAAAAAAAGAACAATGAGCTAATCAAAAAATGGGAACAAAATAATTTTGTTTCACCAAACACAGCTTAAGATCTATTAATTCAAAACTCCTTACCTCCCAGAATATATGGCCTGCCCAAGCTTCATAAACCAGGAATTCCTTTAAGACCCATAGTATCTTGTATTCAGTCCCCTTTCAATAACCTTTCAAAATTTCTAAAAAATATTTTATCGAACGTAGCATACAGAAATAGCCATTACATAAAAGATTCATGGAGCTTTAAAAAAAAATAAACGAAGTACAGATCCCAACTGATTACACCCTTGTTTCCCTCGATGTAGTATCGTTATACACCAATGTACCAATAGACTTTGCCCTAAATGTAATAAAAAAAAAGTGGCCTGAAATAAAAAAGTATACAGATATTCCACTAAACGATTTTTTAGAAGCTATAAAAATTACTTTAACATCAACCTATTTTAAATATGAAAATTCATTCTACAAGCAAATTGAAGGTTGCGCAATGGGCGCCTCAATATCTAGTATAATTGCCCAATTAGTTCTAGAAGACCTTGAGACCCAAATTATTTCTAAATTAAATTTTTCGTTACCATTTTTCTATAGATATGTTGATGACTGTATTTGCACAATTCCCCACGATAAAATCAACTATACCTTAAATGTTTTTAATAATTACCATAAAAAACTCCAATTTAATATAGAAATCGAAAAACTGAACAAAATAAACTTTCTTGATATGACGCTA
Organism: Kuschelorhynchus macadamiae; assembly: GCA_030620095.1. NCBI lineage: Eukaryota > Metazoa > Arthropoda > Insecta > Coleoptera > Curculionidae > Kuschelorhynchus > Kuschelorhynchus macadamiae. The sequence continues at coordinate 1,302,808 of JAUTXW010000521.1, read as the reverse complement.
CACCACAAAAATACTAAAATTCGGACAGAATGGTATACAAAACCTACGTGGTCCGGTAGGTATCTAAACTATAAATCACAGCACCATATATCACAAAAAAAATCTGTAGTAATTAGTTTAGCCGATAGAGCAATTAAATTGAGCAACCCTGAGTTTAGAAATACCTCAATAAAAAAGGCAAAAAATGTGCTTAAATTAAACTCATATCCACAAAAACTAATAAATTCTATTTTTAGACAACGCATTGAACAGCACAACTCCAATATCACAGATAAAGAAAACCGAAAAAACAATAAGAAAAATCATAAACATTATTTGTCCCTACCATATATACCCAACCTGTCAGAAAATTTCCAAAAGCTTTTTAAAAAACATGATGTTACTGTGTGTCACAAAGGGTTTAACCTCCTAAATAATAATTACAGCAAACTAAAAAGTGAAATTCCTAAAAATAAAAAAACCCATACTGTATACCAGATACCATGTAAAGATTGTCCTTCTGTGTATATTGGTCAAACTAGCCAACATCTTCACAATAGTTTAAATGGGCATCGATACGATAAAAAAAATACAACAGCACTTAAAAAACATGAGGAAAACTTTAATCATAATTTTAACTTTGATGAAACAAAAATACTCTTAACAGAACCACACAAAAGAAAACGCGAATATCATGAAATGATCCACATAAAAAACAATCCTCAGTCCATAAACGATAAATCGGAAATAGCTGGTCTCAATAAAATATATTTTAATATTCTTAATTAAATTTTTCACCTTAAAATTAGAAAATATGCAGTTCTCTAATAAATATTTTATTAAATAATTCATTATTATGTTTTTTAACTAGTACCCCAAAAAAATACACTTTTATTTTGCAATTGGATACCAAGTGAGAAATGAAATAACAATGGTATTTTGGATGTTCGTAAAATAATTTTTTTTAAACTCTTACAGCTCAAAAAAACAACAGAATTCTCATAGCCCCTACATGTCACATTTGTAATATAGTAGCAGTCGACTTTAATACTCGTCGTTCTATGTATATGACTGATGTATTATATTTTCACGTTGTGTGTGTTTTTAATGTAATATACAAAATGTCAGCTTCGTGTTATATGTCTCATATGTGTTACACAATTTGTTATCGCATTTAATGCATTTTGGATCTTTGTTTCTGATGGTAAGTTTATTTTTTGTAAAACGTATATATTTATTTAAGGTCAATTTTACTTTTAGACACGTTATAAACCAGTTGAAAAAGTTGTACGAAAGTCAACGAAACGTCCTGGAAAAAAAATAAAATTATGTAACTGCCCACTACCTCGCAGTTTACTCTACTGAACCAAAATTCCCAAGAAAACTTTGCTGAAACTTATATATTTACAATGGTTCAAGATACATTCAATGATCAATATATATATATATATATATATATATATATATATATATATATATATATATATATATATATATATATATATATATATATATATATATATATATATATATATATATATATATATATATATATATATATATATATATATATATATATATATATATATATATATATATATATATATATATATATATATATATATATATATATATATATATATATATATATATATATATATATATATATATATATATATATATATATATATATATATATATATATATATATATATATATATATATATATATATATATATATATATATATATATATATATATATATATATATATATATATATATATATATATATATATATATATATATATATATATATATATATATATATATATATATATATATATATATATATATATATATATATATATATATATATATATATATATATATATATATATATATCACGACATTAACCGACTCATTGATTACTTCGCGATGGTTTAACCAATCTAAACCCGTATTAAAAGTACAAGCATGAAAAGAATTTCGTTCCACTGTTATGTGCATTTGTATTTTCGTAAGTAAGAAATGAACTAGATACTTTTAAATCCGATTTAAAGGCAAACATAATTGTTATTATATTTAAAATCATAATTCTTAAAGCGTCAAACAGTTAGGTTAGGAACCAACTGGTATATAAAAAACACAGTAGCATAACACTTCACGTAATATTTTGTTCCGTCAAAACATTTAAATTACCTTAAGTATGTTTTAAAACGGAAGGCATTAAATTGTAGTATTGGCAGTTATGGGTTGAATATTTAAATTAATTTTGGGTTAGACTTAAAAATTATATTACACTAAGAGTAGCTCATGAAACCACAAATATTTGGGCTACTTAGGGTTAGATTTTGGTTATCTGCAATAAATAAGTAAATTAATAAATACAAGAAAAATACTATATTTTTGCAAAAAATAAAATATCTTAAGTGTTTATAGAAATTAAAAAAAATGTATGTACCTATAAATATAGGTATATTCTATTTTTCCTAAAAAAAAAACAGTCTAAAACATGAATTACTTCATAAGAGGATTTCATATTTTTTTGTTTGATTTTTTGCCTGTTAAACAAATAACATTTCTTGAGAAATATAATCAAACTGTTTTCCCTTCAGCACAGTAGCACACCCAAAAAAGGAGAATATAATGTTAGATATTAAAACGTATTTGGTCCGATAAAATTGTTCCTAGAAACCAACTTTTTTTCGTCCTTTTTAAAATATACTTAAGGTAATTTAAATGTTTTGACCGAACAAAATATTACACGAAGTGTTACGCCACTGTGTTTTTTATATACCACTTGGTTACTCACCTTACTGTTTGACACTTTAAGAATTATGATTTTCGTTATAATAACAATTATTTTTGCCTATAAAATCGGATTTAAAAGTGTCTAGTTAAGTTATTTACTTACGAAAATACAAATGCAATTACCGGCGGAACGAAATTCTTTTCTTCTTTGTATTTTTAATACGGGTACGATCGCACGCCACACAACTAACCATTTTTTGTATTCAGGATAATGCAAACGACCAAAAATTTATTTGTTACGTATTATAATACATAACGCAACTTATTAATCAACTTTTATATTAATTCGATGTGTGTATTATTTATAAACGGCTAAAACTTAAGCTTAAAAAATTTTTTTCGGGAATAAAGGACAGTAGTTCTGCTTAAATCTTATTTATTACCAAGCAACCTTTCGATGCCTTTATTGCATCTTCTTCAGGCTACGTAACTGTTTAAGATTTAATCACTACCTTAGTTACAGCAATCATTTTGTTACAAAGCGGTCTCAACCATAAAAATTGCAGATATTACTTTTAAATTATAACTAAATTCTATATATTCAATAACCATGTCGTGTCAAATATTTCTTGCTTGGTAATAAATAAAATTTAAGCAGAACTACTGTCCTTTATAATTATAAGATAGGACGCAAATACCACACACTTAAGCTTAAATTTGCAAAGACGACGGTTTGACAACACACGTCAACAAACAAGAACGTAAACATCAGAAAAATAAGGTCCCAAAAATGACGTAGTTCCGTCAAAAACCTGCTAATTTAAAATAATGCATAAGGCTCTTTCCTCTTGTCTATTTATTCAAAGCCTAAATAGACTTTAGGCTTTGAATTAAGCTATAAGTCGGTATTTTATAATGGTCTAATAAATTATAATAAATTAAAACCATCTATTAGGTCACAAAGGTCTTTAAATAAATTTAAAAAAGTGTTAAATGAATATTTGCTAAATAACGAAGATTGATATATTTATAAAATATATTATTATACTATTAATAAGATGTATGAATTCTGTATTTAAATAGAATGTAAGAGTAGCATTTTTGCTAAATAAACCATATTACTACTACTACTACTACTACTAACTATTGACTCTAGATCCAATGCAACTTTGAGATAACGAGACTTTTGTAGAGCATTTAGTTTTTTGCTTTAATATTCATTTAGCATGGGCAACGATTTGGCTCTCCACTTTTTTATTGCTTCTAAACATTCTTGACGGTAAAGTAAAAAACATTTTTGTAATATTCATATTCTATGAATTTTTTTAAGATGAATAGTATATTTTAAAAATTTTCAAAAATTTTTATTATTCCACTTATTTCAAAACTTTTACAACTGTTTAACAAATCAATAATAATTTATTTTTATCTTTTAAATTGCAAAATATAAACTAAATTATTTGTTTATAAATATAGAATTTAAAGTTTTGCTTTACCTACTTCTAACATCATATTTTTTAGCAATTGAAATATTTAAATTTTAAAATGTTATCATTTTCTTGTCGGACAAACTTTTTCTTGAGTTTTCTATCAAATTATCTCCCACTTAAATGTAAAAAATAACTTTTGCTCATCACATTATACGTTATTGTGTAAATCATGTACTTTCCGACGCGCCGAAGGAAAACTTACCTCTGTCGAGATTTTCCAGAGAGAGAAATGTTGGGGATTCGTCAAACTTAAGCGGTACACGAAGTTACAAATTGCTGTTTATCATCTTTTTTTAGGATTTGGGATTGTGGACTAATACTTTTCTAAATTAAAATTTTAATAATAGTAAAAACGCCTACAAATAATGAAATTGGCTGTAAATGTCAACAATATTTAAATAAGAGTGTTGGAGACGTGTCAGTTTGTGATGTCAGTAATCATTTTCATTCTCATAATGTTACATTTTAGAAAAGAAAAAGAATTAGAGATAAAGTAAATTCCGGATAGTTTCTCCCGAAATGATCTAAAAGTAGTGCGATGTTAAAATAAAAGAAAATGTGAGTTTTTTTTGTTTGATGTAACATATTATAAAAACATATCTTTTTTTAATATTTACCAAATTAAACTAAAAAAAAATGTATTTTCCTCGAACTTCATAAAAATAAAACACTCTATATAAGATTAAAGATATGCTGATTTCGTGATCTAGACTAAATTTGTGGTGCTAAATCAATTTTTATTTTCATAAGAAGCATGATGTGACGTATATAAAATTGTTTTTTATCTTTTAGCAAATTAAACTTAAAAAATACAGTTTCCTCAAATTTTGGTAAAATAAAGCACTTTATATAAGTTTAGAGATATGATGAATTAGTGATTTTGACTAAATTCGTGTTACAAAATTTTATTAAAAAAAAATTAATGTAAACTTAAGTAATTATTTTATAAATATATAAAATATGTTAACTGTATGTCACCTCTAGGATACCAGGGAGGAAAAAAAATCCAAGAAATCATTGTCATTGTCATGATAGCCTGTCAAAGTAGACGCCCTCTATTGGTCAATGATAGAAGGTGTGAAATTTTCATGTTAAAATATACACAAACCGAAACAAATTCTTTAATTTTGGTGGTCCCTCAACTATCACATTTAGTCAGTCGGATGGCGGTAAAGAATTATTTAACCAAGAATAAATCTATGAAATTTTATATTATGTATAGTGCAAAAAATAGATTTTACCACCATGTATCTTGAAATATATTTGTTTCTGGACAACAATATATTTCAACTTTTGTACCTACTTAAAAGTAGTTTTTGGGTACTTATTTCTGAAGTCAAATTTCAAATTCGTGAGCGAGAAAAAATTATCGGTTATTAATTCGAGTACATGGGAGATTCGGTAAGAAAATTTCATACAAGATGAAAAAAAAAAAAAAACATTAAAAGTGACGTTTTGGTAGTACATCAATCAATCAAGTACTGAGCTTAGTACGATTAAATAGTAATACATGTGTACAATAAAATTTATTTCATCATTCGAAGCTAATTCTATGACTTTAAAAATCTTTTCAAACATGTAAATTATAAAGTGCCAAATGACTATAATTAACTATTATTATTAAAAGTTACAACTACCAACTTTAGTACAGGGTTTTTCCCAAAGAAGGGAACAAATTCCGATTTTAGTATAATAATTTAGTAAGAAATGTACACAAGGAGCTCTTTTCTTTTATTTTTGTTTCATTGGAAATTACTAAGATTGGTGGAATTGATATATTCTTAATTTTAATTATATATCCCGGTAAATGAAAGTATGTAACTTAAAACTGGAGGATAATTAAATTTAGAAGGCTATGGAATTTTGTGTGTATTTTGCGTCTGTCAAACGACTATAAATTAATCTTTCAAATCAAACCAATCGATAAAGCTCCGAGTTAGAATTAGCAGAAATATACTTATATGTTATTTAAAATATAAAAATTTGAAAAATATGGTTTATGTGCATACTGCAAAGAAGTAGGACATATTAAAATGTAAAATTATATATGTTTAAAATAAATAAATAGGAGATAAATGTACTAATTTATTATAAGGTATGTGACATATTCTCACAATTATTATTACTTAAAAAAGTCGTGTTGGAAGGCGTTGACATTTCACAATATGTCAAAAAATTTCCACTTATTAATTTCAATCAGGTCGACGAAAATTTCCAGAAATTTTGTTTGTTGCTATGGTAACGAGTTAGAATAACAGTATCCGATTGGTTACAAAATGGAGGTATAAAATTTTCGGGGATAATACCACGAGTGCTTAAAAATTTCCGATAATTTTTCACGAATGCGTGTTTTCTTATAATTTCCCGAGTTCGAAGGACGAGGGAAATTTGTAGAGCAAACACGCATGAGTGGAAAATTATCTGGTTAATTTTTAAGCACGAATGGTATTTAGGAGGAATATTCCACGAATCAAATACAGGGAAACTAAGCTTTATTAACTGAATATTAAATACATACCTATTTCAAGTTCATAAATTTGAATTTTGTAACAAATTGAACACAAATTGAATAATAATATACTAATAAAATTATTTGTCTAAATATTGAAAAGTACTTAATATAAATCTAAATATTCAATTTTAATTATTGATTGTATAAAAAAAGGTACAGTTCTGATAATTATTAACCACATTGTTGTTTTGCGACGACGTAGAAGATGGCGTCAGACCACTACTTGTACTTGTGCTGGGTGATGCTGGGGATGCACGTGCTGTTGAGGTGATTCTTTTCCAGGTCCCTCATTTTTTCAATAATTTTTTTGTGGTGATCTGGATCCATTTACAAACAATTTGATAGGGATTTCGCATTCGAATGACCTGTAATTTTTATCAAGTTTTGCTCCGACACTCCGCTTTTGTCCAGCTTGGACACGGCAGTAGCTCTGAGGGAATGGTTGGTAAATTTTTTTGTGGTATTGAGGCTTGATTTCTGTGCTTGTTTTTTTGTCCAAGTTGAAATCTCGTTTTCTCCTACTGGGTTGTTTTTGAATGGGGGTTTGGCGTCAAAAATAGTCGAGTGTTGGAGATACTTTTCCTTTTATTTTGTAATTCTTTATAAATTCTTACTGGGCAAAAGCTGGGACTTCTCTCGTTTCTAACCAACCACTTCGAATCGGCGAGTTTTCGGCCACCACCTTGACATGTTTTAGAAAAAACAGGGTTGTATTGAATTCTACCTGTTTTTCCTCCGAAGTTGTCAGTTTCTTCTTTGAAAAAGTTGTTTCGGCTTTTGCACCTTCTCCTCCTCTCCAGGCTAATTCACAGGACAACAGAAAAAAACACTTCTTTTGTAAACCCTCTGAAGTTGATTCATCACAAGCTTCGATTAGATTTTTTAATTCATTGTATGTTAAAAAAACGGCCGATTCTCTGCGTTTGTCTTCAATACCTTGCAAATGTCTCCTTTTGGCTTTTTTTGCGTCTCGGGCCGATTTGAATTCGATCTGCTCGAAGGGATTTATTTTAATTTTGTATTCATTGAAATACCTTTCCATCAATAATTTCGCCGTCACATTCCAAATAATTTTTACCGTGCCTTCTTTATATTCCTCCCCGTTCATTTTTCGCATATTGTAGGCGCAGCTTTTCAAAATCATTGCTAGTTGGGATACTGGAGTATCTTGGTCAAACGTATAGTTTTTTTCATCGCAGAATGACATAAACTGTCTCCAGATGCTCTTCTTGGATTTAACGGTGTTTCTCGGTTCGCTTCCAATTATATTTTCATCAATTTCCTCTTCTTGAACTAGCCCAAAGCGATTATTCATATTGACAACTTTTCAAAAATGTTTGAAAGGTACTGAAAAAAATCAGTTTCTAGGGACTCTAGCGTCTCTCAAAAGCAGGGTTCATATTGTCAAGATTTCATTTTTTGGTTAGGTATGTAACCACACTTAACCAGGTAAGTGGAAACACCATGTTTCCACTTACCTGGTATATTGGTGGTATTTTCGCTATAATTTTTCGAAAACACCACCAGTCTTACGGGAAAATTTGTACATGAGTGGAATATTCAATTAAAACACCGCTTTTGAAAGCCAAGGGACTACATTTTAGAACTCTTAAAGTAAAGTAAAAAATGCAAATATTTAGGTGTATTTTGAAAAGTTATATCTTTTGAAAGCCTTATTTAAAATTTCATAAGCAGTAATTCTGCATTTCTGTTTTGTCAACTTATTCCATAGTTTTTATATACAGGGTGTAATATGAGACATTGCTTTTTTGCAAATTTTTGGAACATCTTGTAAAATGATGTAACTACAGAAAATTAGTAAATCGTTGTTTATAATTTATATCGATCTTTTAGGATTATTTTTGCTTTTGATTTATTTCTCTATCTCTATTTTTAAAGGAGATGAACCACAAAAAATATCGGTGACAGGTTTATTGTCCTTCAAGCAACCAGGAATCGATTTCAGGGCGCGACGACGACTAAGAGACGCCTACAAGAAGTACGTGATACCATCATAAGTGACTACACCGCTCGTTGAAGATCGAAAGAAGTAGGGTTGAAAGCTGGAATCCTTCCAGCGACCAGTCCAAAATTGCTTCGCGAACATAAGCAGATACAGGTTGTTCCAGCGAGGACTGAACAGGGACCTATTTTCGACCTTCCTTGTATTTTGGAAAAATTCAAAATAGCCAATCGATGTATTTTTTCTTGTAGAATCCAAAAATGTTATCGAAAAAATATTTGAACCAGAAACAAAAGAGTTACGCTATGCATCAGGTGTTTTTTAAATGGAATGTGTCGTTTTTTATACGATTTTTGGAAAGAGTGATTTTTTTTATGTCCGTTCTGATTAAAAGATTTGATTTTGCGATAGCTGTTTATATTACATTTTAATGTTTTACAAACTAAAATTTTAGCTTCACCTGTTTAAAATATACGATAGGTTGGTATAGGTGATCAAGGTAAAATGACGTTTGAATGCTTTGTCAATAAAAATTGACATATTTTAATTATTGTCGAAGTCTTCACCTAAAAAATATATATTTGACTCTGATCGAAATGAAATACTCTTTGGACGAGAGACTACAGATTGTTATACTATTTTACAAGTGCCAAGAAAATGCAAGAGAAGCAAGAAGAAGATTTATTGCAAATTTTCATAGAAATATATCCATCAATACAATTCTAAGGATAAAAAACCTATTTGAGGAAAATAAAACTTTACATGATAGAAAAAGAAATTCAATAAAAAATAATTATTAAATAATAAAATAAAACTACTAATAACATAAGTTTTCAATGTGACCGCCGTTTTTCTCGAAACAACATCGATAACCCCTTTGTAGCCTTTCTAAACTTGCAATATGATTTTCCTGGTTAAGGCGGTTTATTTCATCGACAATTTTTCCCATGATCTCTTGAATATTTTCGTTTCGTTGTCTGTATACGACGTTCTTCAAATGGCCCCAAAGAAATGTATCCAAAACTGAGAGGTCGGGGCTATTGGGCGGCCAAGCATATGTTCCATTTCGCCCTATCCATTCGTTATGGCGCCGATTTAAAAATTGAACCACATCATGCACGGCATGAGGAGGCGCCCCATCATGTTGCCAAATTAAATTCTGATATTCTGCCAATGGTAAGTCTTCCAAAAAATTTTCAGTTTCGTTTTCTAAAAACTCCGTTAAAAAATATTGGTCCCAAAATTTTATTGTTTTTTATCCCACACCAAACATGAATAGAATTCCCCCCTTGAAATTTAATAGTCTGGAACTTTTTTGGATTTTCAACGGCCCAGTGGTGACTATTATGTCTGTTGAATACTCCCGATGTTGTGAAAGTAGCTTCGTCGGTTCACACAATATTTTTGAATAAATCAGGGTCTTCGTTTTCTTGCCGAATTACCATTTGAGAAACAAATTGGAAGCGAAGTTCTTTTTGTGCCGGTGTTAGGTGCTGAAGTGGAAGGATACGAAAAGGCCTAAATTTATGAATTTTCAGAGTCCTGTGAACAGTCCCTCGGGTAACTCTTCTGCGCCTTACACCGCCACCGTACTGAACTTCCCGAACTGCATCCGAAATAGATTTGGTTGGATTAACTTGAAAATAATTTATAATGGCCTGGTCTCGATTTCCTCTTCTTTGTATATTTCTTTTTCTATCATGTAAAGTTTTATTTTCCTCAAATAGGTTTTTTATCCTTAGAATTGTATTGATGGATATATTTCTATGAAAATTTGCAATAAATCTTCTTCTTGCTTCTCTTGCATTTTTTTGGCACTTGTAAAATAGCATAACAATCTGTAGTCTCTCGTCGAAAGAGTATTTCATTTAGATCAGAGTCAAATATATATTTTTTAGGTGAAGACTTCGACAATAATTAAAATAATGTCAATTTTTATTGACAAAGCATTCAAACGTCATTTTACCTTGATCACCTATACCAACCTATCGTATATTTTAAACAGGTGAAGCTAAAATTTTAGTTTGTAAAACATTAAAATGTAATATAAACAGCTATCGCAAAATCAAATCTTTTAATCAGAACGGACATAAAAAAAATCACTCTTTCCAGAAATCGTATAAAAAACGATACATTCCATTTAAAAAACACCTGATGCATAGCGTAACTCTTTTGTTTCTGGTTCAAATATTTTTTCGATGACATTTTTGGATTCTACAAGAAAAAATACATCGATTGGCTATTTTGAATTTTTCCAAAATACAAGGAAGGTCGAAAATAGGTCCCTGTTCAGTCCTCGCTGGAACACCCTGTACAGTGGGTTGAAGAGCAGTGGTTCAAGGTTTTATTTTGTGATGAGTCACGCTTCTGTTTGAAATCATCTGATGGAAGACAGAAAGTTTGGAGACAGCTTGGGGAAATACGAACAAGCTATTCCGTTTGCCCATCTTATAGGCCAAGACTTTATTTGTATGTATGACAACACGCGACCCCACGTTGTACTTATGGTAACTGAGTATTGTGATAATAACACTATAGAACTTTACCATGGTCTGCGAGATGCCCTCGATTTAAAAATTTACGGGACCAACCGATAAAGAAAATTACCTCGTGTGCCACAGAATTTAAAAGAATTTGGCATGACGCTTATAGAAGAGTGGAACAATATTCCACAAGAGACTATTGCACGATTAATAAGAAGTATGCCAAGGATTGTAGAATCAGTAATAGAAGTAGCAACATTTTTAGTCCTAAGCTGGGATGTGTAATTAATCTTTATTTATTTACTCTTAAATAAAACATTATATTTTTATAAAAAACATTGTTTCCGTTAAGAGATGTAGATTTTATTGAACTCAGTATCTAACAAAACACACATGGCCTTCTGACCGTTTTAATTTTCAAGGCTAATAGATCTTTTTGAAGACTTGTGAGTCTGTATGGATAATATGGAATCAAAAATCTAAATAATCCTAAAACATAGATCTAAATTATAAACTACGATTTACTACTTTTCTGAAGTTATGTTATACTACAATGCGTTTCAAAAATTTGCAAAAAAAATATTGTTTCATATTACAAACTGTATATAAAAACAATGAAACAAGTTGACAAAAACAGAAATGGAGAATTATAGTCTATGAAATTTCCTTTCGACTGATGAAAAGCGCAACAAAATGCGATAAGGCGTTCAAAGGATATAGTCCTTTAAAATATACCTAAATATTTAGATCGTCACTTTTTTTGCATGTCAGTGTATTTAAACTAATTAAAATATGATAGCATAAAACTAAAATTTAGAATGCATAACTGTTTGAGGTGAAATTAGTGCAATCGAGTCGTAGAGAATACAAAAGAGTTGAAATTATGCTAATGAGGCGTTTGACATAGAAAGAGCAAACATTTATTGGTTTTAGGTCAGTCCGCCTTAAACCGAAATGAACTATAGACACTAATCCATGTGATATATTTCCCAATATCATTTTTACCATGTTAAATGTTAATTTCTAAAAAGTATTACTACAACTAGCATTGATTTCAGGTAACAATTTATTTAGATCAAATGTATGTAGATTTAGACAAGGCACACTTTTGACAAAATTTTTATTGACGTCCACAGAACTAATATTACCACTATCGGATTTACTGAGGATATTTTCGCCCTTGAGGATGCTGGCGGTGCCCTGCTCCCAGGAAGCGCGCGATTCGTTGGACTTGTCCTGGTTTTTGGAGGCCCACTGTCGAAACAATCCCAAATAACTACGTCTATGGATGGGTCCGCTACCAAGCAAGCTGCGCTGCTGCCCGCCGGGCCTAGTGTTGTTTTCGTTTTCGCTTATTTTTCTAGATAAAGAAGATTTTTGATTAATTTTGTGACGAGATAAACAGAATTTTGGTACCCTGTCGCCGCGGTTCGAGGACGACTTCTTCTTGACCACGGCGTCGATTGATTGATTGAGTTTATGGTCGGGCGAGATCACGAAATCGATTCCGCTGTCCGTTTCATAAACTAGAAAAAATATTATCCTTGTTAATATCAAAAACTTGCAGATCTAATAAGCAGTGGTGTGCATACAAGGTCGGTTAATTAAATAATGAGAGCAAAGTTATAAAGGGTGATCCAGATAAATGTTTAAGTAAAAAATGTTTCAGATAAAAGTTGTTAGAATCTGCTTCTCATATGCCTATATTTTAATATGTACAGGGTCATTATTTATATTTCGCCACCCATTTTCAGTATGGATTTCAGGGCACTTCCCAGAAAAAATAACTTTGAATGTACAGGGTGTCCGGATTTGGTTGCAAAAGCAGAGTATCTCGCTTATTTTTAAAGATAGAACCTTGCGGTTTTCACGAACCTGAGCTAATTTTTTGTGAAACTCATGAAGCCGTAAACAAAATTTTCATAGCCTTCTTCGTTTATGAGATACAGGGCGAAATAGAAAATTTTGCATTTTGGGACCCCCTCGTATCTCGGTTATCCTTTAACTTAACGCAAAGGGAAAAATTGCTGCTTATGCAGTTTTTTACGCTGGATCCAGTGGCGTAGTCATATTTTTCATTTGAGTTGTTATTTTTTAGATATGACCCAAAGTTGTGTTTTTTTAAATAGGACACCCTGTATATTTGTCCAGAAATTGATTTGTCCTTTTAAAAGCTTCTCAAAAATATTAATAGTACGGGTCTATTTTAATAATCAACAACAAAAATCCTAATTTTTATAATTATCATCCCAAATTTTGCAGTAGGCCATGCAAAACGTTGCTGCCTTTTATTTAAAGTCGTTAACAATATCTACATCCTAACAATAAATCAAAATAAATATGTAATTAAATCTATTTATCAAAATATGTATTGATAATTTCGCACCAAAAAAGTACCACCTACCTAGATTTATGTAACACAAGAACAAAACAGTAATAACTTATTATGTAACAAGCCTTTCAGCAAAAATCAACTGTCGTATAAGAACTACAATAGCCAAGGAAATCAAAAGAACTGTTCAAACTGACTTCGTTTTAGGGAATTAAGCAAAATAACGGGATGATTTTGTAAATAGCGAAAATTTTCTCTTATTGCATTTCCTAAATCTTGGACATTATCATAGTGGTCTTTGTAAATTCTATTTTCCAGATATCCCCATAGAAAGAAATCTAAAATCGACAAATCTGGGGACCTAGGGGGCCATCTTATAGGTCCATTTGTTCCGATCCATTGATTGGTAAAATTATTGTCCAGAATAATCTCGTCATTCCGGAATTGTGCGCAGGAGCACCGTCCTGTTGAAAATAAATTTCGTTAATTTGCGCTAGAGGAACAGGTATAGCTGCCTCTAAAATTTCTATATAGCGATTGGCTGTTAGATTTCCCTCAAATATATAAAATTTTATATGTGTTCCTAATATGAAGCAGGACACATTTAGACCAAACCTGCCCTGCTGTTTTCTGGGAAATATTTGGTGTTGATTTTCTTGGGACCAGAATCTACTATTGTGCCTATTGAGTATACCAGAATTACTGAAATGTGCTTCGTCTGACCATATAACCTTCCTTTCAAAAACTCTAACCATATCGCATCTTTCTCGAAACCAATTGCAGAAGACTACCCGACGCTCTGCATCCCCTGGCTGTAAGTGCTGCACGAGCCTAAATTTGTATGGGTGGTATTTGTGCTTTTTTAGAATTTCTTGAACTCTAGTTTTTGTTTTTTCACTGGCCCTACAAGAGTTTGTCGAGTAAGCTTCTGCATTAGCCAAAACCGAATTTCCTCAGCCTCCCGATTTTCTTTATTATATGTTTTCGTACGAGGTTTGATAATTGATCCGTGATTAAGTAAATTCATTTTTATCCGATAAAAAGTGGATATATTAGGTTGCCTCCTTTCTGGATATTTAAATAAAAATTAAGCTATAGAATTTCAACATACCTAAAAATGAACTATTTACCTGTTAAAATACATCTCAGAAGCCGCTTCAAGATTTTCATTACTTAATATAAAACAAGCTAACATATGGTACTTTTCATAATGTTCGAAAGTTTGGTTTTCTTCCATAAAAATAGAAATATATTTTTTTTATATGGCCTACTGCAAAATTTGGGATGATAATTATAAAAATTAGAATTTTTGTTGTTGTTTATTAAAAAAGACCCATACTATTATATATTTTTGAGAAGCTTTTAAAAGGACAAATCAATTTCTGGACAAATATACAGGGTGTCCAATTTAAAAAAACACAAGTTTGGGTCATATCTAAAAAATAACAACTCAAATGAAAAATATGACTACGCCACTGGATCCAGCGTAAAAAACTGCATAAGCAGCAATTTTTCCCTTTGCGTGAAGTTAAACGATAACCGAGATACGAGGGGGGTCCCAAAATGCAAAATTTTATATTTCGCCCCGTATCTCATAAACGAAGAAGGCTATAAAAATTTTGTTTACGGCTTCATAAGGTTCACAAAAAATTAGCTCAGTTTCGTGGAAACCGCAAGGTTATATCTTTAAAAATAAGCGAGATACCCTGTTTTTGCAACCAAATCCGGACACCCTGTACAGGGTGAATCAGAAACTAGTAGCGTACCAAACTTTTTTTTTATTTTTTTAGATTTTGATTGTCACTATCATTTAACTTGTCTATGTTTGTTTTGCTCAACAAAATAGGCTATTCCATTCAAAGCAAATTAAATATAATACGCTTATATTATGTCAGTAATAGAAATCCTACACACACCCAAGATGTACATCATAGGAAATTACCCAGTAGATCCGTCCCAACACGAAGCACAATAAGATATATAGTAAACAAGTTTAAAGATACCAAAAGTTCGAATAGAAGAAGAAGAACTGCAAATCCAAACGAAAACTTTGACTTAAGCGTGTTGCTATTCTTTACAGGTAAATTATTGTTGTTAGTTTTCTATACTTAAGACTAGATCTGGTTCATTTTATTGTATTGCAGACAGTGGCGGCTCGTTGGGTTTGACTTTAGCACTCGCGCAAGTTTGTAAAAATTGGTATATTATTATAAATATAAGCTCACGAGTACTGACTAGCTCACCTACCTTAAAATCAGCTTCAATCTTGAAAAGGACAGGAAGAAGAATAGTTTTATAATGTAAGTTAACGTCACTTCATTAGGTACTGTCTATGAAGTCAAAAAAAGCCAACATAATATATACACAAATATAACATACATTTTTAAAATTAAGATCTGCTCCAAAATGAGCTTCAAAACCTTCAAAGGACAAGAATATGAATATTTTTTTATAGTCAATAAAAGTCATTTCACTAGTAACTGTCTAAGGAGTCTAAGTCACAAATATAACGTCAATTTTTAAAATTGAAATCCGCTCTGCGGTCCTTCATGGAAATAATAATTTTTTAACCCGTCAATTTTTTCTCAAACAAAAAACTGGCAGTAATATTCAATTGTTTTTTCATGAAAAATATGTGTCTTAATACCATATTTCGCTAACCCAAATATAAATATCCTAACCTAAAAAGCAAATGAATGGCATCGTGTAAAACGATATTGTTGACACCCGGTATATATATATATATATATATATATATATATATATATATATATATATATACAGGGTTATTCACGCAACCCGTTCATTAAAAGTTTTTGATGATGCCATTTAGATAAAAATTTCAAATTTTGGGATTAAGGTAAGGTCAAGGGGTACTTCTTTTTTGAAATATTTTCAACTTCCTGTCATTTCCGGTTTAACCGGAAGTTGGTATCAACTTGCTTATTTTAAATGGAACACCCTGAATTTTACGATATTTTTCGATTCTACGGAGAATTTTAATGCTATTTTATGTAGCATGTCCTATACCTAGGTTCAAGCGTTCTTAAGATATTTGACCTTGAACCGAAAATGAGCCTTCGGGGCACCAAATTTTAAAATCTCATATTTTTGGAAGTTTTGAAGATATAATCTTTATATTTTGCAGACGACCGGTAAATAATCTTAGGTTTCTATCTTTTTTATTGAATTTGTCTATTTTTATACAGGGTGTCCTAAATTCAGCGGCAAACATTCACATTTTCAAGGCCGCTAAAGTCCGTTTTTTTAAATGGGACACCCTATAACTTTTTGCACTATCAAATGTAGAATTTCATTTTCTATCGAACTGTATTAAGGTTCCCTATACCTATTCGTAACCATTTTCGAAATAATTGGGTTTTATAAAAATATCGTATGTATTTGCTTAAATGTTTATATGTTCCAATGGTGAGCCATGGAAAAACAATTGAGATCCAATATCTAATATGACAGATGATTAGTATGCGTTATTTATCGAAAGCTATCAGTGATAAACTAAATCTTCTAAATCGAAATGGAAGCAAACGCTGATATTCTCAATCTATTTTATATTCATGGAGAATGTTATAAAATTTTGGAGAGAACGTGTCGTGTGTTTAATGAACGCCACCCTGATTTGCCGCCAATGAACAAGTCAAAATTCAAGAGGATTGAAACGAACTTTTTGTGTTTTGGCAAGGTTAAGTTACAAAAAATGTTCCGAAACTAGTGACAAATGCCGAGGATAACGTAATAAACACATTAGCTTATTTCCACGCAAACCCGCAAAGTTCAATACCGCCTGCAGAAAACGATTTGGAAATTTCTTCTTCATCTGTCCAAAGAATCTTGAGCGAACATCATATGCACCCTTATTCCTTCCATAACGTGCAAGCCTTGAGAGCTGGTGATGACGTCCGACGAGTAGAATTTTGCGAATTCATGTTTTTGATAATTCAAGAGGACCCTCAATTCCTTTCAAAAATATTTTGGACCGATGAAGCGAAATTTTCTAGAGAAGGAATAACAAATAGAAGAAACGAACATTTCTGGGCAGTAGAAAATCCGCACGCTTTACTCGAAACGCGTTCTCAAGAGAGGTTTAGCTTCAATGTTTTCGGTATAGTATTAAATGCTCAGGTGCGGTACTGTATTTATGAAGACAATTTAACAGTTTCTGAATTTATAGAAGAAATTCCTATTGGTGAGCTGCAAAATTATTGGTATCAATTAGATGGGGTACCAGCACATAATTCCGCTGCAGTTTATCTCCAATTATCTCGAATTTTTGAAGATCGTTGGATTGGTCCCAATGGCCCTTGGAGATGACCCCCGCGATCGCCTGATTTAACACCCCTAGACTTTTATTTATGGGGATTTATCAAAGGTAAAGTCTATCCTTCCCCAGTAAATAACCAACAAGATTTACTGGACAGGATACGAACAGCTTTTGCCGAATTAGAAAACGGACAAATTCAACGGGCCACAGCAACTGTACAAAAAAGAATTGAAATGTGTCTTCAAATGAACGGACAGCATACAGAACATTTGTTATAATTCAATTTTATTATTTTATTTATTTATTGTTGATTGTTAGATTGCTATAATTTTTAAGTTCACTAAAACAAGTTTAGAACAGTCTCGAACTTAGTAGATATGGTTAAAAATAATGTAGACAATTTATTAAATTTTTTATAACTTTAACTTTTCCGAAACGAAACAATTTCGTTTGAATCCTCTTCAATTTTCTTTTGTTCATTGGCGATAAATGAGAATGTTTTTCATTAAAAACATGGCACGTTCTCTCCAATATTTTGTAACATTCTCTGCGAATATAAAATAAATTGAGAATATCAGCTTTTGAGTGTTATTTTATTTTAATTTAAAAGTTTCAAATCAGCTGTCATGTTGAATGGAAAAGCACAACAATTGTTTTTCCATGGCTTACTACGGGAAGGTGTAAGCATTTAGCAAATACATATGATAGTATAATAAAAACCTGATTATTTCGAAAATGGTTACGAATAGGTATAGGGAACCTTAATACAGTTCGATAGAAAATTAAATTCTACTTTGATAGTGCATAAAGTTATAGGGTGTCCCATTTAAAAAAACGGACTTTAGCGGCTTTGAAAATGTGAATGTTTGCCGCTGAATTTAGGACACCCTGTATAAAAATAGACAAATTCGATAAAAAAAATAGAAACCTAAGATTATTTACCGATCGTCTGCAAAATATGAAGATTATATCTTCAAAACTTACCAAAATATGAGATTTTAAAATTTGGTACCGCGAAGGTTCATTTTTGGTTCAAGGTCAAGTATCTTAAGAACGCTTGAACCTAGGTATAGGATATGCTACATAAAATAGCATTAGAATTATCCGTAGAATCCAAATATATCATAAAATACAGGGTGTTCCGTTTAAAATAAGCAAGTTGATACCAACTTCCGGTTAAACCGGAAGTGACAGGAAGTTGAAAATATTTCAAAAAAGAAGTACCCCTTGAGCTTACCTTAATCCCAAAATTTGAAATTTTTATCTAAATGGCATCATCAAAAACTTTTAATGAACGGGTTGCGTGAATAACCCTGTATATATATATATATATATATATATATATATATATATATATATATGTATATTGAATTTTTTGAATTTCAGTTAAGGGGGAATTTTGAAGTCGGATAGCTCAAAAACTACCGATCCATTTATAGACATATCACATATATTTGGAAAGAGAATAATATAGAAAATGTAAAAAATCAAAAATATACAATGCATTTCATTAAAAGAAACCAAAATTTGGTATGGTACTAGTTTCTAACTCACCCTGTTTATTCAAAATTATTTTTTCTAGGAAGTTTCCTGAAATCCATACAAATTTTGTATTTATTATTTTTATATCTACAAAAATAAACACTGAAAATGGGTCGCGAAATATGATGATGACCCTGTAAAATTAAAACGGTATACCGTCGAGAAATTTTCAAAATTCTGAACACTTACGAAGATACTAGTAATAAAACCAAAAATTATAATTTCAATTTTCTTTTTTACTGGCTTAATTTCAAATAATAAATTAAAATAAGTTTTACATTCTCATTGCAACTTTCTATCGTCTACAAAACTGTAAGTTCAGAATCTAATTTCGACGTTTCGTATACTGGCGACGATAATCAGGTCAATTTTTTAAATACGAACATGTATTTTTTATTGCAGTTTTATATACTACAAAGCTTACCTGATTCTACTAGAATATTAGTTTAATGGCATTGAAACGTTTCGAATCAAATAAAACATCTTCAATAATTTTTTTTCCTTCAGATAGCTCCAATAACCCCTGCCCAAATAATAAACGAAAATGTATACTGGTGATGTCCTGAATGCACTCCTTTTTATTCAAAACACAGCTTACAAGTAGTATAGGTAAACACTCCATAATCCATAACTTTAACTTTCCAATAACCACTTTTCAGGCCCAAGGTCGAGAACTATTTTGATCCTGTAAAATGTCCAAGGTATTCTCAATTGTTGGTAAGGGAAAGCTATCTTTCTTTGTGACGTCATTGAGTCTGTGAAAGTCGACACAAAATCTGGTGGAACTATCTTTTTTATTAACCAGGGCTACTGGTAACGACCAGGGACTTTGCGATGACTCTATATTGTCTTGTTTTCTCTTATCCTCAAGCATTTGATCAACTTCATGCCGCTTTATCAAAGATAATCATGTTGGAAGCTGATTTATCGGCGCTGCATCACCAGTATTAATTCGATGTTGAACTATGTTGATTTTTCTTAAGTCGCTGTCAGACAAAGAGTTCTTTAAGATTTCGAAGAAGGTCTCCAGGTTGAAGTGTGTTATCATAAAAATTGTGGGAAAGAAAATCCATACTCACTTCAAAAACGTTTAATAAATTTCTCAACACGTTTCGACAAAATTATGTCATTATCAAGAGAATCTGAAAGAAAAAAAAGAGAGGGGGGGGTTTATTGTATTGTGTTATGTAAAGAACAAGTTTTATCTGTTGTTTGTAATATGATATGTGCTAGCACCTTGTTTGGTTTGTATAAGACTGTAAGTAATCTGTGTAGATAACAATTAATTATTTGAAAATATATTTTACCACTTTATAACTAGACCAAAACATATAATATCGATACTATTCAGTCTTAGAATGCTTCCTTTTTCTTTCAGATTCTCTTGATAATAACATAATTTTGTCGAAACGCTTTGAGAAATTTATTAAACGTTTTTGAAGTGAATATGGATTTTCTTTCCCACAATTTCTATAAAAGAGTTCTTTGCCTGACAGCGAAGTTAGAAGTTCTTCCAATTTGGACACCTGAACTTTATTCAGTAAATGTTGTGAAGATTTCAGCAGGTCTTGAAGTACCTTAAGTAAATTATTTACAGCTCCTGAAAGTGACAAGTTTGTACAGGTAAATATTGTATTAGCAGGTTGACAGGTTCCGATCTTGTCACTCTTTTTGACTTGCTGAGGATATTCTTTAATGTTCAGCATTTTGACAAATATCGTATTTTTTCGATATAGACTCAAGGTTTTTGCTGGTAAAATTCTCTTTGCATGTAGCAGATAGTCCTAACATCTGGAATCTGTGGTGGAAGATAGATCAAAATACAAGAGTTCTAACCACACTACACCACAACTTGTTACGTTCTGGAAGCGTGTTTCGCTAACCAAGTTAGCATCATCAGCAGATGATATAAACTAAAGTAAGTTATCCTAACCGAGACTATTTATAGGTAAATGTGGTCACACCCGACTGCACCGTTGTCAAGTAAGCAATAGAGAGGACTATAGGGAATAGGCCCTCTGTCTCTATTTACTGCTTTCTTACCACATTTAACTATTTCTATACTCTCAAATGCATCCAATAATCTATTATTAGATACATTTTTAATTAACTTAAGATTATTTATTCCTATTTGGTGATTGTTTTCCAAAGCATGTTGGGCAACGCTTGACTTTTCTGTTCTTCTGTATCTTAAATCAGCCATGTGTTCTTTAAAACGAATGTTTATGGAGCGTTTAGTTTGCCCAACATATTTTAGATCGCAGTCATTACAGCTAATTTCATAGATGCCACTCCTCTCCTTCAAGTTGACTTTGTCTTTAGGGTTTCCAAGAATATTTAGCAAACTGTTCTCCGTTTTGTAGGCTACTCTAAAACCTACATTTGTAAATACTTTTTCTAGACCTCTCGTGTATGTGCGATCATATCGGATTACTATGAACTTATTGGGAGCCTCAGGTGCTTGAAGAGTAGTGGCATTTTTTAACATTTTCTTATTCTTATGTCTATGTACTAATTTATGTACAAAATGATCATTATATTCATTACTTTTAGCTAGATTTTTAATCCCATTCATTTCATTGTTAAAACGTTGTTTACTTAATGGAAAATTGACCTGTGAGTTAAGAAATGAAATGCTGTCATTTTGTGTTGACGGCAATGAAATGAGTCGGATGTTATATACCTAAACATATAAACATCAAATTCTAATTTATCGTTATTTCTAATAAATGACGTGTCGAGAAAAGGTAATTGCCCATTGTTCTCCTTTTCGTACGTAAAATTAATGGAAGTATCCAATTTTTTTGTTTTAGTATCAAAAATAGCAAATATATCGTCTACGACCTATACCACACCCTTGGGAAATACTTGAGTTCTTTTTTGGATTGGGTTTCTAATCCACCCATAAACAAATTTGCAACGAACGGAGATAAGCAATTTCCCATCGCAGTTACCTCAAGTTGTTTATAATATTTATTGTTGAACTGAAAAAAATTTGATTCATACAATAATTTTGTGAGAAGCAAATATTCATCAATAATTTCTTTTTTCAAATTATTGAATTCAAGTAGTTCCTTTAGGTACTCTGAAGCTAGTGGTATGGGTACACTAGGAAACAATGAGCTTACATCAAAAGATATTAAAATTTCACCTTCTTTTAAGTGAACATTCTTAATTTTATCTAAGAATTCTAACGAGTTAGTAACCTCAAAGTTATCGTACGAGATATTCAATTTGCTAAATTCTTCCATTAACCATTTTGAAATATTGTACGTTGGTGATCCAACAGCTGAAACAATAGGTCTCATGGGAAGTCCATGACAACGGTGCAGTCGGGTGCAACCAAGTGTGACCACATTTGCCTATAAATAGTCTCGGTTAGGATAAGTTACTTTAGCTTATATCATCTGCTGATGATGCTAACTTGGTTAGCGAAACTCGCATCCAGAACGTAACAAGTTGTGGTGTGGTTAGAACTCTTGTATTTTGATGTAGTAGACAGTCTTGAATTGGTTCGAACAAAATAATTTCTTCATCTAAGTCGTCAAGTACTGCTTTGACTACACATTCCTACCTCGCAGGTGAATTAACATCTTCTAGCAAAACAACTTCTCAGATAGTGGAATTATTTCTTCGTGGCATAACTATTTCTTCATTTTTCGTACGGAGGACTCGTTGAGGTATGTCAAGGACAAATGGTTCATAGTATCAAGACCAAGTATGACGTCATCCATTATATTTGCGACGAAAACAGCGTGTATGAAGATAGTGTTGCCCAGGGTTACTTCAGCTTCATGGATGCCTTTCATAGGTACGATTTCACCGTTGGCGGTTTCCAAGACATATTTTTTGTATGGATTTTTTGTCTTGTAAGGATCTATAATGTCTGGCCTTACGATGGTGTGTTGAACCGGTATCTAGTACCATTTCACAGTCCCAGCCGCGTATCTTCCCCGATACTACCAAGCTAAAGCCATTATTCTGCAGCAAGGTCACAGTTACGAGAAAAATGCAGGAGGAGTAGTTTACTCAAAATTGATTTTTACCTCATATGCGCTAAGAATTTGGATTATTTAACACATTTGTATTACCGATTTTTCCGAAATTAAGGTGTTCTTTACCCAGATCTACGCCAATGAACTATTTGTAAAGTTTAAAATTGACCTAAAGTAAAGTGGTTTTATTATGATTAATAAATATCATTTGACATTAATTAATAAAATGGAAAAAAAATACAAAAAAAATTAAACACCCTATATTTTAAAAACGAGGCAACATTCGAAAAGCTTTTATACCACATTTTCGGCTTAAATTTAGATAAGGGGCATACCCATTCATTTTGTCGTTGTTGCAAGCAGTTAAAAAACAAAGCGATACACGAAAACAACTCAAGTAATAAAAAAACGTGTGCCTTTAGTTTCTTAATCTGAAAAAAATATAAATATTACACAAAAAGTCAGTGGCGTATATTTTTTCTCAATAATGTTGGTTAAACTGCTCCTCGGGACGCCACTGGACTTAATAATTTATATTTATTTATGGCTAAATAAGCCCCTTGTCACTATAAATAACGTGACCAAGTTTCAACAAAATTGAACAAAGGAAATTTAAAATAAAAATGAAAAATCGATTTAAAAAAAGCTGCACTTTCGTTTTAAACCTAAGTGAAGATTCGCCTCTTTTATTTTGTCAGAGAGGTTAGGAAACACCCTGTATACTGTCTTTTAATATATTATGTAGTCATCAACACAGCCTCAATATTTACCTTTAAGGCTTTTTTGACACTAGTAATTAAAGCAGTTTGTCAGATATTTATCTTTTCAGTACATTTTCTATTACTGTGCATGCGCATTATAGTTTATCGAGCTGTCTTCTACAGGGTGTTAAAAAAGTACGCTGACAAACTTCAAGGGACGATTCCTCGCATTATTTTAAGACAAAAAGTTCATATAAACATAGTTCTGAAAACGAATAGTTTTCAAGATACAGGGTGTTAAATTTCTATGAAAAAAAATGTTTTTCTATCATAACTTTTATACCACTCTAGATATTTTTATTAAATTTGGTGTACATATTTTACCTATTAAAGAGCAGTTTTTGATGCAAAAGTATTTTTTAAATTTCTACCAGTGGCGTTCGTACGGAGTTTGGAAGAATGTTTATTAAGAAAAAAATGATACGCCACTGCTTTTTCTAAAAACAAAAATTATTTTTGAAATTCCCATTTAATTTTAAGCAAATTTGGTCTCTAGACTTACCTTCGTACGACGCACAATTTTTATGTAAAAAAATAAAAACAATTTTCATACATCTACTGCAATCCGAATCCAATTTGCAAGGATAATTTTTTGTAAAATCCGCTACTGTTTAATTTTTATGAAACATACCTATTTGGAAGTGGGCACGCGTAATGCTGTGGTTAGAATAAAACATTAAATAAATAAAAAAAAACTAAACAACACCAAGACGTTTATTAATAAAATAATTGTAAACCAAACATAACTTAACCAACCTTACAAATAATAATTTCACAGAATTTAATTTTAAAGTAACTGCTGGAAATGGCCTCCCCCGACTTCAATACATGCGTTTGTACGCCTTATTAGCGACTGGCGAACCCTTTCGAAAATACCAGGAGTGTTCCTAATAATTTCACAGGACTCTTCTATCCGATTTCGTAGATCGTCTTCGCTTCGAACTGGTGTTGTGTAAACTAATGCTTTAAGGTCTCCCCAGAGAAAGAAATCTATCGGATTAATATCAGGTGACCTGGGTGGCCAAAATTGTGGTCCTGCACGCCCAATCCAGCGATCGGTATAATTTTGATCTAGGTACTGACGTGCCACTAAACTGAAGTGCGGTGGAGCACCGTCATGCATAAACCACATAGAACGCCTTTGCCTTAGTGGAACATCTTCCAAAAGTTCAGGTAAAACATGTTCAATAAATTGTCTATACTCCTCACCAGTAAGCCTGCTAGGCAGAAAGTGAGGCCCGATAAGGAAATCTCCTACAACTCCAATCCAAACATTTACAGAAAACTGCTCTTGGAAATGATTTTCAATTATGGCGTGAGGATTTTCATCGGCCCACACATGATTGTTATGAAAGTTTATGATTGCGTTACGGGAAAAACATGCCTCGTCCGTAAACAACACCTGAGATAAAAACCTTGGATTTTGCATTAACTTATTTCCTACCCACCTACAAAAAGCCACTCTTAGAGGAAAATCTCTTGGCAAAAGAGCTTGGACATGTTGCGAATGATATGGATAAAGTTGTTGATCCTTTAAAATTTGCCATACTAATACGTGAGTAATGTTTAATTCAGTCGCAATTTTTCTCGTACTAGTTTCTGGGTTTTCATCAATTGCATTTAGGACAGCTTCCTCTATCTGAACCGTTCTTACTGTTCTTGGTCTCCCTATAAGGGCAGCAGACTTCTTAAAACTACCCGTTTCACAAAGTTTGGAGTGAATATTTGCAAAAAATTGTCTGTTAGGTAGTGGACGGTCAGGATATCTTTCTTGATACATCCGTCTAGCGGCGCGAGCGTTACCATCAGCCATTCCATACACGAAATGCATGTCTGCCATTTCACGGTTTGTAAACTGAACCATTTTTACCGAAAGAAAATTAAATAAACTTTTAAAAATTACACAAGTGCACCTTTATTAATAGTTTTGACAACTGTCATGTTATTGTTATAAACAAACGAAGAACTGTCGTTTAGCAAAGCAAAGCCCACCTTGACAATTTAGGTTTCTTTGTCTACTGAATTAAATTGCAGTTTGTTTCTTAAATTTTCCTACCAAATTGTTAGTTCTATTAAAAAAAATACATTTAGAAATGAGGGTTTAATAGTGAATTGTAATAAATTAAAAAAAGGAAAATTAAGCTCGCGAATGGCAAATACAAATCACAAGTGTTGGCGCAAAAAAGTTTGGGAGATAAAAGGGGACATGACCCAGAATCACTCAGTAGATTATTCCAAATTTATAATTATTTCTTTTTATGGGTACTACTAACAGCATTACGCGTGCCAACTTTCAAATAATATGTTTAATAAAAATAAACAGAAGCGGATTTTACATAAAATTACCATTGCAAAATTGCATTTGGATTGCAATGATTTTTATTTTTTTACGCGAAAACCGTGTGTCGTACAAAAGTAAGTCTGGAGACCAAATTTTCTTTAAATTAAACGGAGATTTCAAAAATAATTTTTGTTTTCAAAAGAAGCAGTGGCGTATCTTTTTTTTCCTAAAAAATATTAATTTCAAACCCCGTAGGGACGCCACTGGAAGAAATAAAAAAAAACCTTTTGCATCAAACACTGTCCTTTAATGGGTAAAAGATGCACACCAAATTTGATAAACATACCTAGAGTGTTATAAAAGCTATAATAGAAAAACAAGTTTTTTCTTAGAACTTTAACACCCTGTATCTTGAAAACTATTCGTTTTCAGAACTATGTTTATATAAACTTTTTGTCTTAGAATAATGCGAGGAATCGTCCCTTGAAGTTTGGCAGCGTACTTTTTTAA
Source organism: Kuschelorhynchus macadamiae (assembly GCA_030620095.1). Classification (NCBI taxonomy): domain Eukaryota; kingdom Metazoa; phylum Arthropoda; class Insecta; order Coleoptera; family Curculionidae; genus Kuschelorhynchus; species Kuschelorhynchus macadamiae. The sequence continues at coordinate 1,275,929 of JAUTXW010000521.1, read as the reverse complement.
CACCCTGTATATTAAAACCCTATATAAATACAAGTCGAAAAAAGAATCTTCTTTTTTTTTTGAAGTCGGCTAAAAATTTAATTGAAAGCGTTTTCAGTTTAAAAATCATACTTGTTTTGTGAAGTTCCTCTATGAGATCTTCGATGACGGGTCCCGAATATATATCGGGAGATAACAGTTTCGGTAGTGCCCTTGAAGCTGCAGCGTCACTCAAAACTTCTGCCTTGACAAATTCCGGAGGTCTTTTTGATTTGCTTGAAGTTATGAGAGTTTTTTCACGATGTTCCTTAAAAATACAGATTTATTTATTTTTTGGCTAACTTGTAATAAAAAGCCCTTAAAACACGTACCTTTCCTTCAGGTTTAGACGTTCTCATCCTTCCTCTAAATATTTTTCGTCCTCTTACTTGCAAGTTCATGCCCAAGTACGGAGGCGTTTTCGGATAGTTTTGTTTGTAGATCATCTCGAAAAGGCCTGTGTCTGCATTCGAATCTTTTCTTCTATCTATGACAACTGGAAAATTATTCAATAATTAAACTGTAAATTCACTAATATAGAATGGAAGCTTTGGTCATTGAAGAAATCATGATTCTCTACAGTGAATGTACTCAGGGCTCGGCTAAGGCTCGGTGAGATTCACGCGGTGTTCATCGAACCCTGACTTGTTAAAGATATTGGGCAGTAAATAATTGTTTATTTCGAATGACCACTTTACCTATTTATGGTACAGATAAGTTAAAGGTTGGTATTTCCACAGGAAGCTAGATCTGTAAATATGTTTCACGCTTTTCAATAAATTAGTAAATTCTTAATGAGTTATTACAATAATCTTTCTCATAAAAAAACTTCGCACTGCTTTATATATGGCGGTCCAATAGTGTGTTCAAGTCCAATAGCTCGGTTATTGTATGAATTAAAAACAAAATTAGCGACAGTTGTAGGGATTGCTGTCAGCTACAGCCTAAAATTACTTTCGAGTTTACAGGGTTGAGGATAAGTTTGCCACAAACCAAACTTACATTTTTTTAAATGGTTGTATATTGTTTTATTTTCAGATTCATACCTTTTTGGCCATTCACCCAATATAGGATTTGTGGGGTCTATGGAGGATTTATGGCCACTTTTCGGAAATATCAGAGATACATTTGACGCCCTGTATTATTCTAATGCGTTAGCATAAATAATTTTAGCATGGTAAAAACTTCCAGATGTAGTCTTCTTTCAACTGCGGTATTTTTCTTTAGCATTCTTTAATAACGGTATACAGTGTAAATAAAAATCCTGGATGCAAATGCTCTGGATTAATTTAAATGAAACGCCCCTGTATATTATTATATTTCCAGATTCCTCCCTTTTTGGCCCTTCACCCAATATAAAGTTGGTGGGCCATAAATCTTGAACGACTCTGTATAGACCCCACAAAAAGGGAGGAATCTGAAAATAAAACAATATACAGAGTGTTCTTTTAAAAAAATGTAAATTTGGTTTGCGGCAAACATAGCCTCAACCCTGTATAATGAAAATCTATTTTAGGTTGCAGCTCCCAGCAGTCCCTATAACTTTCGTTATGAATTTTTTTTTCTAGTTTCCACCATAACCGTACTGTTGGACTACCCTGTACAGGGTGGTCGAAATTGGTCTGTTTTAACAGAGAAAACCTATTTCCTGACTAGATAGAGCAAAACTGACTTAGGTGTCATGGGCTCGATTTCTGAGAAATGTTTAATGGCAAAAACCGCCTGTCGATATTTTCACTGCCAACTGAGATATAGGGCGTTTTTCAATTTTCGGCCATTTTGAAAATTGTCCATAACTTTTTTATTTTGCGGAATATTAACATTCTGCAAAGACATTCTAAAGGCACTTTTTTATGTGCAATCCAGTGGCATACTCAGATTTTTTCTATAGTTGTCCGTTTTATCATAAATAGGCAAAACTTTTTTTTTTCAAATGGAAATCATAGTTGGCTATAAATTATAAAAAATGCTCGCGTTTAGCCCTTTTCAGTGATATAAAGTTGTAGGTACTTATTTTCAAAAATAACGAAAATATTAGGTGTTTTTGGTTTACATCGAAGTAGGCTTTGATTTGTGATGACAATATCTCAATTATGTATTGTTAAGATTTATAGTTTGTTAGCAACTTAAACACAACTTTAAATAACACTAGCTAACGTTATTTTAATTATTTATTATTAATTTTTTTTATTTTTTTTTGTTTACATAGCAAATTTGAACAAAATTAACAAACTAAACTACTATTTACAGCTACAAGTGAAAATAAAAAATAATTATGAAAATCTAGGTATTTAGTTAGATAGGTTTCTGATAAATATATTTAGAGAAGTTGTTCAAATTGAGCCCCTCCCTGTTGAATACAAACTAAGCATCTTTTGCGTACCGAGTTGCAACTATTTATTAGTTCAACTGGGCTAATAGATGCAAAAGCTTGCCTAGTGGCCTCTTGCAATTCTTCTTTTGTGTGAAAGGTTCTTCCTTTAAATATCAAGTCCTTCAATCTTCCCCACAAAAAAAAATCTAAGGGAGTTAAGTCACAGGACCTAGCAGGCCAAGGTATGGGGCCCCACGTACCAATCCAATTTTCTCGAAATTCGAAGTTTAAAAGATCAGTTGTGATCCTTGCATTGTGCGGGGGACAACCATCTTGTTGATAGTAGATATTTCTGGCATCAGCTAAAGGTATGTCTTCCAACAAAGGGACAATATATGTGCGCAAAATATTTACATAATCATCTGCAGTTAAATTTCCATCGTAAAAATAAGGTCCCACAAATCTTCCTCGGAATATCCCCACCCATATATTGAATCCACACCGACCTTGCCGGTCTTGTTGCACAACTACGTGTGGATTTTCAGTGGACCAGTGATATGAATTATATCTATTAAATATACCAGAAGTATCTACTCTGGATTCATCACTCCAAATAATATTTAATGGAAAATTCTCATTCTCCATGAATTTTTGCTCATACCACTGACAAAATCTCAATCTTCTAGCGGCGTCCCCTTCACGGAGTTGATGAACTCTTCTCGTTCTGTACGGTTTGAATTTATGTTTTTTGAGTATTTTTAAAACGGTGGTCTTTGGAACATTCGTTATATTAGCCAATGTTCGAGAGGAGGTGCCAGGATGATCTAATACCTCACCAATTATATTTAGCTGCTGGATTTCCTTTTCTTCCTTTAGTTCATAATGTCTTGTTCCTAACTTTTTAAAACTTCCGTAATTTACTAAATTACTTTTTAATGTTTGATAAATTCGGTTATCCGGTTGACGTCGCTCGGGAAATGTATTAAAATATAATTCACTAGCTGCTTCAGGAACTTCGTTAGATAATATGTAACATTTTAACATATCATACTTTTCATAATTCTCAAACATATTTTGTCAGCAACTTAACACAACTTTATAAAGATAACACCAAAACGCAATAATTACACCAGACTACAGTAATCTGACAGCAATATATTCAAAATATTGAACGCGCGTCATTATTCCAAGGCCTACTTCGATGTAAACCAAAAACACCTAATATTTTCGTTATTTTTGAAAATAAGTACCTACAACTTTATATCACTGAAAAGGGCTAAACGCGAGCATTTTTTATAATTTATAGCCAACTATGATTTCCATTTGAAAAAAAAAGTTTTGCCTATTTATGATAAAACGGACAACTATAGAAAAAATCTGAGTATGCCACTGGATTGCACATAAAAAAGTGCCTTTAGAATGTCTTTGCAGAATGTTAATATTCCGCAAAATAAAAAAGTTATGGAAAATTTTCAAAATGGCCGAAAATTGAAAAACGCCCTATATCTCAGTTGGCAGTGAAAATATCGGCAGGCGGTTTTTGCCATTAAACATTTCTCAGAAATCGAGCCCATGACACCTAAGTCAGTTTTGCTCTATCTAGTCAGGGAATAGGTTTTCTCTGTTAAAACAGACCAATTTCGACCACCCGGTACATTTGTTTGAAGCACTGGAACAATAATATTTCCAAACATTTTCTGAAAAAAAATAATAAAAACGAGTACGTAAAAAGGATCCTAATTGGGACGCAAGAAAAATTTATTAGTTTGAACAAATTACTTTTGTACTTAATAAAATGAAAACTGTTCTGGGATCTTTATTATAACCAATGACATGGAAATAACATAGACCCAGTTGTTTACATTTTGGAGGAATCTAACATTAACCCTGTTTGCCAAACCGTTACTGCGGCCAGATTATAACGGATATCATCCTTTGTACTATTACCTAAATAAACAAGGAATTCCAGAAATCCTCAGTATAAATTTCCATATAGAATATTTTAAAACTGATAATTAAATAGCTTAATATAAATAACTGAAACCGAATTGGTTTTAAATGTAATTTAAATCTTCTGTAATTATTATTCCTTATTTCAAGAAATAAAGCCCAGAATAGTCGGCAACGTCGGAATTCTACCTTTTTCGAGTTTACTACAGATTTCTTTCGGGATCATAAGGAATACGCCGAAGGCGGTCGTAGTCAGGGTTCTTCCAAAGCGTACTTTTGAACCAAATTTTGCACACTTGGAAAATATTTGGCACTATGGTACATCTTTCGTCTTTTTGGCACAATTTATCATTCTTAATATTAACTAATTTACTTGCAGGTATCACAATATCATTAAAAAAAAAATTATATACGAAATTTAACGACATATCTTTTAATAAATACCATAATAGGTCGTTTAAATAATTTTGTGTTACAAGTCACAGCATGGCTTTTTACGTCAACGCAGGTGGTAGTATGAGCGGCGTGAAATAGAAATCGACGCGTGGCTCCATAGAGAAAGAGATAGCTTTACCTCGTGGGGTCGGGAAAATATTAGATGAAATTGTTTGTTTTTTCCGTCTGTCCAGGCTAGTTGCCTATTTGTCTGACTGTCTTAACAGTATTAAAAGCGGAAAGCCTGGCTATTCAGTCGCTCAAAGTTAATGATTCGAGGGTCGAGTCAATTTTGAATAAAGACGGTTATTTTATTTAAAGAATTTCCTGGATAGCGGTAGCTGTCAGCAGTGTATTCCAAATCTTTATATAATCATTTCGCTACTTGTTTTTGTCTTGTATGGTAACGGATTAATTCAGTTAAAAATCGGAAGTGTATGAAGTCAGTTCAACCACGTAGCTTTAAGTACCCAGTAATGTTATTGTTAGCAGACGTTCGAGATATCCATGGGCGTGCTGGAAACCTAGATAGGACACGAGCTGTGGGCGTGGGGGATGATCATATCTACTGGTGTGAACTTGGCAGCCAAAAGTTAGCAGCTAAACTGCTGATGACATTTTAATAATATTCCGTAAAAGGTTATAATGCATTTCAGTTTTTTTGAAAAATAGGCAATGAAACCTTTAACCGTTTAATTTTAATATTTTAGTAGATATTAAACAACGGGCCAATATGATTACTGAGCACAGGCTTAAGGAGTCGTTTAAAATTTACATTATTTTGGTTGGCAGCAATGTTCTCTCAATTTTTCGAATATACATAAAATTCAAAGACATCCATTTTTTTAGATTAATAAGTTTAATATTTATTTAGTAAATAAGTGCTATAATTGCACGAGCATAGGCAGCAATTTGTTCCGTGTATCAAGTACAATATTTGCTGAAACAAATTTACTTATTTCAGTAACACACTTCACTTGATTTTTATATTTATTCTAGTTAATATAAAGGCCTTAAATAATTCGGAAGCCGTCAAAAGATGCTTAGGTTACTATAAGACACATTAGGCAAAACGCTAATTGTTTATATAGAGAATGACTCGAGAGACTTCAAATAGTGTCTAATTTATATTATAGCAAAAATTTTGTTACATGTACATACATATACATGCCTATTTTTTTTTGCAGACAATCTAAACATACTGCCAACTTGTTTTTTATATATGTTTTAGCTAATATGTAGGCCTAATTAATGGACATATAAAGAATGACCCGCTAGAAAGAGTGTCTAATTTATATTAAGGTAGAATTTATTACATGTGAGCGCATATACATATTTATTTTATACGCTCACATGTAATATAATCTACTTTAATGTAAATTAGACACTCTTTGATGGTTGGCGGGTCATTCTCTATATTATAATTGACGGTATGTCTAGTTTTTCTCTTATAACTATTAATTAGGTCTATACTAAACTACATTTGTTAAAAATGATTATAAATATATGAAAATACAAGAGTTCTAACCACACTACACCACAACTGGTCACGTTCTGGACGCGCGTTTCGATAACCAAGTTAGCATCATCAGCAGATGATATCAACTGTTTATATTATCTGCTGATGATGCTAACTTGGTTAGCGAAATGCGCGTCCAAAACGAAACAAGTTGTGGTATAATGTGGTTAGAACTCTTGTATTTTGATCTATCTTCCACCACAGGTTCCAGTGTTAGGGATTATAACGTTGTTTTACTTTACAGTTTCAATTTTCTGCAGTACTTCAATGTTATTAATTATTTTGCGTTTAATAAGTATGTATATATACATACACAACATATAAATATATATTATAAATATAATTCATATAATTCATGGATGCTATAATGGTCAAAATAGAAAATAGTAATGTTGTTAAAAAAGAAATCGCTAACGGAAACTGAGGATGTACAACCTTAATCGTAGTACTACATACAAATTTAATTTGGTACACTTTTACGAAATTTGGTACAATTCAACATAACCGTTTGATACAAAAATTTTAAGCTACGGAACAACCCTGGTCGTAGTCACTCAAGATTTCGACGCATTTGATATGCGGCGTTGTAATTATTCTAGTTGGGAAAATCAGTGTTTTTCAGAAATCCAAGTGTTTTGTGTGGCTATTTTCAAGAATCTGCTTAAAAAACTTTAAGAAAATAGTGCGAACTTGCACGATTGGACGATTTAAACCCAGAAGTTTTTTTTCGAAGGAGGTAAGGTTATATCATACCAGTGCTGTAGTTGACAGGTAAAATCACCGTCTAATAGCGTTCTTATATTTGCAATTAAATTAAATTCTTATAACTTCAACTTATCTATAAAGTCGAAGATACTGACGATAAACGGAGTACAGCGTTTTGCTAATTTATATATTTGTGAAAAGTCTCAAATATTCCTGTAACATTTCTCAAACCACCTTTTTTGAGGGGTTAATAAACAACATAAATATACTATTTGGTAAAGCATAGGTAATAAATTTTAATTGAGTAAGCTGTAAGACCCATTATTTTATGTATGTCATTAATTACTTCAGGATGGTTTGCATTTTGGATGAAATTTTCGAGAAATATTTAGGGTAGTGTCGGAGTTCTCATATAGCAAGCATATACAAAAAACGAAAATAACGGAATGGCGTTACTTTTCAATTTTTCATTTACTAGAAATTTGAATTTGAAATGCTTTAATTTATTGCCCAAAAATTTGGTTTTTAAAAATAAGTAATCAAAATAGTAAATAAAAACCATCCTGAGGTACATTATCCCAACTAGGGGGAATTTTTTTTTATCAGGTGATTTCGGTAATATAAATAAAAATGTAATATATTATAACGAATGTTAAAAATATTAAACATCTTGGCACAAAATATTTATACTGGCAATAAGTGAAATGTATAGCGGGGAAGGTGGATGGTAGGAAAAAAGGGAGTAAATTGAGGGATAAATACTGTAAAGATATTGTTTTTCATAATATGGTTTTCGTGTTTTTTAGGGATACGAAGTTCAATTTTGTATTCATATTAATATTGGGCCATGTTTATTGCTGATTTTCTGTAAATATGAATAGATCCAATACATGTAAAGGTGGTGCATTTTTATATAATATTACTTGCCGCGAGCCTGGCAAACTTTTAAAAGTAGTGGACCCAAATTTTTACCTAACTTCGCGTAAATAGAATTAAAAGGTGTTAGAAAAAGGGTGGAATCAAAATGTTTTGAGAAACAAACCCGATTTTAAAAAATAGGTTGCATTAAAAAGTGACAAATTATATTTTATTACATATTTTCTATGAAGTCGGCGATAAACTGATGAAGAAAGGTATTAAAGAAGCTCTTGGTATAGACATCAAAACACGAAGTGGGTCCATGTAACAAAATTTAGATTTATCTTCATCTTTAGTAACAATAGTAATAAGAACTCACCCTGTTATTGGTTGTATTTCGTCATGGACATACTTGCTCTTCAATGACTAAGCTTATTGCTAATAATAAATATTGCCACATGAACCATTACATAAATATGTCTTTTGCAGACACGTAGCCAGGATTGCAATTTTAGGATTCGGGATCCAACCCTGTCAAAATCAATTCACTGACAAAGAAGAAGAATGCTTTTTATCACTTGTCGCTAGTCCCTTTGCATGTGCAACAAAATATGAAAAAAAAATTGCAGAAAAATAGTTATTTCCCAATATCTATTAAAACACTGCAGTTAGAGTAATTATGAAAATGTAAAAAATGTAGGTATATCCTGAGCAAATATGACCTTGGCGACTTTTGCTTAATATTTTTAGGTTTTATATATTTAATAGTATTTTAATAAATAAGTGCTTAGTCACTTTGTTAATATCGAGGTTAATGTGGTGTTATCTTCCATAGAGGGTCTGGTATGGTTCCATTAAAAATCTGGATTTCTTTACGGGGTAAATAATCATAAATGTATTCATCTTACTTTTTAGTACTCTCTCGAAATTCTAAAACATTATGATATTAGCTAGATATGTAGTATCTCTGGAAATCTTCAAATGCCAACTTTTAATGAGCGTTTACTTAAAAGTTCTTCTTTTTTTGAGAATTCTAAATATCCCTCACTGTCAAAATCGAATATTTTTTGGAGGTAATTATTTTCAATCCCCAAAGGTAAATTCAATAATTTTCTTATTCCTTAAATCGTGTTTTGTATACGTAAAGTTAAGAACTTCTAAATTGTGTGAAAATGGATTTGAAATTTTCAGCAGATACCATATATTCTAAGTTTAATAATAATAATAATAATAATTTTTGTTGGAATTATCATAAATTTGAAAAATGAAATTTATTTTCCTATCGATTTATGTTAGAAACTGTCGTACTTACGAAAAAATCATTAGGTGCGTCTTTGTTTAGGGTAGCCACTCTTAATTTGTTACATTTACATATTCGTTCACTCTGAAATATTTTGTCAGATATTGACAGAAAACAGTTTTTTATATATTTTATATAGTTATTGGTAAAATATTATTAAATCAGCTTCTAGCTAACATAAAGTTTAATTTAATTATTTTATATAGTTAATGAAATATTAAATTAATATGCTTTTATTTTGTCGATAATAATAGTTATTTGTTATTATATCAAACCGTTTATAAATAAATTATACCAAACTTTTAAAATTTGTTTTATTTTTATAAACCACGTGTCAGGGTGAAAATGTATAAAGAAGTGCAGCACCACTTTCAACCTTGTTATTTAAATTTTTATAAAAAAAATCAAGTTTCAAATTTAGTGTAAAATATTATACAGGGTGCTTCAGAATCACCAAAATGTTTTGATTTTTTTATTGAAACATCTTGCATTTTAATACATTTATTTACTTTTTCTATTATTGATTTCTTGATAAAAGTTGGTGGTTCAAAAAAAATATTTTTGATCGTAATAAACTGTAGATCAGGATGTTCATAAAAGTGGATTTCACTAACCCTTTCAAAAGAAATAAAATTTTGGTGACGGTAGTTTTAAGGGCCAATCGTAAATATAAACTGGGCAAAATTTTTTATATTATAGTTATGGAGATATTTAAGGTCCAACAGCAAAAAAACATTTTTTCTATTTAAATCTTTCCTTAGCTATTACTAATACGACATAACTAATACTAAACCTTTATTTACGATTTTTTATAGACTTTAAAACGGCCGCGGCAGTCACAAAAATTTTAATTTTTGAGATACACTTTTTCGTATCTTTTGAATGCCCTGTATATCTGACCTAAAGTTGAATGTTGTGAAAACTATTTTTTCGACAAGCACTAAGTTTTATCAAGAATAAAATTTTTCAAGAAATTGATAATAAAAAAGTTTCCCATTTAGAGCAGAATTTTCCACGACATATCTAAATTAATTGTTTTCAAGTTATTACTAAAACTCTCCCTTTTGCAATGTGAAGTCGTTCCTGTTCATCTTAGAACAAAAAACTGTCGTATCCACCATACTAATATTTGGGCTCAAAAAAATATAGCAAATAGTAAATTAACTCAAAAATAGCTACGCCACTGTTACGCCTCGCGAAGATATCTGAGAGCGTTGCAATTTTCACCGCAAACTATTTTTTATGCGATCAGTCTTTTTTCCACTCATACAGAACAACAAATTGATGTTTGATTCTATTTATTTCATTTTTAGGAATGAAATGCGGGGTCTATTTATTTTTGACGTCATTGATTATAACCGATTAAAATAATCTCGATTCAGCACCCTTGACCGAACGGAAAGAAAACGCTGCTATGGCTCATGCAAGATGCCTATCTGCAATTTGATATTCCTACGCCTATTTTTCGTTGTGGAATACTTTAAAATGGGTTGAGTCCAAATTCCTTAGTTGGAACAGATATAAGGCAATAAAAATGAGTAAAGAGTATGCTAATAAAAATACAGCGTATTACATTAGAATAAGTTGGGTGTACATACCGACAGGGGAAAGGTTTTTTTATAAGGTGAAAAAGCTTTATTAACGGGAGCGAGAAAGATAAGCATAATGTTTGGATCGGAAAGCTGCACTGAAGAAAAACATTTCCTTGTGCAAATAAAACAAAGGTCAATTTACTTGTATTATTCTGTTGCATGATTTGGTTTTAGGAACAGAATATTTTTAAGACGGATACTATGGAATGAGACATGATTGCAGTTTGTTTTGGGTTGTGCATGTAATTGCAATACGAAATTGAATAATTTGTTTGTTATTATGAAGTATATTAGACATTTAGCCTGAATTAGAAAATTATTTGAATATTTTTTTTTCATGTACTGGGTGGACATGTAAGTTCTATAAATACGCTAGGTAGTTATTAGGTGTTTGAGAAAAGTATTTCCTGAACAGATATAAGACGATACATTTGTTGTTTGATGTAAGTACATATCGAGTATAAAAGTCTGCCTGAATCTCTCCGAGTTCACGCAGTGTTCAGATCTCATGAGTCGTATTTCTAATTTGACGCGGTCTAATTTCAAGAACCATAATTTCTTTATTGTAGATTCCCCGCATAAATGCTTGAGAGATATACCTTTAACGATATCTTCCATACACTGCGGACACAATCTGCTGGTCACTGAGGTAGAAAAGGATAAATCTGGACTGCAGTTTATTTCTAGCAACCAAGGTGTAAAATCTTCAGTTAGCATAAAATCAGCGCCGTATATTTCGTATGTATTAGGTCTGCGATCCATTGTGTCTTGACTAGCTAACATTGCACAAACGATGCTCTCTCTCATTCCCGGAAAAATAACCTAAGTAAGTAAAAAAAAATATATTTTTCCATTTTACAAACATGAAAATTTATTTTTTAAATTCAGCTAAAGTTTCTGGTAAGAATATTAATAGTTGTTGATAGGCAACCAGCTAAATTTGAGGGCATATAATAAATAAAAAAATAGATCCTATGAAGATGTTGATCTCATTGCACTAGCAAAAGCCATATTGCACATTTAATTTTGAAATGAGTGCGAAAGGTCTTACTTTCCTACCGTCGCACAGTGATTCAGATTGTAATTCTTGCTGGACAATTTTTTTTGCTGTTAGTTAGCTAACTAATTGGATAAATTTATCTTTACATGTTATTTTAAAGCATTTCTGCAATTAACGGTATATTTTCAATAAGAAATTAAGATATAGATCCTATATACAGGGTGATTCAGAATCGGTCCATAATTTTATTCTTGACCTTTGCAACTAAAGTAAAAGAAGCTAAACTGAGCGTAAATTAATACATTTTATAGATTTTATTGACTCAAATTAGTTAACTGCATAAAATTATTATAATACAGGGTGTATCAAAAATTACTAAGAGTGTATTTTAACACGTGTCGAGATGTAAGTCCAAGTACTACACTATACATACAAGTGTTATTATAACGTTTTTAGTCAGCTATGAGCGAGTTTATACAGGGTATTCATTTAGAAACTTCCCACCCCGGATATTTCGAAATTTAAAAATTTGCCAATACTTTACTTTTTATTATGAATGTATTAGGATGAGAATTACTGATTATAGGTACTATAACAAAATTTTCATACTAACAAAAATAAACATCTTTAAAAAGTAACGCTGAACAAAAAATGGATAAAATCTAATCTAAATAGTATATTAATTAACACTTAACAGTTTTTTTTAATTAAGTTTTGTTTTTAATTCGTTTAAGTAACAAATTCTTATGATCTTATCGCTAGATACTTAAAAAAAATTAAAACTGGGAATCTGAGTCGTCAGAAGCATCGCTGCCGCTGTCATATCATACATTTTTGTCAGGTGGCTTTTTATCACATCTCTATTGATAATACCTTTTTGTCTGGGTGGCAAAGTTCTAATACTGGATATTAATGGATCCGAGGATACTAACAGAATATTTAAGAGGTCTTATGTTCTCGGTAATAACGGATTTCTTTATGACGAGCTTCTTGGGCGTCCTCGGACATTTGCCCAAGAGGTAGCATAAATAGATCAAGAACTTCTTTGCTATGAATAAGTATTTTATGTACACTCGGAGCCATAGGATACCACTCATATAATTTTATATATAAATCAGCTGTTTCCATTGCATACTCATGGAACTTTTTCGAATCGATATTATAATTACAATTTAACGTAGAAAGAATAACACTAAATCGATAAATTAAGTTCTCGTCTATACCTGTAATGCTGGCAGACATTTTCGGATCTCGGAAAAAGCGACGAGCAGTGTTGCCATCGTTTGTATTTCCAAAGCCTGATTTAGGCATATCTACTAAAAGTCCTGTTTTTTCCCGAAATCCGGAAATAATCTGTTTTTTTTTTCGTTTCGAATAAATTTTTATTTTCTTTTTGGACTCGCCAAGTTTTAAAGTCCAAACGATATGCTACGTGCAGCAGAAGTTCAAAAGACCTAATGTATGCATGTAATGTTGACAATCTTAAACTAATCGCTTCCGTCCTCAATTTACGTGATACCAAAGTAGGAATATCAATAAACTCTTTAGGACCCGCCTTACAAATACAACACTTTTGGGACGAGTTATCCATCAATGAGTTACAAACCTTTCCGTCAACCATAGTTTTATGTAACTGATGTTTGACGGAGAAGCTTGCTTTCTCGATAACAATTTTGGTTGGTAAGAGATTTTTGATTTGTTCATCCATATGGGCAAACTGTTCTTTAATAAGCGAATCTGTTTCTTTCACAAACTGTAATTTCACTGGCCTACAGAAACGGGTTGAAGATGTTCTCGGATTTTGCCAAATTATTTTTTTCTCAGATTTTGATTGATAGTAGAGCTGTAAAGGTACCAAACAGGTTGCAAAGATACTCGAGTCGTCCGATTCTTTTGATTCAATTCGTTGCTTATAATTATTGTAACTTCCACTACTATCTGCCCCCCACTTGAAATCCATTTGCAACTCTTTTAGGCTATTTTCGGCAGAGCAATCAAAAGATGACAAAAACACATCTCTCTGAAGTGCACTGATCCGTTCAATTGTGTGGTTTAATAGACTCTGTAAATTAATTTCGCCAGATTTTTCTGTTATGGATATATGGTTCTGAGAAGGATAGCAACTTTTTTTAGATTCAATAATTTTGTGGTAGCTTGGATAAAGATTACTAAGCCCTTTCTTTTTTGCTGATGTTCTTAATCCGATGTATTGATGACGTGTCAATTTTAAAGAAATAAACAACGCTAAAGCTTTATCAGGAGTATAAGACTGGTTTTGCTTCTTACTATTTTTCATCGTTTTTTTTTTAGTTGTGCAGCTCTGTTTGGAGAATACGCTATTTCGTGAAAGACACTTGCTACGTTTCTATGTCCGTCTGATCGAAGCTTCATTTCAGTGGCCATATAAAGTTCATTTTGACTAGTTTTTTTACTAAATTTTTCACTCTGCGCCTCTGGGTACGATTAGTCGCTTGGGAAAATGCTATTTTTGGCCGACCAGGCTTTTTAATTGTCGAAAAGTTTAGTTCTTCTTCAAGCCATTCTTCATTTTTTGCAACAAAATCTGATAAAAATCTTCGGCTTTCTTTCCATTTTTTCAGAAGCAGAATAGAGAAACTTTTTAGCTTACCCTGTATATTTTTTAAATTTTCATCATTGATATCTTTATCTTTAATATGTTCTTTTACGAAATGCATTAATTTCGCTTGCGACTGTGATGTTGTAGGTTGGAATTTACTGCCTTGTTTCAGCACATTAAACAAAACAGCTCGTTTAATGGATACGCGTCTCTCTAAAAAAGAGGTGAACACTCATTAATAGGCAAAAAGAGGCAAGCAAATCGAACATCATACCTTAGCAAAGATACCAAGAAACGTTTTTTAACTAATCATATTTAATAACTTTTGATAACTTGAAAACGCAAGCCTTCCCATTTTTCAATTTAAAAGATAGGTATCATTTTGCATGTGTACCCAAGAAAGCTATCAGAAGAAAAAAACATATATTGCAGAGCACGCTATATGTAAAAAATTTAAGTAAATACCTGGCAAAATCACATCCATTTTCCAAAAATTCATTAACTTTTTACCAAGACACACTCAAGCACGCAACAACTGACATTTAGCAACAAATAATTGTTTATATCGCGCCGGCCGCAGCCTGCTAAGACTGGCGCTTGAATTTGACTAGTAAAGATTATTTTATATATTTTTTTTGTTAGTTTTTATTTTTTTTTAGTTATATTAAATAATTTTGCATATTAAAAAAAAAAATACTTCTGTCCAGCTAAAAGTACCTGTGGAATCACTGTGCGTCGTAGGAAAAATCTTTGTGCGCAGTGAGCACTTACCTGACTCCATTTGTCCAAGCATCCTATCTGTTTTAAATACGCTTTGAAGGTATGACAGTCCCACATATTGTCATCTGGAAGTGCCTTGTCCCGTTGCTGGCCGTTGGAGTACTTGCACTGCACCGCGTGATTGGTGAGGTGTAGAGATTCGTGGAAATTTTCTAGGCTAAAGATCTGGCTGCTGAATCTCAGATAACTATCCCTAAAATACGCAGATTAAATGTTATCTACTTGAACCCGAATTGTTTTATACAAATACTGTGTTTTAAAACGTAAGAATAAAAATCAGTTTGGAATGCCGTGCGTCAACTTTTAAAGTATCACCTCCCCCTAACTTTTTCGCGTTTTAAAATAGAAAAAGGATTAAATGCTGCTTTGTAGGACTACTTTTTCTTTTTAGAAGAAGCTCATGGATTTTAATAATTTTTGAACTTCAACAAAATCTATGAAAATCCAGTAGCTGGTTATGAATGATGCCATGCTGATTGGCAATTGTCATACAATTTTTGTACACATCATTCCCAGTAGGCTACGATAAGGCAATTTGATGTGTTACTAAATGTAGTAGTAGTAGTAGTAATACAGATTATTTAGCCAGTGCTGCCAATGTGCGGGTAATAACCCGTTTTGCGGGTAATTGGGTCACCCTTGCGGGTAAAAATTTCCGTGCGAGTAAAAGCGGGTAATTCAGGAATCTAAGTCACATGCAAAAATTTTAGGTTCAATTTTGTGGAGCCAGATTCTCTTTTCAAATACTCATGGCAACGTCGGAATTCAACTGTTGTCGGTTGTACTCATCCAAGTAAATCTCTGAGCTGAGTGGGCTAATTTCATTTCTAAGATTGGCACTATTGGAAGTCCAGAGATGTAAGTGTGATTGTACGTCAAAGTCAACTTCTATCTGGTGGTCTTTCGCGTTCTGACTAGTTTATTCATTTTACCACTTTTATTTTTGTTATAAAGATTAATTTGGTTTGATGACTTACTGTTGTTGAAATAAGGGTAAGTGGTGTAAGAATTTCCTGATATCGTGTTTATAAGTCCTATTTATGTTTGATTAATTTTATATGTATTCACGTTGTTTATATTGTAGTTTGTGGTGTACATGGATAAATGGCTACTTAAATTACCTGGTGTAGGGGTAGAAAATAAAGGTGGAGGTAGTGATGATGTGGAGTTAACTGATGCCAATATTAATAAACCTAGCTCATCTATAGGCTTAAAGGTAATACTATATAAATTATTAGGATTTTTTCTAATTTTTGTTCAAACATTTTTAGGCAAATGAAGCACATACATGTAATACAGAAGAAATTAAAGTAGTGAGAGTTGGTCCAGCAGACGCCACGAATATAGTATATGTAAGAAAAAATAATTGTTTAGATATTTTATACATTAAATATTTTTGTATGTATAGGGAAAAAGGAAAAGCCCAACCAGAAATGGTACTGAAAAGCATGATGAAGGGAAAATTCAAAAGCTTCATATTCAGACTGAAAGTCAAGTTAAAGGCACAGTTGTAAGTAGATCTAGTAGATCATAAAACATACCTAGGTAAATTATTTAAAGTAATTAATTATTTATTTATTTTAAAAGAATACCTACACTGAAACAGATGATGGATAATTTGGTTTGGTTTTGTTTGATTTATTTGGTTTATGCAGTGATATATTGATCCAAGTAATAATTTTATTTGTAGACTTACGGTACTTCAGAAGAAACATTGCAAATTAGAACCTTAGATTCTTTTTCTTCCGGAGATGAGAAGAAAAAATCTCCAAAACAAAAGGAACTAAGGCACACTAAACGTGTCGGAAAATTTTCATCATCATGGTTAACTATTCCCGAGTTTAAAGGTTGGTTAGTCAAATCCAAACGTGAATATAAATCGAATGAACAAGCGTTTTGTTTAATTTGTAAAGTAGATATTTATGCTCATAAAAATGTTATTTGGAGGCACATGCAGACATTAAAACACAAACATTTAATGCAGATTATAGCATCTAATAATAAAATTTCAGTAAGCAGTTTTACTTCTGATAATGTTGTAAAAAGAGCTGAAATGAAGTTGTGTGGACTTCTTGCTAGTAATAATCTATCTTTTAAATTAATGGACACTTTAAGCCCGCTTTTAACAAATATTTTCCCAGACTCTAAAATTGTCTATTAAAAGAACTAAAGCCACTTCTATTATGAAGGAGGCATTGGGAACAAAATTTAGCAAAGGTCTCTTTTGTACACTTGGTAAACCGGGATGTTTTTTCTCCATAATAATGGATGAGAGTACAGATAAAGGTAGCGTTAAGCAATGTGCTTTTACAGTTATATATGTTTGTCCTATTTTAGAAAAAGTGGTTACCAAATTTTTTGATATTGTTGAAATTAATCAGTGCACTGCAGCAGAACTGTATAAATGCTTAAAAAAATGCATTGTGTCAAAAAATATCCCTTTTAGTAACTTGGTTGGATATTCATCAGACACAACAAATGTCATGTTCGGAGAGAATAATTCTGTATACACACATTTAAAAAATGATTTGCCCTACATTGCTTGCATCAGATGTTCATGCCATATGATCCATCTATCAGCAGCGAAAGCTTGTCTTGTATTACCACGTTCAGTTGAGGATTTACTTCGAAACTTAGGGTCACATTTTAGCCGAAGTTTTAGTCGACAAGAAGTATTTAAAGAATTTCAGGCTTTTTTTAAAGTGGACATACGTAAAATTTTGCTACCAGCCAACACAAGATGGCTTTCTCTTAAAGCATGCATTGACCGGGTGTTGGAACAGTATGATGCTCTTAACGCCTATTTAACTGAAACATTATTTGCTGACCCATCAAAGACTACAGAATCTATGCTCTCAGCCATATCTAATAAATTTACAAAAATTTACTTATATTTTATGAGCTACACATTAGAAGTATTGAATGATTTTAATAGATTGTTTCAAAGTGAACGCCCACTCTTATATAAACTCAAGCCAGAACTTGCAAATCTTTTAAGAATACTTTTAGGTCATTTCCTAAAATTTGATTTTGTAAAAAAGAATGACGTGTTTAAGATAAACCATAATAATCCAGAACATTTTGTGCCTCTCAGTGAAATTTATTTGGGAGTGCAAGCAACTGAACTTTTTGCCGAAATTCAGACCGTTTGTAGTCCTGCCGAATCAGATTCCTTTTTAAAAAACTGCTTAAATTTTTACATAGAATTGTTGACTGATATTAAGAAACGTTTTATTTTTAATGATGAACTTTTTGACTTTATTGAGATAGTTAATCCAGTAAAAGCACAATCTTTCCAAATAAATTCGCTTGCAGCAGTTCTTAAGAGATTTCCATTTTTGAAAAATAGTGTTAATCCACAATCCCTAGATAATGAGTGGAGAAAACATGCCAACCTGAACCATCAAGAGTTGAATTTAAATATTCAAGACTCTCCAGATGAATATTGGCATAAAGTTTTTAAGTTGAAAAATACTACAAACCAAGATGTATTTCCAAATTTAAAAATTGTTATTAACCTCCTTCTTATTTTGCCATTCTCAAATGCCTCAGTGGAACGAATTTTTAGCAACATGAATGATATCAAAACTGATATTCGTAATTGTTTAGGTACAGATAACCTTTGTGCTATTCTTCATACAAAACGGGGCATAAAAGATTCTGGAGGTTTACTTTCTTTTGAGCCAACAAATGAAATGATTGCCACTAATATTTGGAAAAATTCTCAGGTGCTAGCTCCAGATGACGTTATATGATTTATTTTAATTATTCTTACTATTTGTATTTATATGTAGCTACTTGAGCAGCTACGTAAACAAAATATATTTTTAAGTATATAAAAGTGTTTTTTTTATTATAGTAAAATACGAGTCCCGTAATAGGGAACATTTTAATTCACAATAACTTAATTTAAAAATTGGAGATCAATACTGAAAAATGGGTTATCAAAAGAAAAAGATCGATGAAATCGAATATCGATCCAAAATGTGCAATCCTAATTGGGATCGTTGAATTGAACTAAACTTGAAACGTTCTCCGACTTGATATAAAAAAATCCCAATGAAAATTTTACCTATATAAAATTTGGCAACATTGGAGTGGACCGGGTCCGAACAAATTAGCCTTTTCTTCGTCCTATCGGAATAACTTCGACCAAACAAGTTCGCTCGAAATTGATATTTACATTCTCATTATTAATGAATTAATAAAATTTTATAGTTTCATCAGTTTCATAGTTTACACTGTAATTTCATTCATGTGGGTGAAATTGCGAGTAATTAGATATTAGGCTGCGGGTAAAAGCGGGTAATTTACAAATACACCGCGTATAATCCGAAATTTTATGTTGGCAGCACTGTATTTAGCAAAAATACTAACCTTACACTTTATTTAAATACATTACATTAATTATTACAATAAGACTATTTTAAAAACATATCAATCTTGGTTATTTAGTAAATATTTTTTTAATATTTTTTTAAATTTATATAACGACCTTTGTGACCTAATAGATGGTTTTAATTTATTTTAATTTATTAGACCATTATAAAACACCGACTTAAAATTTAACTATATCGAATATAAATTTAAAAAATATATCCTAACCAACAACAATGATTGGGATATAAACAAAAAAGCACGAAATCAAGTTGTAGGAACTTTAAGAAAAGAAAAAACTTAATATTTTCAGAACAAAATTGATAGTAATAAAGGCAACAGTTAGAAAATTTGGAAAACATTAAAAAGTTTAGTTAAAGCAGAAAAAAGCAAAAACATTACGGAAATTATTTTTGAAGATGGCAAAGAAAACAATGCCTTTAAAATAGCTGAAAAACTTAATGTATATTACATCAAGAGTATAGAAGATATAGTAAATTATTAAATGGAACTGAAGAAATTTTCATATATAATGTAACAAATATAAATGTATTTAAATCATTTTGTTAAATATCACTGAACAGCTTAAGAAGAAAAATTTTAGATCTAAATTCAAACGAAAATTATAACGAAACGCTAAACAAAAGATTATTTAAAGAAACCTTTGAAACCATTGGATATCCACTAATACATTTGGTAAATTTTAGTTTAAAATATGGCATAATTCCCGAAAAATGAAAGTGCTCCTATGTAACACCAATTCGTAAAGTAAAAAACTCTAAAAGATTTGATGAAATAAGGCCGGTAAATGTATTGTGGGACATTGAGAAATTAATAAAGTCTATAGTATATGAACAGTTTGTGGAATTTATACAGGGTGTTTCTTAATTGAGTGTCAATATTTAAGGAGGTGATTTTTGGTTCCATTTTAAGAAGAAAACTTTATATAAACATATGTCTTAAACGGTGTAAATTTTGAGATACAGGGTGTTAAACTTTCAATCATTTTTTTGATGTAGAACATTTTTTTAATTTCCACCAGTGGCGTTCGGACGGAATCCGACCTGCATATTTTCCCAGACATTGATGGTACGCCACTGATTTTTTTTTAAATAAATTTTTTGAAATTCCCATTCATTTTTGAACAAGTTTGATCCCTTGGTAATTTTGTGCACGGTTTTCGATTTAAAAAATTTAAACCGTTTCTCTGCATGGTCCAAACAATCCTGGGCATAAGACGGATATCACCATGCATGCAGAGGAATATTATTGTATTAAACTCGAGAAATCAAATCTTGTCGAAAATAAATACTAAAAGTTTTCAAAAACAAACAAGTGCATCAATAAAAATGCTTTATTTTAGAAAAATCAGTGGCGTTAAAGTAATTACTTTGTCCATTCTTATTAAAATCAGAAATCGCTTTATCTTAGTGAGAGATATTTGTAGATAATAGTATGTAGTCTTCAGGCACCAATCTAGGACCACCATGTCAATGTTTTTCAGAAGTCTGTTCCTTCATAAATACTTCTTATAAATTTTATTAAAATAATATGACATTCTTCAACAATAACAAGTTATTTACAAAACTATACTAATACAACTAGGTACATAATTAATAATTTCAACAAAAATAATTAGGTTTTAACAAATTGACAGCACACTTTGTGAAACAAAATAGAAGAAAAAAATTAGATAAGTTGTTGAAAATGCCCACCACCTTGGAGAATACACGCTTCAGCCCTTTTCCTTATGTTGTCGCGAACTCTTTGAAGGATACCCTCGGTGTTTCTGATAATATCGCAAGAATCTCTTATACGATCCTTCAGCTCCTCTACAGTGTTTACTGGGGTGCGGTAAACTAAAGATTTAAGATGTCTCCATAGAAAAAATTCAAACTATTTAGGTCTGGGGACCTAGAGGGCCATGGTTGGGGTCCCATCTGTTGTTAAATGTGCGGTTCAAATATTCTCTGGCTTCAATACTAAAGTGAGCGGGCGCGCCATCGTGCAAGAACCACATTCTGTTTCTAATCAGAATTGGTATATCTTCTAACAATATCGGCAAATCGTTCTCAAGAAACCGGCGATAATTATGGCCATTTA
Organism: Kuschelorhynchus macadamiae; assembly: GCA_030620095.1. NCBI lineage: Eukaryota > Metazoa > Arthropoda > Insecta > Coleoptera > Curculionidae > Kuschelorhynchus > Kuschelorhynchus macadamiae. Next base: position 1,254,400 of record JAUTXW010000521.1, on the reverse strand, counting down.
GTCTTTCTGGGAGGAAAAAAGGTCCAATTAGGTGATTTTCGATAATGCCAGCCCAAACATTTACAGAGAATTGCTCTTGATGATGATGTCCTACAATGGCATGGGGGTTCTCGTCGACCCAGATATTTCCTGGAGTTCCTGGAGAAGTTCGCTTCATCAGTGAACATTATTTCGCGATCAAATAAGGGATTACGCGCAATTTTTTTCAAAAACCATTCACAAAAATTAACTCGGAAAGGAAGATCTCGGGGAAGTAAGGCTTGCACTCGTTGAATGTGATATGGGTATAAAAAAAATCATGTAGAATTCTCCAAACTAGGATGTGCGAAATATTTAGGTTAATTCCAATTTTCCTAGTACTCAGTTCAGGATTTTCATCTATGAAATTTAATACTGCCTCTTCAATTTCTGGAGTTCTTACAGTCCCATGGGCCCCTTTTAATTGATTATTTGGCTTGAATGTACCTGTTTCAGTCAACCTTCTATGCACATTTGCAAATATTCGCTGGTATGACTCTACCAGGAAAGCGCTCTTGACATAATCGCCTAGCTTCCGGTGAACTGCCATCAGCCAAACCATACATGTAATGCATGTCTGCCAACTCTTCATTGGTAAACTCAACCATTTCTTTTCTCAGATATATCAGATATTTAGAACACAAAATTAATTAAAAGCCTACTACAATGATAATTATTATTAGTAATCTTTCTTTATTGAGTAACTAATAGTATTTTATAGTTTCGTGTTAAAAAATTATAAGCTCAAATAATAATTTTGAAATCTTTGGGTATTAGTTATTCATAAGCAAATTTGATTTCTTGAATGCCATGGCGATTAGTGTTGTCATATTAGCGATATTGTTAAAACTCTGCAGAGAAACGGTTTTTATTTTTTAAAACGAAAACCGTGCGTTCAACTCAAAATTACCAAGAGATCAAACTTGCTCAAAAATGAATGGGAATTTCAAAAATAATTTTTATTAAAAAAAAATCAGTGGCGTACCATCAATGTCTGGGAAAATATGCAGGTCGGATTCCGTACGGACGCCACTGGTGGAAATAAAAAAAAATGTTCTACAAATATCAATATCAAAAAATTCCACTAGATGCATAGTACCTCTATACTAAATTTCATTACAATATCTAGAGTGGTATTCGAGATATTATCGAAAATTATGAAATTTTTGAAAGTTTAACCCCCTGTATCTCAAAATTTACACCGTTTAGGACATATGTTTATATGAAGTTTTCTTCTTAAAATAGACCCAAAAATCACCTCCTTAAATATTGACACTCAATTAAGAAACACCCTGTATATGAAAACAACATTTTGGTACAACATTAAGCTGGTTTTAGAAAAAAAAACACTCGACTGAAATAGCACTGCAGTCCGTAGCTGAAGAATGGAGAAGGAGCTTGGCAATGAATGAAGCAATAATATCAGTTTTTTAGACTTTAGCGGGCTTTTAAAACCATTGACCGGGAAAGATTATTATATAAATTATACAAATATGGGATAAGGGATAATGTGCTAAATTGGTGTGACAAATGTATTGATATAGGTAGTGTGATGTATTGATATAGGTAGTATTTTTGGATCATTAATTTTTATTTTGTATATAAATGATATTTCATCAATCTTAAAACATTGCCATATTCAGTTATTTGCCGATGATACACCAATTTATATACAAGATAGAAACATATTAGCAGCACAAGATTTGTTTCAGAATTCAGATCTAAATGTTTTATCAAATTGTCTTAAAGTAAATAAATTAAAATTAAATTTTGGTTTGGTTTTGGGTAAAAATTTAAACACTAATAATCAGTCAAATTTGGAAATAGTGAAATCCTTTAAATATTAAGGTATAATTATAGATGATAAATTAAATTTTAATTTACATTTTGAAAAGACTATTAGTAAAATTGCTGGTAAAATTGGATATATTAAAAGAGTTTCTCCAAATTTAAGTTTTTTCTCCAAAAAAATTATTTATAATACTTTTATAATAATATATCCACATTTGCTATATCTCTACCTTTTTGTTTTTGACCAACAAAGAAATATTTGATAAATTACAAATTTTACAAAACAAAGGCATTCGGATTTTACTAAATTGTGATAAATATACAAAAATTACTTTAATGTCAAGAAAATAAGAAGTAAATTTTTGTAATTTAATTTTTTATTTAGTTCAAATTTTTTATTTATAAAATAAAAAATAATTTATTGCCTGAAAATCTAAGAACATTTATAAATGACAACTGTAAAGAACATAATTACCAAACAAGGCAAAACGAAGACTTACATTTAAATTACGTTCTTAAAGGGGTTGCTTATAAGTCAGTTTTTCATAAAGGGTCGATTCACTCTAATAAACTACCATTTATTATAAAGTCTCAGAAATCCTATTAAAAATTTAGAAATAACTTAAGAGATTATTTATTTAAGAATTAATTTTAAAAGCTTATAGGGAACACAAAAGTATGATTTCTGAAGCTAGGTTAGAGTAATCTATAATAATTAGAATTGTATGCTTTAAAAATGTAAATTCTAGCTATGCTAAATAAAGAAATTAATTAACTAACTAATTCCATTTAGGTAAAACTTTGACAGTAGTTTTTAATATTAAACTGCATAAATGTTCCGTATGTAAATTTTCGACATTTAACCATTGTAATTTTTTTAACAATATTTATATCTTTGTATATTTATTCATGCCTAACATTATGCGCATTGCTTTATTTCGTAATATTTATAATCTGTTCAGTATACCTTCATTGGCATTATATAAAATTGTTGAACAATACAGGTAATGAGGTAAAATTATTGAATTAGATATGATCTTTTTTAAAAAAATAGTTTAAATCTTTACCAATTCTTTTTAAATAGTTTGCTTTTTGCAAAATTTTGGAAATTACTTTTTCAAAGTAAATATCTAAATACCTAAATATTTAAAAGAAGCATCCATTTCTAAATTTTTATTATCAATTATAACATCATTATTAATATTTAAATTATTGTTTCCAAGTATCATATACTTGGTTTCTGAGACATTTAATTTTAATTTACTTACTTTTAGTCAATTACATAAAAGGTTTAATTTAAAATTTAATTTATTTGCAATCTTATTAATATCTATTTTGTTTAAATATATTAAAATATCATCAGCAAATAAAAGAACTTTATAAGAATTTAAAATATTAGGCATATCATTTATATACAAAACAAATAATAAAGGACTCAAAATACTTCATTGTTGTTATTAATTTTAGTTTTTTGTGTCCTACTTTTTAAATAATTTTTAGCCCTTTAAAAACCGAACCCCTAAAACCATATTGATATAGTTTACATAATAATCCCTTTCTATCAGTTGTTTCAAATGCTCGTTCGATATCTAAGAATGCTGCAACAGTCTAACTTTTATCTAAACTCCTTTTCTTGCTCTTTATCATGTACTGTATTGCAGTTTCAGTTAAATGATTCTTGTCTAACCAGTCTGAACGTATATTAAAATATCATTTAAAATTTAACATTGCTTTTATAAATCCTTGGAAATTTTTAAACTTAAAGAAAAAAAAATTGTAAATTGAAAATACTTCAAGATAGAATGTTTTAACGAAATATATTGTGTACCAACGAATCGAGCGTTTCAATAAGTGGTTTACAAAGCAAGCAAAAATTCAGATATTTGGCTAGTGAAAATCCAAAGTTTGAAAAGGAGATCCGTTTTCAAGGCCGTCAAATAGTAAAGCCCACAGTTTTTCGATGAGACAGACAAAATAAGTTATTAAATGTATTAAAAAAATATACCAGTTACATTTGTTTGGAAATATAATTTTCCAACACGACGCACAGTGCTTTGAGCAATGGACAATAATCACAAAACAAAGTAATAATTATTTATATTTTTATAACATCAATATAAGTATAAGTATCCAAAACACGCATTACAAAGTTTATTTAAATCAGGTCATCCTTGATTAGCACTGTAGAGACAAATGAATTTCGATCAACGCCTAGCTGTCAGTTTAACAATAATTTGCTTGCGTTCAGAACGGAGTTTTCATTAACGAGTTATTGTTGAAACTGTTCACTCTAAAAAGAAAATCGCTATGGATTGTCAAGCTCCAGGTAGGTTTATTAAATTTTAACTATATATTTAATTGTTGATATTTCAATTAGCAATAACAGATTAGTTGTTAACACAACTATATTTGAAAACTTTGGTAAAGGTTTACAAAATATCTCTAAATATCTCTTTCTGATACTGTTTTAGTTAAGTAGGAGAAAATATAAGGTTTCAGATTTTGTATCGATATTCTGCCCCTACCTGCCACCACAGGTAATTTCAGATATTTTATTTCAGAGTGTATTTATATCAAAAACGCTGATCTGGTAGATGTTTGGATAACTAGTTCACATAGTCATCGCCAGCAAAACACATTTAACAAAATATGTAAAATACTTGATTTAACAGATTGCTCGGAAGAATTATCGGCACGAATTTCAAAGATGGGTAGAATTTTTTGCATGAAAATGACTAAACTGTGGCAGGAAAGCTCTAGAACTCGAGAAAGATTTATAAAGCGCAACAAAAGTTGGCTAAGCAAACCGGTAGCCACATCAAAAGATTTTGTGGCTTTTAAAAGACCTCAAGTGCAACCATTACAACCGTTGACGTTGCAACCACGATCAAGTCAATCTCGAGGAAGACCCACCATCCCTTTTGAGGAAGCTTCTACAAAAACAAAAAAAAGACGCGTCTTAGATTTAATACAAAGCAGATCTCAAGCTGAGCTTAACTTTGCTGCTAATTTGGCTGGTAGCTCTAATAATCAAGATTCCTTAGATAAGGTTTTGACACCACATCAGGCTTTAGCCCTGTGCTTGGACCTAGACTTATCCGAAAGAAAATACTTAGCTTTAAGGTCAGTAGTTAATGCTTTGCACAAGGATTGCTTTCCAAGTTTGTACGCTTTAAACATTGCAAAAAAAGCACTTTTGCCGTCTCAAATTAATACTGATGAAGTCAGTTCTGAAGTAAATTTACAAGATCTTCTAGATAAAACCGCAGAAAGTATTCTAAATGTTTCAAGCGTACCGAGTGGGAAAGAATTAAAATTAATTTGTAAGTGGGGCTTTGATGGCAGTAGTGGGCATAGCACATATAAGCAGAAGTTCAGTAATGCCCAACATACGGATGAATATATCTTTCTAATTGCACTAGTGCCATTAAAATTGATTAATACTTGCACAAATGAGGATGTATGGGTAAATATGACAAGTTCCTCGACCTTGTTTTGTCGACCAATAAAGTTTATTTTTGCTAAGGAAAATGCTGAGTTAGTGCGATTGGAAGAGCAAAAAATGATAAAAAATATCAATTTGCTGAAAGTATCGACAATAAATATGCACAATCAAACTTATAATATAACTTTCGAATTAATTTTCACTATGATGGACGGTAGTGTAACTAATATTCTTTCCGGCACCAACTCAGCATCCAAGTGCATCATTTGTAGAGCCACCCCAAAGCAAATGAACCACGAAAACGTTGTCAATCGGTCTGTAAATAGGGAAAACTTTCGTTTTGGCTTATCCACACTTCACTGCTGGATACGTTTTTTTGAGTGCCTTTTGCATATTGCGTATAGACTCCCAATAAAAGTATGCGGGTTGAAGGAAATGAAAATAAAAAAATAGTAGAAAATAATAAAAAACGTATCCAGTCAGAATATAAATCGAAGATGGGACTGATTGTGGATAAGCCAAAACCGGGATATGGCTCCACAAATGATGGAAACACCGCAAGGCTTTTTTTTTAATCCCGATCTCAGCTCGGAGATAACAAGTATCGACAAGGAACTTATTGTTAAGTTTTCGTTGATACTTAGGATATTGGCTAGCGGGTACCATGTTGAATTAGAAAAGTTTCGGAGTTTGTTACAGGAAACTCGTAATTTGTATATAAATTCTTACAGTTGGTATTATATGCCTGCAACTGTCCACAAAGTCTTGATTCATGGGTGTGAGATAATAAGTGCTTTCGACTTACCTATTGGACAACTGCCACAAGACGTCTTAGAAGCAAGGCACAAGGAAGTTAGGAAAAACCGATTATCTCACACCCGCAAATCATCACGAACTAATTGTAACAAAGATTTGATGAACATATTATTGCTGACATCAGAGCCTTTACTTTCAATAAACCGAAAAGTTATGAAACAGAAAACTAGCAAATATAACAATGAAATTAATAAATATCTAAAACAAAATGATTTAGTTGTTTCAGAAGATTTAAATTTGGAATTCAATGTTTCTGAAATATTAAGCAATGAAAGCGATTCGGACTAATAATTAGCTCTGAGTTTAACGTCTGTTATTTATTTTATGTTTAAAAATTTTAGTAATTAAGTGTTAGTGTAGTTTAAATAGTGTTTGTTAAATTTTAATTTTGTGTTTTATAATAAAAACAAGTTACAATGGCTTATAAACGCACATTTTTCTTTTTGACCCTCTATGTCAATGTTACAAATCTTAGTTGTAAGTTTTTCTGGACACCCTGTATGTGATTAACTTAGAAAATTATGTGCAAAATGTTTTCGCCTAAGTAAAAAAATAACAATTTTGTCAGAAATTGTATTATGACCGCCAGAGGTAAGTACGAGACTATTGGTGGCCTTTAAATAATCCAGACCTAAAGCCACTTGATAAAAGACACCTGAAAATTAAAATTAAAATAATGAAGAGGAAATTAAATATTTTATTAGAATAAAAATAAATTTATTGAATCAAGAGCACAGTGATTTTAAACCAAATACTCTAGACTACCTAAACATTTTTTCAGGTATATATCGAGGAAACCAGGAGAAAATATTAGTTGTAATAAATAATTTGGTTAGTATTGTTTTAAGTTAGCTTTCATTGTATTAGCTTTGATACATATTTCAAACATACATAGTGTTACCTCTGTATATTCATCAAAAATAAAAGCCCAAAGCCTTTTCGAAAAAAGAAAAATTAGCTCTTCAAAAATGCGTTTAATATTTATTTCTATCTTAAATCACAAAAAATTGTGAGGGGGTGGTGGTGATAATTTATAAGTTGACATTGGGTACATTTGAAGGTATTTTGTAGGTATAGTCGAATGCAGTCTTATCGTGCGGGTCCAAAGGTCACCAACATTATGAATCAAATCAGAAAACACAGTGAATACTAAAATGTTGTGTGATTCTTTAATCGAGCTATTAAATCTCGATAGGCTAGTTACAAATATACAGGGAGAAAGAAAATAGTTTTTTCTTATTATATTACGCAATATTATTAAGATAGCCACTTAATATTATTTTATATATTAAAGCGCCTTAATAAAGTCGGAAGGCGGTTCGAATCAGTGGAACAATCAGGATATGTTCTGTTTATACATTCACTTAATGAAAGTGAGATTTTTTTATCAGTCACCAAAAATTATGAGCCTCGCTTGACCTAAAAATCTAATCACTTATACAGTGTCATTTATTTAAATGCGGGCCACCCCTGTGCAAAGAAAACTTTTTTTTTGTGTTGTGATAACAAAAAAAAATTTATTTTGCAAAAATATTATACACTTTTGTTAAAAACAGAAGATAATTAGTTATTACTTCCCCCATGAGATTTTTTCAGATCTTTACGTTTAAGATGCCGGAAAACACGTTTTCTCAATTCCGTCTGTCTGTAGGTATGTCTGTCCGTCAGTCTGTCTGTTCGCGGCATAACTAAAAAACTACCATACATACTAACGCCAAACATGCGAAAAATACAGTCTATATATTTATATATAAATATATATATATATATATATATATATATATATATATATATTTATATTTATATTTATATGGAGTTTCTGGATCAATTGATTTATATTCTTAGGAGATTTTCTTGGGTTTTTGGTCTGAATTATCTTTTTGAAAAATAAAACTTGTTTATTCTTCGGAAATCATTTTAATTTGTTTTTTTTTCTTTTATTCCCAAACGTTTCGGCAACATGCCTTCATCAGTGGACTCTAATACAGGTCACTAAAACTAACAAACAATGCTGTTTTGGATTCTTACTTATAAACATGTCTACTTTTTTCTTTTTTTTTGTTTTGTGTAAGAGGATAAAAATGTTCTTTTATATACATATACATCCATACATAAGTACACCCCTGCACAGATATATACATATATACAGAAATTTAATAAATACGTATAACCTAATTAATATTACTTGTTTTTTTTTTATTTTTAAAACAAAACGTTCAAATTGGATGTATAATTATACTATAACTCACCTAAGAAGGTAAATTTTTTTAATCCATTCACAAATGGGACATATACACTTAAAATTTGTTCTACATATATGTGACAATACAGTATATACATACTTAAAACTACTGACTGACTGAAATTAAAATTCGTTTTGCTGCTGTTGCTCGTCATATATATTGTTTTTATAGGGTTAAAAAACAAGGTGTTTTATATTGTTATTATTTTGGTATGTGGAACGAGCGTATTTATTTTATATTTTTGTAATTAGTGTACCTATTATTATTTCATTTAAGATAAAATGTAGAAAATTGAACAATTTTTTTATTTTTGCAAATTGCCATTTAATATTAAAAATTTAAATTTAGATTTACGAGAAAAAGATTATCAGAAAAAAAGGGAATTCTTGGAAATGATGTACATTAAAAAACACGAAAATTCAATTAATGACAAAACGGAAATTAAAAACTTAAACCAAATATATTACAACGTAATAAAATAACTGCATATATTCTGCAATTTTCTCGTAAATCTAAATTTAAATTTTTAATATTAAATGGCAATTTGCAAAAATAAAAAAATTGTTCAATTTTCTACATTTTATCTTAAATGAAATAATAATAGGTACACTAATTATAAAAATATAAAATAAATGCGCTCGTTCCACATACCAAAATAATAACAATATAAAACACCTTGTTTTTTAACCCAATAAAAACAATATATATGACGAGCAACAGCAGCAAAACGAATTTTAATTTCAGTCAGTCAGTAGTTTTAAGTATGTATATATTGTATTGTCACATATATGTAGAATAAATTTTAAGTGTATATGTCCCATTTGTGAATGGATTAAAAAAATTTACCTTGTTAGGTGAGTTATACTATAATTATACATCCAATTTGAACGTTTTGTTTTAAAAATAAAAAAAAACAAGTAATATTAATTAGGTTATACATGTTTATTAAATTTCTGTATATATGTATATATCTGTGCAGGGGTGTACTTATGTATGGATGTATATGTATATAAAAGAACATTTTTATCCTCTTACACAAAACAAAAAAAAAGAAAAAAGTAGCCATGTTTATAAGTAAGAATCCAAAACAGCATTGTTTGTTAGTTTTAGTGACCTGTATTAGAATCCACTGATGAAGGCATGTTGCCGAAACGTTTGGGAATAAAAGAAAAAAAAACAAATTAAAATGATTTCCGAAGAATAAACAAGTTTAATTTTTCAAAAAGATAATTCAGACCAAAAACCCAAGAAAATCTCCTAAGTATATATATATATATATATATATATATATATATATATATATATATATATATAACTTTTAAGTTTGTTTTCCTTTTATTACGTGTAATCATATCCTCCGCATAAAATCCGGAAGATGAATTAGATAGTTCTATGATAGTTTCATATGAAAAAAGAGGATAAACATATAAATACCAGCAGTTGCAAAAATCTTTGAGCGATGTCACTTCAAAGTCAGATTGACAAGTCAGTGACAAATTGAATAATAGAAAACATTTTTCAGGTTTTTTGCATCCATAAGCGAAAAAAATGGTATTAAATCTAATAAAATATTACGAAAATGAAAATTCACCGGCCAATATCCAGGAGACAGTAGCAAAATCTCTGGGAATCGGTATAAGGACTGTGCAGAAAATTGTGCATGAAAAAAAGCATAATTTATTACCGAAGAAGATTAAGAAATGTACACGAAAAAAGCCAAAGACAGAAGACTTTAGTGACAATGTAAAAATGGATGCTCGTAATGCAATTCACGATTTATTTAAACGCGTAATTAAAACTAGTATAACCCTTTAAGTTTTAAAAGAAACTTAAAAAAATCGAGGCATATTGGAAATTGGACTAAAATCGTTGTCAAAATTAATAAAAATGTTGATGGGTTTTCGATACAAAAAGGACTGTAATTGAAGATTTTTATGCGAGTTGTCACATATAGCAAGTCAGTGTATCCAGTTTTTAAAGAAATACACGGAAAATGTTAATTCAAAATTTAGAAAAGTGGTATTTTTAGACGAAACTTGGATATTTTCTAATGGAAGTGGTTCGAAATCTTGGCAGGACGAGTCTGGGGATGTGGGACCGGAAAACGGTTCATCAGTTTTCATGCAGGTTCTTCAACAGGATTTTTCCCAGGTGCTAGTTTACTGTTTTCTTCAACATCCAAAAGTATGGACTACCATGATAATATGAAGTGTGAACTGTTTGAAAAGTGGCTAAAAGAACAACTGATTCCACATTTAGATGCTCCATCTTTAATCATTCTGGACAATGCATCTTATCATTCATGTTGAAGAAAACGGTAAACTTGCACCTGGGAGAAATCCTGTTGAAAAACCTGCATGCAAAATGATAAACCGTTTTCCCGTCCCACGTCCCTTTTTTCTCTTGACACTTTTTACAGACTCGTCCTGTCAAGATTTCGAACCACTTCCATTAGAAAATATCCAAGTCTCGTCTGAAAATAACACTTTTCTAAATTTTAAATTAACATTTTCCGTGTATTTCTTTAAAAACTGGATACGCTGACTTGCTATATGTGGCAACTCGCATAAAAATCTTCGATTACAGTCCTTTTTATAGCGAAAACCCAACATTTTTATTAATTTTGACAAAGATTTTAGTCCAATTTCCAATACGCCTCGATTTTTTAAAGCTTCTTTTAAAACTTGAAGGGTTATATTAGTTTTTGATGTGTATAAATCGTAAATTGCATTACGAACATTCATTTTTACATTGTCACTTAAGTCTTCTGTCTTTGGCTATATTCGTGTACATTTCTTAATCTTCTTCGGTAGTAAATTCTGCTTTTTTTCATGAACAATTTTCTGCACAGTCCTTATACCGATTCCCAGAGATTTTATTATTAGATTTAATACCATTTTTTCGCTTGTGGATGCAAAAAACCCGAAAATTGTTTTCTATTACTCATTTTGTCACTGACTTGTCAATCTGACTTTGAAGTGACATCGCTCTAAGATTTTTGCAACTGCTGGTATTTATATGTTTATACTCTTTTTTCATATGAAAATATCATAGGTCCATCTAATTCATCTTCCAGATTTTATGCGGAGGATATGATTACACGTAATAAAAGAAAAACAAACTTAAAAAGTTTGTTGTTGATAAATCGTACGACCCGCACGATAACACTGCTTTTGACTATATTGAACGTACAATGATCATTTCTGGTTAACCAAAAGATAAACGGGCAGAAAAACTTACCGGAACATCCATATAGTTAAAGGTTGTACATTTGTCACCATAAACCACTGTCTTATGTCGAATTTGGTTTTGTAAATGATCAAGGGCTTTTCTGAAAACAACTACTAGTCTTTTAAGTTTAGCATTAACAAACAAAATGTAAAAGTGTTTTAAAGATTAACGAATATGATAGTTGAAAAGGTGTTTAAAGGTGGAAATTAATTTGACAAAATCAAATATCGGATGTATATTAATTTATTTTCATAACTTTGTTATACAAGGGTCCGCAAACATACAGGGTGTTATCATTCCATTATAAATAAGTTTAATAGTTTTTGATTGAGATATTGACCTTTGAAAAATTGACAATTTTGGATATTGAGAGGCTGTAAAATCTAAACGATATCATATAAATTAAAAAAAAAATTTGAAAAGTGATTAATGTCATCTTAGGAATAATCCAAAACTCGAAAAAAAAGGGTATTTCGTCTAAAAAGTAAGTTGTTCCATATCATCATATCAAATTTTTAGAAATACGCATAGATAATAACTTGAAATTTATTAACCACATAAATAATTTAAATGAAAAGGTTGCAAGAGGCGGTTATGCCCTTCATATTGTTTAAAATGAGCGCAGCATTACTACAGCAAGAATAGCTTACTTTGCATTTGTAAATTCATATCCAACTTGGGATTACTGCAGCTAACAATTTTTTAATTCTACGGGGCTGTTCGTTACATGTGCAAAGCTGGGGTCCGAGACCATTGCAAATTTTTTGTGAGATTTTTAATTTTAACACTTACTTGCCTTTGAATAGTCGAGTCTGTATCTCTCGTTCATAAAAAACTGGAAATTTAACTATTGAAAGGGTATTTAATACTAGACAGAATTTGAACCTCGCATTTCCTATCCCCCAGATCAACCCTAGTAAAACATTCAGTTTTATATGAAAGTAAAAAAATGTACAGGGTGGTCCACTTAAGATGCTCCTATACTTTATCTCAATAAATAAGACACTGAGAAAAAAAAGTTAAATACAAAAAGTATTTTTCCCTAAGTATATTTTTTATTTATAATATTTTAATGTATACAGGGTGTTCCATTGTGCCAGGACAGTAACCAACTTTTTTCTTTTTAATGAAATGGTATGAATATTTTTAGAAATTCTAATTCTACCTTTGATTTTGAGTATTTTTTGTCATCATAGCATACGAAATTTTGAGTAGTTTTTGAGAAAACTTAACTTTTCTAATTTTTTCGGAAAAACAGGTTTTTGGAAAAATGCGATTTTTTCACACCTGAAGACTAAAATTGTGAATTTTGGTTATGGATCCATGGGAGTGGTTAATATTTAATACTCTGACCATCAAAAAAAATGTTTTTGTAACTAAAAAAACTTAATTTTTTTAAATGGAACACCCTGTATTTAGCACTTTTATTGTGTTTAGGATTTAATTCTGCATCATTCCATATACAGTGTGTATCAGCCAAATGGAATAAATTCGATAATAAATAAATGGGGGCGTGTTCGGAAAAACGCTTGGACCCGTCGATTGGTATTTTTAGTTGCTCATTTTCTCCAATAAAAACTTTTTATACAGGGTGTGTCCTGTAACAGTGGTCAATGACAACTTTCTGATTTCAAATGACCCCGGATATTATTTAATTTTTGGATTCTTTAGGAGATTCTAAACATATTTTATGTTCAATGTCCTATACCTATCTTCAACTATTTCGGCAATATTAAGTGTTTTCAAATTTATTTTTATTTTATTTATTTCGAATTTATTATTATTCATGAAAGTGGCTCTGGTTACTGAACTATTTATTTGATTACAAAAATTCGCTACAACACACTCAATACTTATTTACCATTTAGGTCTTCATATTAAGCATGTAAGCAAAAACCATTTTAGCGTTCCTTTTTATTGATATGGAACAAAAAGAGCCAGTTTTGTTTACTTTTAAGTTTTGTTTACTTTTGTGTAAAATGTCTGGCCTTTCTCTTTGCAAGACAGTAGTTGTCAGTGTCAGTGTCATAGTCTGTTGAATTTCGTTAACTGCATAATACCTAATATCAGAAAAATGGTTCATTTAACAGAAATGCATAAAATAACAATTCTACAAATGATTGGTTATGGAGATAACACACGAACAGAAGTGGAAGTTGCTCGCTTATTTCATGAAAAATTTCCAAATTTGCCGCATATATCCCAAGGGAAATTAGTAAAATAGAAAAGCAGTTTCGCGAGCTTGGACATGTGAGGCAGATAAAAAAAGCAGCTGCCAATTCAATAAAAGATGATACTAAATTGGATATTATGCTTAAGTTTGAGGAAAACCCACATATTTCTAGTCAACAAGCCGCCGCAATGTTCGATATTAGCCATTCGTCGATTATTCGAACATTAAAAGAAAATAAAATGCATCCCTATAAAGTGATACCAACTCAGGAGCTCATGGAAGACGATTATGATAGGAGAACTTATTTTTGTGAACAAATGATGGCTATGTTAGATAACAATGTTATTCAATTAGAACATGTTTTGTTTTCGGATGAGTGCACCTTTACACTTCACGGTCATGTAAATCGTCAAAATTGCCGCTATTGGTCTAGGGAAAATCCTCACTGGATCAGCGAAGAACATACTCAATATCCTGAAAAGGTTAATGTTTGGGCAGGAATTGTTAGGGATCATATCATAGGCCCCTTTTTCATTGACGGCAATTTGAATGGCGATAATTATTTGGCACTGTTCCAAAATAATGTCGTGCCAACTTTGACAAATTTGTATCCGGATCCAGCAAACCCACAAGTTCCAGCGAATATGATATGGTATCAGCAAGATGGAGCACCCATTACCAAATTAATGTCCGGCAGTAACGGAATATTTCCAAATCGGTGGATAGGGAGACGAGGATCGATAGAATGGCCAGCGCGATCCCCTGATCTGACGCCATTAGACTTTTTCTTATGGGGACATATTAAAAATGTTGTATATAAAACTAAACCCCTCGACTTAGCTGACTTAAAAAGACGAATAACGCTTGCGATTAGATCGGTCACGCCTGAGATGCTAAATAACGTTAGAAGAAATTTCTATTTAAGATTAGGAATTTGCCAAGACGTTCGCGGCGAGCATATTCAACAGTTCCTAAATTAACTTTTTACTTTTGTTTATACATTATGAAGAAATAAATAATTTTATTTTTTTAATCTTAATTTTTGCAATAAATTTGAAAACACTTAATATTGCCGAAATAGTTGAAGATAGGTATAGGACATTGAACATAAAATATCTTTAGAATCTCCTAAAGAATCCAAAAATTAAATAATATCCGGGGTGTTGCATTTGAAATAAGAAAGTTGGCATTGACCACTGTTACAGGACACACCCTGTATAAAAAGTTTTTATTGGAGAAAATGAGCAACTAAAAATACCAATCGACGGGTCCAAGCGTTTTTCCGAACACGCCCCCATTTATTTATTATCGAATTTATTCCATTTGGCTGATACACACTGTATATATAGTTTATATTCCAAAAATTAGTAGTTTAGAAGTTATGACCAATTTTTTATAATAATTCAGGTATTTTTGTTAAAAATCTAACTAAACCTAAATAATATCCTATTCTATTATATTCTATTATTGCAAAACATTTTCGACATAACCCCCGTCTTTGGCAATACAAGTAGTATAATATTACGGTTACAGTTTTAATTTTCGCAATAATAGCATTTCTAAACGCGTCTTAATTTTACAAGATATCCATGGAAAAACAAAACTAGTAAAATTGTTGCCTGGACTCCAATAAATACACAGTTTTTATTTGACATTTAGTTGCCTCTAACTCTTTTTAAAGGAAAAATGGCTTTATACAGTGTCCAAGAGCGTTTAAATCTCCATTCTTCAAAAATAATAAATAAGAGTCCAGCATTAGCCCTGCGGAAGTATCGGTTGTTGTATCCTGCAAGATGGGTACCCACGAAACATATTTTTTCACGAATTGTTCGTGATCTTGAACGTGGAGTGATAATCAATAAACAAAAACGGCGCCCAAAAATTGTCCTAACAGAAGAAAAGCAATTAGAAATTTTCCTGTATTTTGAAGAAAACAACGAAAATTCGCAAAGAGATGCATCCCGAGATCTACCGGGAATTAGTAAGACTAGTGTTCCAAGGACTTTAACTGATAATTACCATCCGTTCAAATTTTTACCAGTTCAGGAATTATTCCAACAGGACTTCTGTTCTCTCATGATAAACCACCGTTTTGAAACTGACATTTTTAAAAATATTTTATTTACCGATGAGGCAATTTTCAATACGGCCGGCATGTTCAACCGAAAAAATACTCATTACTGGTGTAACTCAAATGAACATCGTGTGAAAGAAATGAAAAAACAGGGTCGGAGAAGTGTTTGTGTGGTGTGGTATTATCCGTGATCGAATAATAGGTCCAGTATTTTATGACTTTATTCTGAATGGTGAGAGGTATTTAAATTTGTTGGAGAACAAAATATTTCCGTTAATTGACAATCGGCTGAACGATATTAAAGAAGGGCTTGTTTATCAACAAGATAGCGCTCCATATCACACTGTAGTGCCTGTTAGAAATTGTTTGAATCAACGGTTTCCATTTTGGATTGGTCGGTACGGGACCATAGATTGGCCAGCGAGGTGCCCCGACTTAACACCCCTGGATTTTTTTATGGGGCAACCTAAAAAACGAGGTGTATAAAAATAGGTGTAATGCTGTTCAAAATTTCAAAATTTAAAAAGGAGAATTAGGCAAGAGGTAGAAAGACTTAATGCAACAGACACGGTTAGAAATGCTTATGCTTGTACTGCCAAAGACGGGGGCTATGTCGAAAATGTTTTGTAATAAGTAATTAGTTACTTTCTTTCTTGCATTACTTGTTGATCTAATGTTAAATTTAATTATAATATTAAAAAAAAACTTAGAATAGGATATTATTTAGGTTTAGTTAGATTTTTAACAAAAATACCCGAATTATTATAGAAAATTGGTCATAACTTCTAAACTACTAATTTTTGGAATATAGACTATATATATGGAATGATGCAGAATTAAATCCTAAACACAATAAAAGTGCTAAATACAGGGTGTTCTATTTAAAAAAATTAAGTTTTTTTAGTTACAAAAACATTTTTTTTGATGGTCATTTGTGACCACCCTGCATAATGGATTTTCGATTTTGATAGGTCAGAGTATTAAATATTAACCACTCCCATGGATCCATAACCAAAACTCACAATTTTAGTCTTCAGGTGTGAAAAAATCACATTTTTCCAAAAACCTGTTTTTCCGAAAAAAATTAGAAAAGTTAATTTTTCTCAAAAACTACTCAAAAGTTCGTATGCTAAAAATATTCATACTTTTTTATTAAAAAGAAAAAAGTTGGTTACTGTCCTTGCACAATGGAACACCCTGTATACATAAAAATATTATAAATAAAAAATATACTTAGGGACAAATACTTTTTGTATTTAACTTTTTTTTCTCAGTGTCTTATTTATTAAGATAAAGTATAGGAGCATCTTAAGTGGACCACCCTGTATGTATAACCACATCCCACAAATATTAAGAAATATAAATCTCTAAAATTGTTCAAGAAAAAAGTAAAATGTACATAGTTTGTGAGCATACTGTATATTATGTTTTTTTTTTACTCATGTATTTTAGGTTCTGTGGCTAAAATCTTTACTTAAAGGTTTATATGTCTTTTATTATATTACATATTTATTGGTGGATTTGATTATGGTTATATTTATAACTTTTTACTTACTTAGTATATAGTATATGTGTATTTATTTTATTCATTACTTTGTTGACAAGGACTATATAGTATAGTATTATATAAAAGGGAAGTTCCAAATTGTTTATTAAATACCGTAACCTATCCTTTTATTATTATTTATCTGTCATCAACAAACCTTCTTACCTATATATTTTTGAACCACATATTTAATTTTCAGGCTCATAATTTTATCCACTTCGGCGATGGTTTTCACCAGTTGTATTCCCCTGCCCCTACACTTGTTGCCGGGCTTCATAATCCAGATGTTTCTCATGCCGTCGAGGTCGAACTGCGGCCAGTGTTTGGCCACCTCCTTCAACCTTATTTTAGCCTGAGCGTAGTTGTTGAGAAGTTTATCCTGTAACAGAATGTATTTGATGATTTATAAGACAGATGTCTAATTTTGATAAGGAGTTTTAATTGGTTTTCAAACGAATTATAATTTAAAAGACGAGCGTGGGGAAAAGTACATATGTTAGTTTGTTAAGTTATTACCATACATGCTACAATTTATATTTTAAAGCATACAATTCTAAATATTATAGACTACTTTAAACTAGCTTCAGAAACCGTACTTTTGTGTTCCTTATCAGTTTTTGAAATTGATTCTAAAATAACTAATCTCTTACGTTATTTTTAAATTTTTTATAAGATTTCTAAGACTTTATAATAAATGATAGTTTATTCTATTGAATCGACCCTTTATGAAAAATTGACTTATTAGCAATCCCTTTAAATACATAATTTAAATGTATTTAAATGTAAGTTTTTGTTTTGCCTTGTTTGGTAATTATGTTCTTCACAGTTTTCGTTTATAAATCTTCTTTGATTTTCGGACAATAAATTATTTTTTATCTGATAAATAAAAACCTGAACTAAACAAAAAATTAAATTACGAACATTTAACCATTCTAATTTTCTTAACATTAAGTAAGTATTTATCACAATTTAGTAAAATTCGCATGACTTTGTTTGGTAAAATTTGTAATTTATTATTTATATTTCGTCGTTTGCCAAATACAAGAATGTAGAACCATATAAAAAATCTGGATAGATAATAGTATTATAAATAATTTTTTTGGAGCAAAAACTTAAATTTTGAGAAATTCTTTTAAAATATCCAATTTTACCAGCAATTTTACTAATAGTCTTTTAAAATGTAAGTTAAAATTTAATCTATCATCTATATTTATACCTACATATTTAAAGGATTTCACTTTTTTCAAATTTGACCCTTCTGATGAAATATACAAGTTAATTTTAATTTAATTTAAATTTTTACCTAAAACCATGATAGATATATTAGGCCATCTTTATTATTAGTTCTTGTAATTGTAAAATTCCCAAATTATATGATCAATGCCTACTATTTAGGGTTTGTTTGGGTAAATAACAAAATTACAGTTTTGTATTTACTCAACCATAATGTTAGATAAGTTTTATGAGGTACCTTTTTCGATTATATTGTTCGGCACAGACAATAGACCATTATAAATACAATGTTAGTTTAAAAATCTTTACATTTGAAAACGTTTGTTTTATTTATTAATTATAATTATTTGGTACTACAAATCACATAAACTGTAATTTACTTCATTTTTAAATTTATTATTATTATAAATTATATATTTTTCTTATCATTATTTACGTAGCCTACAAAAGATAAATTACAAAATTTTACCGAATATTTAATAACTTTATAAGGTCGCCATTTTGCTCTGCTGCTTTGGATTTGTATCAAAATGTATCCCTTTCATCTCCATATGATCGCTGATTTTCGTTTAAAATTTAAAGGCAATCGAATAAGTAGTTTTTGGGCTATGCTACGTAAAGACAGAATGACAGACCAACACGTTTTATGACAGACCAACACGTTTTTCGAGGTTTACGGTGTTAAAAGGCAAATATCTGCAAAAATCTCCAACGATGATTTTTCACGATTAAAATAATTTACTCTTAAGTGGGAAGTAAAAACGTAAAAAAATGGACGCGTTGTTTTATCACATCTCCTCCAAGGTGATGTATTTAGGTGAAATACCAGAACTTCTATACGTTTCTAGATAAAATAATAACACTGGGCACACTGTGTTACAACAAAAAAATTTTTTTTGTTGTAATACAAATCAGAATAGCATAATCTAATAGAATGGACCTATCCAAATACGAAAATGACAAATAGAAAGTTGTAGCACGTAGGGTTTCCTTGATTTCAGAAAATTCTTAGCTCTGTTTATTGACTATGTTTACAGTTTTCTTCTATTAAACATACCGTACATACCATACAATATTAACTTAAAACATTAATTAAACTTTATTTTTTCCGTTTATGAGGTGTCCTATCTTCTCTTTTCAAAAACCAACAGTAGTCACCCATCATGGCTGGATCCCATCGTCCTTGGTACTGAAATTCCATTGTTCTGATATCTTGAAACCTTTCACCATGCTCGTCACTAACAGCTCCCAGATTTTTAGGAAAAAATGACGGGAATGGAGGAAGTGAATTTTTAATGACATTCTGGCACCAAGCGCCTTATAGGAATCTAAGAGTTCATTAACTAATTGTTCATAATTTTCATCCATATTGCTGCCTAAAAATCCTCTTACTACGTTAACAAACGAATTCCATGCTCTGAGTTCCTGCCTGGTAAACTTTTCGGTAAAATTGACATCGTCCAGCAATTCTGATTTGAGGCCCAATAAAAAAGCCTTCTTTTAATTTGGCATCACTTAACTGGGGAAAGACTTATCTTAGGTATTTAAATCCATTACCATCTTTATTCAAAGTCTAAATAAAGTTTTTCATCGGCCCAAGTTTAATGCGAAGAGGAGAAAAAGGACATTTTTGGGATCAACAAGAGGTATAAATTTAGCATTTTGAGATCCCGGTTGAAATTCGCTTCTTTCTGGCCAAATTTTTGTTACCTAATGCTGATTTATTGCACGACTGTATGTAACTATAACTTTTAAGTCCCCACATATCTGCCATTTATACCTATTGTAGTTTATTTTATCCAAAATCGTGCGCATATTTTCATAATTTTCTTTCATTGGAACTGAATGGGCAACTGGTATAGAGGGTTTTAAATTTCCATTATGCAATAACACAGCTTTTAAGCTATATTTAGATAGTTCAATATCAAGTTCCTGCGTTAAACTGTCTATATCAGTACACGCGCACAACGAATTTTCCATACTGTAGAAGTCAGAAAACATAGCATTTCTTTTTCTGAAATTCGTAATTTTTGTTTCTTTGGCCAATAGGTTTCATTCCTTAAGACGGGAACCCAGAAGTTCTGACTGTTGCTTGGATAACCCCAAATCACGTATTAAAACATTTAATTCACTTTGAACAATCAAATGTGGCTCGCCGGAACTGGGACCTGTGGTAAAAGTGGGATCGGTGCATTGTTCTTCTGAGCTGCCTGATGGTGCGTTATCTCCATTATCTCCCAAATCAATAGCTTGCCAACTTAAAGGCGAAATCGGCACTGGCAAATTTGCATTATGAGGAACAGGTCGTATGGCAGATTGCAAATTTGGATATTCTATACTGTGCTTTCCCCTTTTGGAATAACCTTCAGTCTTTGTTAGGCAAAAAAACCAATCGTCAGAATGATTGGTGGGTTCTCGCCATACCATTGGAACTGCAAAAGGCATACTTTTTCTCTTTCCCTTCATCCACTGCACCAGTGATACACTACAACTAACACAGCACACATGGGGAGCCCCCGCTTACCTTGATTCCCAATTAACACACCAAAATATTTAAAGTAGGCTTTTTTTACCTTTTCGGAAAATGGCCCGGCTTGTGATTTCATCAGAAATTCTCCACAAATATAACAAAATTTGTCAGGAGAAATTTTGCAACTTCGGCGCGTTTGACTCGACATTCTCGTCTTCGCATACACTTGCTTATCGATACACAGAGAGCCACTCAATTCGAAACTCAACAGAAGAGTGATGTTTAACGTTTATTTGATGTCTAATGTTGTAAACAACCCAGTCTAGGTAATTTTTCCGTTGTAAAATGGACCCATTTTAGCCGCCCCACAATAAAATTGTTTACCTACCAATATAAAAGGTTCTAATTAGGCTGTTAAAAAATGATACGTATTACGGCTTTCCGAATATTTTTTTTTATTATGGGGAGGGTATTTCCATTGTGAAAATAATGAGCTGGCCTGTATCAGAAAAATCTTGTCGGCCAGTGTAATACTTTTGTAATTATATTAAGTTTTATCGAAACATATTAAAATTCCACTGCTACAAATAATTATTAAAAATAGCTCTTACCTTAAAATCCATAAACAATTCGTTGCGATGTACTACGGCATAAAAAAATCCTAAGAACTGTTCCCATTCATGGTCCCAAATTCTAGCGAAATCCTTGTCAATATCCTGATGCCTCTGGGTAGCTATATATTCAGCACATCTATTAAAATAACACATTGTTTGTCTATTTTATAGAAAAGCTGGTAATTTAAAGAAAAGTACTAGGATTTAAAAGTACAATTGGAGTATTTCAAGAAGGGTATATAAATATCACAAAGACAGCCACAGTGAATATGCCCACATCTAAACCCTAAAGGACTATTAAAATGAAGTGTCCACAACAATCTAGTTTCTTTATCTTCAAAGATAAAGTCTAATTTTAATAAATAGAAAAGAGTAGCATATATTACCACACAAGTACATTTGTATAAAACTTTACATGATAGAAAAAGAAATATACAAAGAAGAAGAAATCGAGACCAGGCCATTATAAATTATTTTCAAGTTAATCCAACCAAATCTATTTCGGATGCAGTTGGGGAAGTTCAGTACGGTGGCGGTGTAAGGCGCAGAAGAGTTACCCGAGGGACTGTTCACAGGACTCTGAAAATTCATAAATTTAGGCCTTTTCGTATCCTTCCACTTCAGCACCTAACACCGGCACAAAAAGAACTTCGCTTCCAATTTGTTTCTCAAATGGTAATTCGGCAAGAAAACGAAGACCCTGATTTATTCAAAAATATTGTGTGGACCGACGAAGCTACTTTCACAACATCGGGAGTATTCAACAGACATAATAGTCACCACTGGGCCGTTGAAAATCCAAAAAAGTTCCAGACTATTAAATTTCAAGGGAGGAATTCTATTCATGTTTGGTGTGGGATAAAAAACAATAAAATTTTGGGACCAATATTTTTTAACGGGACTTTAAATGGGCACAGATATTATGAGTTTTTAGAAAACGAAATTGAAAATTTTTTGGAAGACTTACCATTGGCAGAATATCAGAATTTAATTTGGCAACATGATGGGGCGCCTCCTCATGCCGGGCATGATGTGGTTCAATTTTTAAATCGGCGCCATAACGAATGGATAGGGCGAAATGGAACATATGCTTGGCCGCCCAATAGCCCCGACCTCTCAGTTTTGGATACATTTCTCTGGCGCCATTTGAAGAACGTCGTATACAGACAACGAAACGAAAATATTCAAGAGATCATGGGAAAAATTGTCGATGAAATAAACCGCCTTAACCAGGAAAATCATATTGTAACAGCAAGTTTAGAAAGGCTACAAACAACGATGTTGTTTCGAGAAAAACGGCGGTCACATTGAAAACTTATGTTATTAGTAGTTTTATTTTATTATTTAATAATTATTTTTTATTGAATTTCTTTTTGTATCATGTAAAGTTTTATTTTCCTCAAATAAGTTTTTTATCCTTAGAATTGTATTGATGGATATATTTCTATGAAAATTTGCAATAAATCTTCTTCTTGCTTCTCTTGCATTTTCTTGGCACTTGTAAAATAGCATAACAATCTGTAGTCTCTCGTCCAAAGAGTATTTCATTTCGATCAGAGTCAAATATATATTTTTTAGGTGAGGACTTCGACAATAATTAAAATAATGTCAATTTTTATTGACAAAGCATTCAAACGTCATTTTACCTTGATCACCTATACCAACCTATCGTATATTTTAAACAGGTGAAGCTAAAATTTTAGTTTGTAAAACATTAAAATGTAATATAAACAGCTATCGCAAAATCAAATCTTTTAATCGGAACGGACATAAAAAAAATCACTCTTTCCAAAAATCGTATAAAAAAACGATACATTCCATTTAAAAAACACCTGATGCATAGCGTAACTCTTTTGTTTCTGGTTCAAATATTTTTTCGATGACATTTTTGGATTCTACAAGAAAAAATACATCGATTGGCTATTTTGAATTTTTCCAAAATACAAGGAAGGTCGAAAATAAGTCCCTGTTCAGTCCTCGCTGGAACACCCTGTACCTGTATCTTAAAGCTAATTTCTATTCGATTCGATCGATGCAAAACCGCTTCCGCCTCCGATGATCCGAACGCACTAGTTTACATTAATTCTATAACAAACGAACAAGCCCCTGCAGCCTGCAGCAGCAGTTTTATGCCGCTCCCATCTCTATTTGGCTTACGGATATTTACCATTGCGTTGCCATAGCAACAGCCGTAAACAAATCTAAGCACGAGAGCCCGCGTGCGGGCGGAGTCTGGTGCGGAATTTGTTACTGCTGATTGTGATTACTCAACAGGTCGCTTATGAAAAGATGTTCAACGCGCTACGTTCTCAAGTCATTATTATTTTTTGAGTATATAACGCACTAGCTTTGATAGAAAATAATGGTATAAATAAGTAAATAATGTGAATTTATATAGAACATACTACATTTTTATAATACAAATGTAGATTATAAAGTGCTTAATATTTTAAAATAATTTTTATTTTTAAGTAAATTGATGTGAAAATGTTGGAACCCGGGTTTCCTGGCGAGCCGCCACTGGATTATACTCAATATTACGACGTATTTCGGCTCGTGCGTTTCTTTCTATTCTATACCTACAATTCTTTTAACATCTACAAAAGCACTGCTCCCGTTAGGTTTTTGATGATCGAATTTTGCTTTCCTATTGGGTCCTTTATGGCGGAATAATTTTGTATGGTTCGACATTTTTTTAATTCTTGATCATAGATGGTGGATTTTATATTAAATTTATGGAAAAAAGGGCCACAAACATTTAAAACAAATAAGGGAATTCTGACAAAAGAAAAATAGCTTACCCAACAAATTTCATAGGGTAGGCAATGCTTTTTTTGCCTATATTGCATGCACGCCACTGAAAAATATAAGCTTACAACTATTTACCTCAATTATTTAACTTTAACTGTTATTGGTTTGTGCGTTCTCAAGACATGAATTCTTTACGTTTTTATACCCATTAAAAATATCGAAGATCTACGCCCATGACACCCAACTTCTAATCCTCGTGAGACACTAACCTACATTATTTTTGGTGCAAAATTTACAACGAATCAGTTCGACCGTTCTAAAGTTATCGTTGGACAAAATTTTGTTTACACCCACGAGTATTTAATAAAGTTAGCGTCGTAAAGATGTGTTTATTAAATAGGGAACCCATTACAGTATATGAGAAAGTTAAAAATTTTAAAATTTGCTTGTTTACCTTTCCATGGCGAAATTGAAAGCCGAATGTGGGACCGTGCCTTCCATGGAATGAACTTCTTTCTTAGCCTCATAGCGCTCTGTGAACCATTTGAGGATACCCATGCAGGCAGTCGTACGAAAATCGTCTACGAAAAGGTTGTAATGATCCGGAAACCCTAAGACATAACAACGCGGAAAGTTTACCTAAAATCATAAATAGTCTATATTTTTTTGCAGAATATCGCAGCAAGTTTAATGTTTTTAAACTGTCGACTTGCAGAGTGGTAAGTAATGATGCCGCGGGATGAGACGAGACGAGACGAGAGAACGGCTTCTCTCGGCTCTTCTCGAGACACAAAAGAAAAGTGCCTCCTCGCCTCGTCGAGAATGCCCCGAAAGGAGACGAGGGAGACTCTATTATTAATTTGTTAACAGACGATATAATAGGTACGGTTATCGCGTTCCACAAGTCTATATTTGGGCTTGGATCGAAAGTATAGGAAAACCTTTTTATTTGAAATATCTTTATTCAAAAAGCGACGTTTCGACACTTAATTGTGTCTTTTTCAAGCTAAAAAAAATTAAATTATGAGATAAATATATTACAATTAAATATTATATAAGACAAGCAAGTACAAAAAAATACCAAAAACTAATATCACAATTATGAAATAGTTGATATTTTCTTCATTAGATGTCACAAACATATTAAAGGATCTATAATGAGGACTAAACAGGGCATTTTTTTATTAGATGTTTTTTTGTTATGGGGAAAATATTTTTTTTTTGACATGTCAATTTTTGTACAGGGTGTTCCAGCGAGGACTGAACAAGGACCTATTTTCGATCTTCCTTGTATTTTGGAAAAATTCAAAATAGCCAATCGATGTATTTTTTCTTGTAGAATCCAAAAATGTCATCGAAAAAATATTTGAACCAGAAACAAAAGAGTTACGCTATGCATCAGGTGTTTTTTAAATGGAATGTATCGTTTTTTATACGATTTTTGGAAAAAGTGATTTTTTTTATGTCCGTTCTGATTAAAAGATTTGATTTTGCGATAGTTGTTTATATTACATTTTAATGTTTTACAAACTAAAATTTTAGCTTCACCTGTTTAAAATATACGATAGGTTGGTATAGGTGATCAAGGTAAAATAACGTTTGAATGCTTTGTCAATAAAAATTGACATTATTTTAATTATTGTCGAAGTCTTCACCTAAAAAATATATATTTGACTCTGATCGAAATGAAATACTCTTTGGACGAGAGACTACAGATTGTTATGCTATTTTACAAGTGCCAAGAAAATGCAAGAGAAGCAAGAAGAAGATTTATTGCAAATTTTCATAGAAATATATCCATCAATACAATTCTAAGGATAAAAAACCTATTTGAGGAAAATAAAACTTTACATGATAGAAAAAGAAATTCAATAAAAAATAATTATTAAATAATAAAATAAAACTACTAATAACATAAGTTTTCAATGTGACCGCCGTTTTTCTCGAAACAACATCGATAACCCCTTTGTAGCCTTTCTGTTACAATATGATTTTCCTGGTTAAGGCGGTTTATTTCATCGACAATTTTTCCCATGATCTCTTGAATATTTTCGTTTCGTTGTCTGTATACGGCGTTTTTCAAATGGCCCCAAAGAAATGTATCCAAAACTGAGAGGTCGGGGCTATTGGGCGGCCAAGCATATGTTCCATTTCGCCCTATCCATTCGTTATGGCGCCGATTTAAAAATTGAACCACATCATGCACGGCATGAGGAGGCGCCCCATCATGTTGCCAAATTAAATTCTGATATTCTGCCAATGGTAAGTCTTCCAAAAAATTTTCAATTTCGTTTTCTAAAAGCTCATAATATCTGTGCCCATTTAAAGTCCCGTTAAAAAATATTGGTCCCAAAATTTTATTGTTTTTTATCCCACACCAAACATGAATAGAATTCCTCCCTTGAAATTTAATAGTCTGGAACTTTTTTGGATTTTCAACGGCCCAGTGGTGACTATTATGTCTGTTGAATACTCCCGATGTTGTGAAAGTAGCTTCGTCGGTCCACACAATATTTTTGAATAAATCAGGGTCTTCGTTTTCTTGCCGAATTACCATTTGAGAAACAAATTGGAAGCGAAGTTCTTTTCGTGCCGGTGTTAGGTGCTGAAGTGGAAGGATACGAAAAGGCCCAAATTTATGAATTTTCACAGTCCTGTGAACAGTCCCTCGGGTAACTCTTCTGCGCCTTACACCGCCACCGTACTGAACTTCCCAAACTGCATCCGAAATAGATTTGGTTGGATTAACTTGAAAATAATTTATAATGGCCTGGTCTCGATTTCTTCTTCTTTGTATATTTCTTTTTCTATCATGTAAAGTTTTATTTTCCTCAAATAGGTTTTTTATCTTTGGAATTGTATTGATGGATATATTTCTATGAAAATTTGCAATAAATCTTCTTCTTGCTTCTCTTGCATTTTCTTGGCACTTGTAAAATAGCATAACAATCTGTAGTCTCTCGTCCAAAGAGTATTTCATTTCGATCAGAGGCAAATATATATTTTTTAGGTGAAGACTTCGACAATAATTAAAATAATGTCAATTTTTATTGACAAAGCATTCAAACGTCATTTTACCTTGATCACCTATACCAACCTATCGTATATTTTAAACAGGTGAAGCTAAAATTTTAGTTTGTAAAACATTCAAATGTAATATAAACAACTATCGCAAAATCAAATCTTTTAATCAGAACAGACATAAAAAAATCACTCTTTCCAAAAATCGTATAAAAAACGATACATTCCATTTAAAAAACACCTGATGCATAGCGTAACTCTTTTGTTTCTGGTTCAAATATTTTTTCGATGATATTTTTGGATTCTACAAGAAAAAATACATCGATTGGTTATTTTGAATTTTTCCAAAATACAAGGAAGGTCGAAAATAGGTCCCTGCTCAGTCCTCGCTGGAACACCCTGTACCTACAGTATTTGAAAATGAAATTATAGGAAAAAAACAATTTTTTTTGAGAGCAGTCACAAATTCTTTTCAAAATAAATTATTCCCCTAAATGTTACATCGACCTTTGAAAACCGTATTTAAAAAATTTAAGCTTTTAAATAAACTATGAAAAACCACATCTAAAAATTTTAAAAAGTTCAGAAGTCAGAACGAAAAATTTTTTTTTGACAGTTGTCAAAATTGTGAGATAAAAAGTTACAAGGAATAATAAAAACTAAAATTTTGAACAGTTGAAAAGGCAAAAGAAAAAAACAGGCTTTTTGGCAGGTCTCAAAATACATTTTTTAATTAAACATTTAAAAGCTACATGGAACTGTAAAAACCGTATTTAAAAATTTTAAGCAATTCAAATGATAAGGAAAATAAAAACATTTTTTGACAGCTGTCAAAATATTTTATTTTAATAAATTGTTCCTCAGGAAGCTACATGGGACTATGAAAAACGTTTTTAATTATTGTTATAGTAGTTTAAAAGTTGTGGGAGGAACGTTTTTTTTACAACTCACCATGCTTTTTTTTTAATAAATAACGCCTTTAAAAGTTACATGGAACTGTAAAAACCGTATTAAATATTTCAGATAGTTTAAAAGTCACTGGAAAAACTTTTATTTTGACAGCTGTCAAAATACTTTTTCAAAACAATTGCGCCTTTAAAAGTATCATGGAATCGTATAATCCACATAAAAAAACTTTAATACGTTTAAAATTTACGAAAAAACAACAATTTATTTTGACAAATGTCGAATTTTCTTTTTATTAAGTTACATTATAAAAAATTAGAGAAAACTGTGAAAACCGTTTTTAAAAAGTTTAAAAGTCCCGGGGAATTTTTTTAAGAACTGTCAAATTATTTTTAAAAATAACACCATTAAAAGGTACAGGGTTGTCCAACGAAGGGTAAACACCTTTATAATTTCTTTATTTTACAAGATATTGAAAAATGGTAAAAACAAAAGTTGTAGGGATTTTAGAGAGGAATAAGGATAATTTATGATAAAAACAATTGAACATCAAATAAAAAAATTACGCAAAAAATTATGGTTATTTTGCTTATTTTAAATAGAACACCCTGTATATTATTGCATTTTTGGATTCTCCCGAAAATTCTAAACACTTTTTTTATAAGATATTACACCTTTAAACCTAATAGTTTCGGAGCAATGAACAGTTGAAAATCAGTATTTTGGCTAATTTGCATTATTGTAAAACCTATCTAATGAAATAGGTACCATGAGTATACGAAAGTTGGTACTTCAGCTTGTACCATAGTAAGCACCACTATTAATTAAAGTGGCCAAGAGGCCGATTTTTACTTGTTTTTAGCTTAAAAACATATGAATTTAGGAATAACGAAGTGGCAACATATCTGCAATAACTAAACGAGTAGATATTAAATAACGACGGAACAATATTTATTATACACAAAATATATGTTTCAAAAAAAAACTCGTGGCTGATTTTCCTCAATAAAAAAAGGCTTGTTAACAACTATCTTCTTATAATCCGCATTCCCGGGCTCGCTGCAGAATCTAACTCCTAATTTCTTTAACGTGTTTAAACTTGGTTATCGTCTATCGAGATACCTGTGCAAATACTGTCGTTTGGTTGCCGGGCAACAAGTTAATCAAAGATTTGTCAAACTTTCGGTAGTTTACTTTTTAAAGAATATTATTTTAGTGAAGTTGTTAGTTGTTAAAGATGAAAAGAAACGTCACACGTTATTCCAAAGCCGAAATGATAGATTTGTTAAATATATTGGCGAGGAATGGTTATCAGTTAAGACCGTCCAAACGAGAGTATCTGGACAGATATCCCGATAGACGACAACCAAGTTTAGGAACATTAAAAAAATTAGGAGTTAGATTCCGCGAGACCGGAAACGTGGATTATAAGAAGAGAGTCGTTGTTAACAAGTTCTCAATGAGGAAAATCAGCTAAGAGTTCTGCTTTCCATTTATGAAAATCCCATTCAAAGTACCTATTCCCGGAGCGAAGCACTTGGTATGTCTTACACATCTGTGAAGAGAATTTTACAAAATCACAAAGTCCATCCCTATCGTATTTCATATCACCAAAAGTTACTACCTGGAGATATAGAAAAAAGAGTAGATTTTTGTTCTTGGGCTATAGAGAAAACTTACCAAAACCCTGACTTTTTTAGAAATGTGTTATTCACAGATGAGTCTACGTTTAGGAGTGACCGTACTATGAACCGACATAATATAATGTACTACAGTCAACAAAATCCTAATTGGAGAGGGGAAATTATGAAACAAGGAAGATGGTCCGTGAACGTGTGGGGTGGCATTGTAAACGATTATGTTATTGGACCATATTTTTTCCAGGGTAATTTAACTGGTAACATATATTTAAACTTTTTAAGGGAGTCACTGCCGATTTTATTAGGATGTCACATACTTTTTAACTGAACGTCATGGATCGAATTGGATAGGTAATAGGGGGAATCCATGGTACGTAAATAATGAAGCCGAAGGACCGATTCTATGGCCCCCTAGGTGTCCGGACCTCAGTCCTTTGGATTACTTTTTATGGGGATTCGTCGACTATTTTGTAAATGCTACGCCTTGTGAAGGTCCAAACGAAATGAAGGAGAGAATACAAGAGGCCTTTAGAGCCGTTAACAACGAAATGTTACGTAATACTCAAGAAAACTTTATAGAACGCATGCAAATGTGCTTAGCCGCTGAAGGAGGCATTTTTGAAAACTAGATTTTTTTCTCATAAGTTTTGTTTCCTTGTTCTTTGATACCTATTTGTTTAGTTATTATAGATTTTGTTTATAATACATATTGTTCCGTCGTTATTTAATACATATTCGTTAAGTTATTATAGATTTGGTTTATAATAAGTATTGTTCCGTCGTTATTTAATATCTACTCGTTTAGTTATTGCAGATATGTTGCCACTTCGTTATTCCTAAATTCATATGTTTTTAAGCTAAAAACAAGTAAAAATCGGCCTCTTGGCCACTTTAATTAATAGTGGTGCTTACTATGGTACAAGCTGAAGTACCAGCTTTCGTATACTCATGGTACCTATGTCATTAGATAGGTTTTACAATAATGCAAATTAGCCAAAATACTGATTTTCAACTGTTCATAGCTCCGAAACTATTAGGTTTAAAGGTGTAATATCTTATATAAAAAGTGTTTAGAATTGTCGGGAGAATCCAAAAATGCAATAATATACAGGATGTTCCATTTAAAATAAGCAAAATATCCATACTTTTTTCGCGTAATTTTTTTATTTGATGTTCAATTGTTTTTATCATAAATTATCCTTATTCCTCTCTAAAATCCCTACAACTTTTGTTTTTACCATTTTTCAATATCTTGTAAAATAAAGAAATTATAAAGGTGTTTACCCTTCGTTGGACAACCCTGTACATGGATTTGTAAAAACGATATTTAAACACTTTAAGTAGTTCAAAAGCTACAAGGAGAATGTCGATTTTTTTAAGCTTTTTAAAAACAAAAAAAAAGTCACTAATAGTTACTTAACTCTGTGAAAACCGTATATAAAAATTTTTAGGAGTCACAAGGTAAACTCATTTTTTAATAGCTATTAAAATATTATTTTGTAGTAAATTATACCTATAAAAGTTACAAGAAATATCCCATCTATTATCGAAAACTCCAATTAAATCCTTTAAATGTTTGAGTAAAGAAAAAAAATTAAAAAAATTCATGGCTGCAAAAACTAAATTTTCTAAACTAATTATCCAAATCTTTTCATTCCATACAGAAATAATTCACTAGGAAAAAAATTACAGCTTTTAAACTTGAATTTCTAAAGAAAGAAAATGTTCTACTGCCCATGTATAACAATATATGCTATACTTTTGTACTGAAAACTTGCAATGGTGACAAAAATTCAATCCATCAATCAAACCCTACCTATAACATATAACTTATAATGTCGTTTAAATCTTTAAAAAATACCAGTAAAGAAAAAAAAATTGAAAAAATCGCAGCTGCGAAAGCAAAATGCTTTAATTAATGTCTTGTACCGAAAAGTTTCACTAAGAAAAAACATAATTCCTAAAAAAATGTCCTACCTACTGATCTTGTATAAAACAATATAAACTTTACTACTTTTCTGAACAGTATAAAACTGAACTTTATTACAAATATATAAACATACCGGACTATGTACTAAAAATGCATTTATCGCGTATCCAATTTGATGCAAGTATTTTGCTGCTCTATCTGATCCTAAACCGATAATCGAATAGCACGTTTATTAAACGAATATCGATGTAATGCACGCAATCGAGAATGACTAATAAGGAAAAGTATTATCCTTCAAATTATAGCTACCTACTTAAAAACATTTAAATTTTATGGCACCAATTTTAAAAATATCCAAGAAATCCTTTTTGAGTCTCTAAAATTAAATAATTTTTACTTAAATATTTATTTAATTACACTTCTGACAGTGACGAAAGTCAAGAATGAATGGATGTTTTGAAATTTTTGACCTTAGAGAAACCTAAAAATTGTGCCCAAAAGCGTGCACTTTTTACTTTAAATCGAATTTTCACCTATTTCCCCAGTAGCTGGAAGAAGAAAATATTATAGAGGTTTTTGTAGCCAAATAAACGCTTTATCCTTCTATCAGGAAATAATTCTGATTACAGTTAGCCCCACAGTGAGAGTAAATTTGGACTTTAAAATTTCAAATTTGAAAAATCGCAGTAATTTAACCGTGAACGGAAAAATTTTGAAATTTGGTCACAATCTACCTACTAGTTAGATACTCGTTTCGTAAAAAAGTACCCTACGCTCTAGGTGTATTAGCTTTCTTGTAATAACAAACAAACAAACAAACAAAAGTATGCTTTATTGCCGCAGAAAAATTTTACAATTTTATGGACAAAGCTAAATATACCTAAAAATAAGACATATCAAAACATTAATCGAAAATAATTTCGACAGGTCAGTGCTTTTTTTAAAAATGTAAATTATCAATTTACCAAATCGTAAAATACACGTTAGAATATAACATAACATTGCAAACAGTAAATGAATCATGATAACCTTATAAAAGTAAACAAACACACATGTACGAGGTGAATAATTTCGATGACATTGAAATCAAAATTGCAACTATGCGACCTTAAACTCTATGTTATTATAGTTATACAAATAATTGTGATGTTAAACAGAAGGTATATTGAACTAGTGTAGAATGTAGTATACAAAAAGAATTAAATTGTTTTTAATCCAATACCTAACAAAAATAATTAAGTTTTAAGTGAATGTTCGACAGTTCTTTTCCCTATATAATGATTTTCAAAATTCTATGCTACGAGTTAGGACATGACTCACAAAAGATTTAAGTAAACAAGCGAGTTTAGTGACAATTTAAAGAGACTTACTCACTGAAAAAAAAATCATTAACGCTGTAAAATGGTCTCTCAATGAGGTATGCTTTGGTGTTTTTTCGAAATTCTGCAAGCATAGGGATAGATTTTAAATGTACTGGCAGATTGTTGTAAAGTTTTATGGCGTTGTAAATAATTGATTTTTTTATTAATTCTGTGGAAGGAATGGGAAGATAAATATCATGCCTAGAGTTTCTGGTAGGGTATACATGTTGTGGCCTTTCTGGGAGGGTGTTTATATGTTTTCTCAGCAAACATACCGTTTCCAAAATAAATAATGCAGGAAGTGTTAATATTTCATGTTTTTTGAAATAGTATTGGCAGTGAGCTCTATTATTTAGACCAAACAAATAACGAATGGCTCTCTTTTGAAGCATAAAAATACTACGAAATTGCTCGGTGGTATAGCAGCCCCAAAAGGGAAGGCCATAGCGGAGGTGGGATTCAAATAAAGAGAAATAAGTAAGTCTGGCAGAAGGGACGTCTAGTTCTTTTGAAACTGATCGAATGGCGAGGCAGGCGGTAGAAAGTTTTTTAGTTAAGGTGTCAATATGATTAGACCATTTTAGGTTGTTATTTATATTTAAACCCAGGAATTTAACCGACTCTACTTATTCAATATTGCTGTTATGTACCTGAAGTGGTTGTAAAGTTCCCTTATAAGATAACGCCACCGTTTTATCGACGTTAAAACAAAGCATATTGGAATCGGACCAAGCCTTAATTATAACCAAGTCTTTGGAGATACTAGAGTGTAAAGACGTTGTATCAAAATCACTCCATGTTATGCTTGTGTCATCAGCAAAAAGGGAAATTCTTCCATTAATTTTAAGGTTCGTGATATCATTAATGTATAACAAAAAAAGAATAGGTCCCAAGACTGAACCTTGAGGGACTCCACTTGTAATCAACTTACAATCAGAATCGGAACCATTAGCCCTTACAAGTTGTTGCCTTTTCCCAAGATAAGATTTGAACCAATTTAAAGAAGTACCACGAATTCCATAAAAATTTAGTTTGTTTATCAGAATTTCATAACTAACACAATCAAAGGCTTTCGCATAGTCACAAAAAACTGAGGCAGTTGGGTGGTTGTTATTGAGAGATAAGTAGACGCCTCTAAGCAACGTGAACATGGCGTCACTGGTGCACTTGTTGGGTAGAAATCCAAACTGCTCCGGGGATATTATCTGATGTTTCGGGAGAAATGGCATAAGACGATTCTTCAGTAGCCTTTCGATGATTTTTGATAGCACTGGTAGTAGTGCAATTGGGCGATAATTGCAAGAGTTAGTTTTTTCGCCGCCTTTATGAAATGGAATAATTATAGCTGTTTTAAGGCAATCAGGGAATACACCTTTTATAAAGGACTCATTTATTAATGTTGTAAGGGCCTCTATGACTGGGAGTGGCAAGTTCAGGAATATTCTAATTGATAGGCCATCAGTGCTACACGAATACAGGGTAATGTGGAAAAATGTACCCATTTTTGGGAAACTTTACACATTTTATCTAGTAATTGCACCCCCTGTACATACTCAGAATCCTCCACAGATATTCC
Source organism: Kuschelorhynchus macadamiae (assembly GCA_030620095.1). NCBI lineage: Eukaryota > Metazoa > Arthropoda > Insecta > Coleoptera > Curculionidae > Kuschelorhynchus > Kuschelorhynchus macadamiae. The sequence goes on along the minus strand of JAUTXW010000521.1, from coordinate 1,219,561 downwards.
ATTTTGTGTATATTTTTGAGCACTTTCCGATGCCGTAATCAGTTTTTCGACAGGAAGCCTGCTTTTTTCCATAATAAACAAAATGTATCAAAAAAAAATTTTTTTTTTCGAAAGATTTCGGTTTTGCTTAAAAATTTCTACTTTTCGGTCATTTGTCCGACAGAGATGCATTTAGGTTTTTGTTCTGCTCTATATTTTCAATGAAAAATGTCTTGCAAAATTTCGCTAGGACGCACCAAGTTCGAGTTATAAGCGCCCCAAAACACCCTTTTTTCGAACGAAAAAAAATCGTAAAATCACGAAATGGGTTCGAAGCTCAACCAAAACCAATAGGGTTCTGTAGGACTCGAAGAGCTACAGTTCCAGAAAGTTTCGCCAAAAAAAATTAAAAATTGCGATCTGAACCGTGTAACATCGAACTGACGAAAAATCGTGTAGATCTCTTCTAAAAACACATGTCAAATTCATCGCTTTATCTCTAATAGTTTCCGAGACATGCCCGCCGAAAGGTCGAAAAACACGGTTTTCTGAAATGACACGACCCACACCAGGTTTTCGTCCCCGAGTGTGAGAGCCAAGGATGCACGGATAGTTCAACAGAGTGTTAAGACGGTTAATATCATAATAAGTGAAATGCAAGAGTTATAAAAACACACAAGCAGGTTGTGAAAATGAGACTCGTAGTTAGCTGCATTAATTCCCCGACCTATAATGTGGCTAAGTTACTACATGAAATTCTTTTTCCTTTAACGGCTACATTTCATTATAATATCAAAAATTCATTTCAATTCGTAAAACAAATAACAAACGTTGTTTTGCCACCCAACTATACCCCAGATACACCTATCTGGGACTATACACTGATATCGCTGGCTGTCGTCTAATTATTTACAAATATACCCAAAATACTGGTACTAAATATAATTAAAAAATACAAACGCTTTATTTCAGCTTATACTAGTTTTCCTTATGGCATGATAGTAAAAATAGTGTCAATATGTTTTGATACTAGTTATTTCGCATTCAAAGGAAAATATTATCGCGATGGATAAGCCTGCCAGCCCGATACTCGCTAATATTGTCGTGAATTATATCCTATCTAATTTTTATTCCATTTCTATATGTGTACGTAGATGACACGTTTTTTGCAGCACCCAAGGGTAAGGAAGAGGATATACTTGCTATTTTTAACAGCATTAATAATAAAATTTAGTTCACAATTGAGAAGGAGGTGGATGGGAGGTGCCGTTTCTGGATGTGATGGTCATACATGAGGATGACGGGGACAATCACTAAGAACTGGTACATGAAACCGACCCACTCTGGCAGAATACAAAACTGTTATTCTTAGCATACGACACAACATAAAGTGAGCACTATATCTGACCTAACATACAGGTCACAATGTTTGAACAGCGAACATTCTTGGAATGATAATCAGAATAAAAACCTTGGCCAAAGTGAATAATTACCCTGAATCTTTTGTAAATAGGTGTAAAAATAAATTAAAAAAAAAAAACATACTAATACTAATCAAATTTAACTAAACCAACAGACCACACATCCAAAAGTAACATATTACAAATTTCTTTTAATATACGGTTTATCACAAAAAATTACAACACGTTTTGATGGTGAGAATATGGATATTGTTTTTATAATCTTAGGTCCTAACGCTGGAACCTGTGGTGGAAGATAGATCAAAATACAAGAGTTCTAACCACATTACACCACAACTTGTTACGTTCTGGACGCGCGTTTCGCTAACCAAGTTAGCATCATCAGCAGATGATATAAACTAAAGTAACTTATCCTAACCGAGACCCGACTGCACCGTTGTCAAGTAAACAATAGAGGGGACTATAGGGAATAGGCCCTCTGTCTTTATTTAGTGCTTTCTTACCACATTTAACTATTTCTATACTCTCAAATGCATCCAATAATCTATTATTAGATACATTTTTAATCAACTTAAGATTATTTATTCCTATTCGGTGATTATTTTCCAAAGCATGTTGGGCAACGCTTGACTTTTCTGTTCTTCCGTATCTTAAATGTGCCATGTGTTCTTTAAAACGAATGTTTATGGAGCGTTTAGTTTGCCCAACATATTTTAGATCGCAGTCATTACAGCTAATTTAAAAAACTCACTTATAAGCTTAGTAATTTAGAATTTGAACAGTGGTTAGATTTCCAAAGAAAAATGTTCGTAGTTATCGATGCCAAATTTTTGAAGAAAATGTGTTCACTTAAAAACAAACTGAGAAAGTTGAAACCACAAAAACAAATTTCTTCGGAAGTCGAGAACATTGTAGAAAATCTTTCTTCCCAGTCTTTTGAATAAAGGTTTGAATTTTGCAGAGCCTCCAGTAAAAAATAGTTTACCAACTATTATAGGGAATATCGAAAGTTCCATTCAATACGTGCCAGAGTCAACTAAGGGATTCATTAGAGAGGCTTGCAGAAATCAAATCTCAAAAAACGTTGTTAACAACAAGTCAAAATATGTTTCTCGTAAAAACACTGAAGTTATCCAGGGACTGAAGAAAAAGGAATGTTTTTATTTAAAAGCTGACAAAGGAAATAAGGTTGTTATACTAGACAAAACAGATTATTTTGAAAGAGTAGACAATTTGATTCAAACTGGTTCTTATGATTTAATTGAGAAAAACCCGTTATCAAAAATGATAACAGAAGTAAAAAGTACTTTAAAACAGTGTAAAAACCTTGTGTCCGATAAACTAAAATTCAAACGAACACATAGTAACCAACAGTTATCTAAACTGTATTGCCTTCCCAAAATTCATAAACCTGGGAAGTCCATGAGACCTATTGTTTCAGCTGTTGGATCACCAACGTACAATCTTTCAAAATGGTTAGTAGAAGAATTCGGCAAATTAAATATCTCGTATGATAACTTTGAGGTTACTAACTCGTTAGAATTCTTAGATAAAATTAAGAATGTTCACTTAAAAGAAGGTGAAATTTTAATATCTTTTGATGTAAGCTCATTGTTTCCTAGTGTACCCATACCACTAGCTTTAGAGTACCTAAAGGAACTACTTGAAATCAATAATTTGAAGAAAGAAATTATTGATGAGTATTTACTTCTCACAAAATTATGTATGAATCAAAATTTTGTTCAGTACAACAATAAATATTATAAACAACTAGAGGGAACTGCGATGGCAATTGCTTATCTCCGTTCCTTGCAAATTTGTTTATGGGCAGATTAGAAACCCAATTCAAAAAAGAACTCAAGTATTTCCCAAGGGTGTGGTATAGATACGTAGACGATATATTTGCTATTTTTGATACTAAAACAGAAAATTTGGACACTTTCTTAGAAACATTAAACAATAAATATCCTTCCATTAATTTTACGTACGAAAAGGAGAACAATGGGCAATTACCTTTTCTCGACACGTTAGTTATTAGAAATAACGATAAATTAGAATTTGATATAAATAGGAAATTTACTAATACTGATAGATATATAACATCCGACTCATTTCATTGCCGTCAACACAAAATGGCAGCATTCCATTTCTTAACTCACAGGTTAGTCAATTTTCTACTAAGTAAAAAACGTTTTAAAAATGAAATGAATCGGATTAAAAATATAGCTAAAAGTAATGGATATAATGATAATTTTGTACATAAACTAGTAAATAGACATGAGCATAAGAAAATGTTAAAAGATGCCACTACTCTTCAAATACCTGAGGCTTCCAATAAATTCATAGTAATCCCATATGATCCCAGATATACGAGAGGTCTAGAAAAAGTATTTAAAAACGTAGGTTTTAGAGTAGCCTACAAAACGGAGAATAGTTTGAAAAATCTCCTTGGAAACCACAAAGACAAAGTCGACTTGAGGGAGAGGAGTGGCATATATGAAATTAGCTGTAATGACTGCGATCTAAAATATGTTGGGAAATTAAACGCTCCATAAACATTCGTTTTAAAGAACACATGGCACATTTAAGATACGGAAGAACAGAAAAGTCAAGCGTTGCCCAACATGCTTTGGAAAACAATCACCGAATAGGAATAAATAATCTTAAGTTGATTAAAAGTGTATCTAATAATAGATTATTGGATGCATTTGAGAGTATAGAAATAGTTAAATGTGGTAAGAAAGCACAAAATAAAGACAGAGGGCCTATTCCCTATAGTCCCCTTTATTGCTTATTTGACAACGGTGCAGTCGGGTGCAACCAAGTGTGACCACATTTACCTATAAATAGTCTCGGTTAGGATAAGTTACTTTAGTTTATATCATCTACTGATGATACGCGCGTCCAGAACGTAACAAGTTGTGGTGTAATGTGGTTAGAACTCTTGTATTTTGATTTATAATCTTAGAACAACTAATAACCTATTTACTAATCTTAAAGATCAAAAACCGCTCGAAAAAAGCCCAGGTATTGTATATTTTACACCATATACATGTAATAAAGTGTATGTAGGACAAACAAAACAATATCTTGAAAACAGAGTAAAACGACATACCTATGACTGTAAAAAAAAATCGTATAAAAGAATAAATATACCATTTCGAGACTGGACATAATTTTGAATTTAACAAGTTCAAAATACTTGATGACGAAAAAAACTTATACAAACGTAGTATTTAAGAGATGATCTTCATAAACATATATGGCCAAAATGCAATAAATTTACGAAATAATGTAAAAAATTTAAGCATTGTATACAATCTTTTGTTGAACAGATTACAACTTATAACATAAAACAACGATGATATCCAAACAGCAATGTGGTGATAAAGAAAAAAGAAAAAAAAATAAATTATAAAAAAAATTGGTCTGTTTTATTGGCACATTGAGACAGCTTAACATATTTTTAAAAGTCCTAACAGTGGAACCTGTGGTGGAAGATAGATCAAAATACAAGAGTTCTAACCACACTACACCACAACTTGTTACGTTCTGGACGCGCGTTTCGCTAACCAAGTTAGCATCATCAGCAGATGATATAAACTGGTTTATAATTAATAATCTAAGTAAATTTATAAAAAATAACAAAGGAAAAAGAAATAAAAATCATGCCCCAAAGTGTGTATAGGCCAGACTGGGAGAACTTTTAAACAGAGACTAGAAGAGCATAAAAAAAGTTTTATTAAAAATAAAACAGATTCAACATACGCCGAACATTTGTTAGATAATAACCATGCTTTCGATGAAAATTTTGAAATATTAAATACAATAAACAAAAGTAAAAAATTGTCACTTTTAGAGTCTATGGAAATTAATAAACGTAGAAACACCCAGTATCTCTTAAACGACCATTTAGATATGAATAATTCACCTCTTTTAAACCTATTTTGTTAGAACTTTCCGCCCCGGTGTTATTTAGGACTCTCGTAGGCCATTAAAGTCTTTACCTAGAAATATGTTTTATAAAAATCAAGTTCATTTAGCAAATTGCTAGTTTAAATACCGTTTGACTGAGGAAGTTACAATGTTAGCGAAACATATATCACAAGTTGTCAATAAATGTGAAATCTACAGCAGTTTAAAGTTTTTATTTACATTATTTTTAAATATTTCTGTTCCGCGTTCAAACGTAGACAGTCTCTACCCATACATCAAAACCATAAAAATATATTAGATACAAAAGCCTTAGAGTTGGGTTTATATAGGGGCCACTCGATCTGCGATATATGTGAAGGCTTTTTTTGTTTTGATAGCTAAATTTTATATTTTTTGTAGTTCATCCCAGTCATCATATTTTCTGAAAAGCGGGATAAGCTCTTAGTTGGGGAGAGCACTTGCATCTTTCTCGATACAAAGTGCAAACAGTAAAGTTTTCATCATAAGGAATTTTTATAAAATTTGACCAAACTAAAAACTGAGTTTACAAAAAGTTTTGCTTGAAAAATAATGTAAAATGACAAAAAGTTATTCACGTAAGTTATCTTACCTGTTATATTTGATCTTTTTAAAAAATGATTTTAATTTTGAAAGATGGTAGAGGAAACCCTGTTTCTTTTTTAAATTTGTATCTTTATACCAAAATTCGACTTTAACTTTTAACTTAAATTTTTTTTAATTTTTTATATTTATGGCTTTTTACCTAGAGATAGTTGTTTACATAAACTACTTTATAATTTAGGCTTTATTTGGTTATGTGAATCCTTTTATTTTTTTAGAGAGCGTAATTTAATCATTGAAAAGAGAATTCTTACGTTGGCAACGTTTTCTTCAGTATACCAGTACGACTGTTGCAGTAACAATGCCAATCCTTCTTTGGATGCAAACAGCGATCTGCTAAAACGGTTTATTAACTTGTAGGCATTGCCTCGATGCTGCATGTCCGATGGTTCTTTTCTCATGGACCAGTAGAAGTCGCAATCGTAGGCCGACAACATTCTGGACATCACTAAAAATAATAATAGCAGCGTTTATTATCAAAAATATAAGCATAGTAGAAATAAACTAGTAGGGCCGCTCCTCGACAAATCCTTGCCGAAGTGTCCGAATGCCACGGCAGGCAAAGGGAAGTCGGACACTAGCCAGAGATGTATTTAGGAAAATATGGGAACACAATAAAATAAAAAATATCGTTTGGTCATCGGGTGAAAAATTACGTGAAATCCGAATATTGCAAAAACCTTCCATGTAGGCAATAATACTTCTGCATCTGCAAGATGAGAACAAATACGGCATAAAAATTAAGTACTAAATCTAAAACTACAAGTCCCCGAGTTCCTTGGAAAAAATCTAGCCTCTGCAATTAATTTACAAAATGTCGCAAACTGCACGTTTACGATTCATGTTGTTAATAATAATCAGTTTGTGAATATGTATTTGATATAAATAAACTATTCTTTTTGACTTTTGGGTTTTTCCGCACGCTGGTAGAAAAAATAGTGTACCTTACACGTGCGTAAAGTGACTTTTTCGCACGCGATTGATGTTACTTCAGTTTTTTTTTCAATTTCAATTTCAAATATGCTTTATTGTACAAAGAACAGTGTTCTCATTTACAAAGCTAGGGGAAAAATTCTATAGTACAAAATATAATAGCAAACAATAATTACAATTAAAAACAAGATAGTTTAAATAATTGAATTTAAAAACCGTCAATAAATACAGGTACTAAAAAATAAAACAAAACAACGTCAATATTAAAATTAAGAACTAGTCAATATAAAATTATCACCATGAAATTCAATATAAAAAATGTATATTATTAATTTTTTAATGACAAATCAATAATATGCATAAAGGTACTAAAAAAACAATCAAACAGAAAAAATAACAGTGTCAATATTAAAATTAAGAGCTACACCTAGTTACTAAAATTATACAACCGGCAGTACAATAAAAACATAAATAAAAATATAAATAAAATAAAAGAGATAAAATAGTAATGCCGAATTAACCCCGGTTAAAGATAAAAAGACAAAAACAAAACATAAAAATTTGCTAAAATTTTAGAGTGTATCGTCAAAAAATTCTTGCACACCATAATAGGCCTTCGCAACTAGAATACTCTTCACTTCGTATTTAAACTTTTTTTCCTCTTCAATCCGCCTTATGGAATTGGGCAGATGGTTAAAGAGCTTTTTGCTGTTATATACTAGAGTCCTGATGTGGGAATTGGGAGTGCAATAGTATGGGTGCGGCGAGAGGAGTATCCCCCCGGTCTTGCAGACAAGATATCACTCTTTCGCTTCCTGTGCATTAGACACACAGACTCGAGAATAAATAAGCTAGGAAGAGTTAGTATTTTTTTATTTACGAAACCGGGCCGGCAAGAGTCTCTACGGCCAAATTTGCAAACTATTCTAAGAGCTCTTTTTTGCATTACAAACACTGACTGAAATAAAGTGTCACTACATGATCCCCAAAAAGATATCCCATACCGCAAATGCGACTCTATGAGAGCAAAATATGAAGTCCTGGTCATTGTTTCATCCAGCTCCCCAGCAATCACTCTCAATGCATAGCAACTGGCAGATAATTTTTTATTCAATGCTAAAATGTGCTGTTCAAACTTTAACCTTCCGTCTATTTGAAGCCCCAAAAACCTGCTCACCGTGGGGTTGCCGATAATCACATCGTTTAGTGCCACTCCTTCAACCATGGTTTACCCTGCTTTTTTTTAATATTTCTAATAGGAAAGGCTTTATTAAACGTGTCCAACAAAACACGATGAAACTGATTTAAGGGGTCCGAGAAACCAAAGATACCATTCCATTCTACCTGAGCGCACAATTGCAAAAACCTATCATAGTTTGCTCTAGTATATAGTCTTCCCCGTCGCCTCGGGGCCTTAGTCTTATGGTTTCGTACAAAAATATTTCCAAGAACAGCCTCACGGTCAGAGAGTCCAGGATTTACAACTATACATTCAACATCCTGACAGTCAATATTAGAACACAAGTAATCAATCATTGTTGCATAATTACCTGTAATTCTTGTGGGTTCCCTCACATGCGTATTTAAATTATAAGTTCCTAATAAGTTATCCAGCGTTTGAACTTTTGTATTTAACTTATCTAAAAAATCAATGTTAAGGTCACCCGCCAATATAATGACAGAATTCAAAGAAAATTCAGAAAGCAGCTTATCGAGTTTACAAAGAAATGTGTCCACACCAGTATTTGGTGACCTGTAAATACAAATAAAGAAAATATTAAATTTAGCGCAGTGTACAACTGAAAATTCAAATTCTTTATCTGCCCTTAGAGCATTATGAGCATCAACAATTGTACAAGGGTATTGATCCAAAAACGTATCCCTAATCAAAACAATTGTACCCCCATGCACTGAACTAGTCCTAGAGTACTTTGATACAATAATGTAGTTAGATATGTAAAGCGGTTCATCCTCATTCAACCAATGCTCTGTTAAAAGTAGAACATCAGGGTATTGTACACTTTCTAAAAATAGAAGTAACTCATCGATTTTATTCCTAATAGACTGAATATTTAAAACCGCAACCCTAATCTTTAAAGACTGAACTAGTGATCCCTCATTCATCAGGGGTGGCTTCCGGTAGTCCGACTCCCTTCTAAAAAACCGCCCTGACTATCCAAATCCTCAGTCAAATCTATAAATTCAATGTTTGAACCCGCCTCTTGTCTACCTTCAACAAGTTTTACTGCTTTAAGAGTCAAGCTTAAATTAAATGAATAATTATGAACGTAGTTACATATTATTTTTGTAAGAGACTTATTGCTATACTTATATCTACCAGACATGCTACAATTCCAGATTATTTTGACAGAAATATTACGTATTTTTTCCGCAGTATCAGATAAACATTTCACAAATTTCAGTTCAGTTTCATCATTTGGGTCATACTTACAACACAATATTAAGTTCGTATATTTTCCTACACCTAGAATATTATATATATCTTTATAACTAAAAGAAATAAGTTTATTAATGTCAATCATGAACACAATAGCATCGCTGATACCATAATATTGCGTCTTTTCAAAAATGTTCTTCGAGACCTCCCTCAAACGCGCACCGGACTTTACAATACCTTGCACGGTATACGTATCTAATAAACATCCCAAGCGAAAAGAAAATCCGGAAGCCGTCTCATCACCAAGAAACAGTATTTTTTTCTTGTTTTCGTAAATGTTGTTCTGTTTCCCAACTTCTCTGGACATAGTGACATCTTCTCTATTTCTATTGGAACTCCCATTCTCTGCGTTGGACTGATTTGTTTCATTTCTCAACTGATTTATCTCATCTGCAAGTGATCGGGAATTGTGGGCAGTTTCCAAGACGGTAGTGTTAGCTAATGCTATGTCAGTCTGAGTTTGTGCCTCATGAGTTGAAACTGTTGTTGGGGTACTTTTTGACACACTATTCAAAATATTATCATCTGTTTGAGCAACTTGGATTTTGGTCTGAAACGAAGTTTGTGTACATGAACTTCTCTGAAAAGAATAGGTCTGCGTTTCGGCGTTGACTACCTTTAAGCTTCCCCAGTCATCAATAATTTTGTTTTATTGGTCTAGTTTTTCTTTGAGTTGGATAATCTTTAATTTTTACATTTCAATTTCTTTCAATAGATTCGCTTCAGACTCGGAAGCCTCTTCTTCAAATGCATATGAACTTCGTTTGAGTCTATCTATATGGACATTTTTAAGGTCCAATTCTTTTCTTAGGTCTGCAATTATACCTTTAAGACCATCCGTGGTGTCTTGATCGTCATTTTCAGCCAATGAGGCACACTGTTTTGAGCACCAAATTAAATTTTGATCGATAATAGTGTAGTTTTTGAGTTTTACCCAGCATCCGGGATGAAAAACATTATGGCAAACGACACAAACCCAGTTATTATTGGCTTTGCTTTTGCAACATTTAAAGAAAGCCGGCATTTCTTATTTTATTGACTTTTTAATTATCATGTAAACTACTTAAGCACTAACAAGTGTAAAGTCTCCACTTTTCAATTAACAATTTCAATAATGGCAACACGTATCAATTGTATAGTTGCCTGCTATTATATGCTAATATGCTTATATTTCGTGCGGAAAAGTAGCACTTTCCGCACTTGCTAGGTAAACTACTATTTGCGACTTCAATATCGTATCCTCGGCAAATATACTAATGATGCTGATAAAATTATAGAATGTCAATAACACTATCCTTATATTTCGACTTTCGAGAGTTAATATTCAACTAACGTACTTTAAATCACTCCGCGTATTTTAAAACTCTTACCAGTTTTTTCGCATTTTTCCACGTAAGTCGACGGGGACTCCCAATCTTGTTTGGCAGGCAAGTTGCTAGTCACGTCTTCGCCATTATTGTACCTCTGCCTGTTCCCATGCTCCATTTTTTCCACCCAGTTTCGTTTGTGAAGTTCTCTGCGTATCACGGGCCAACCACCTGAAACAAGGATGTAATTTGTAGGACGTTTATCCTAATGTGCACGTTTCGCCAACAAAAGAGGAAAAGAAACTTATGCGAAATACTTTCAAGGACAGGAAAATATCGATATCAAGTTTAAGGAAACTTACTTCGTAAATTGTTTAAGTGCATCTAAACAATGTTATTTTAGAAAAATTCACCTTAAAAATAATTGGGCAAAATTTATATTAAACTCAAAAATGTTTATTGTCTAAAAACAACATCATTGAAAAACTAAAAAGGATAAACTATTATAAAAATATGAACAGATACAACTTCCTTGCTCGCTTTATGGAGTATAACATAAGAGATCAAACCAAAACTAAAAAAATATAAATAAAAATTTGTAAAATAATCTCAAAAAATAAGAAATTTGATAACTATATGCATATATAAAAAAGACAGTTACAAAGTTGTAAACAAAACATTAAAATTAAAATGAAAACAAATGTTAAATAAGTATTTCTTTTTCAAAAATAAACAGGCAAGTTAGGGTCAATATATTTAAGAATTTTAACAAAGGTCTGCAAGAATCTGTCTGCAAAGAAGAAATTAGAATGGATAGGCTTTATAAAAAAAATGCATTTTCTAAAAGTTGTAGATAATTTAACATCATAACTTTTGAGAGGGCTCGGTGAAAAAGTGTGGATGACTTTCCGTGAAAAACGCGAAAAACTTTTACAAATATAGCCTAGACGATAATAATTATGTGTATAAAATTAAGAAATGATGGTTCTTGGGATTAGACCATGTCAAATTGGAATTACTATCCAACGCTTCGCCTTAGATTGCACGAGACATCTTCAGAAATCTTTACTTCACGATATCTGAACACTCGGAGAGATTCAGGCGGGCTTTTATACCCGACCCTGTGTTAAGATCGGTTTCCACGTGTGATGTAGACAGTAACCCGTATCTCTATTAAAGTTTTTTATATATTTAAAAATTTCAGTAAGTTCTCTAGAATCTTGGCTTTTTTACATTTATAACAAAGTGGTATACTGGTGTTCAGCTACAGTAGATTGTACAATTTATTTCTTTTTAATACATCGTTGATGTTCCTTAAGTCTAGTTTCAAGTTGAGCGTTCTGTTTCTCCCATATACACTTCTCTACAGAAGCAAGGAGTTTTATATGTTGCTTCTGTTTGAAAAGATACAACATCTTTCCGGGGATCTGATTCACCAAACCGTGACCCAGTGTAACGATCGGTTTCCATGTATGATGTAGACTGAAGCCCGTATCTCTATTAAAATTGTTAGGATGCTTATAAATTTCAATAGATTCTCTAATTTTTCGTTTATAGAGTCCCGAAACTGATGCAAGAACTTTGGTTTCTTTTACATTTATGACATGTCCAGTAGAATGTTCGTATTCAGATAAAGCAGACTGTGAAATTTGTTTCTTTCTAATACATCGATCATGTTCCTTAAGCCTAGTCGATATAGATCGTCCATTTTCTCTAATATAGACATCACTACAGGAACAAGGAATTGCTTATACTCCCGTTTGGAAAGAAATATTGTCTTTTGTCAAACATTGTCCAATTTTCTTTTGTGTTGAACATTATACGTATGTTGGACCGGCGAAGTAACCTAGCAATCTTGTCTGTCGTTCGGTGTGTAAATGAAAGAAGTACATATCTACTATCGGTAATCCTTTATTAGTTTATACAGAGTGTCTGCACATTTGAATCAAGATTTTGGCTTTAATGGAGATGACTCTAAGGCTCCTCCTCAAAAGCTTCCATGAAGATATTGGCTACCACTGGTTACAGCGGAGATCCCATGGCTGCTCCTGAAGTTTGTTTATAAAAATTCCTTTGAAAAACAAAATATGTTAACGTGAGACATGCTACATGATCTAAAAGTAAGTTGTCAATATTATTATGGTGAAATAAGTCTGATATTATACGACAATTACATTAACACTTCTAGTAATCCCCAGGTAGCCATGTGGAATATTTTAAAGAGCATGAAGGTTTCTGAAAACAATCAAACGTCTGGTAATCCAAATGCCCAGACTCTTAATGATTTCTTCGTGAATATCGCAGACGAGGTTCTCAAACAACTACCTCCCTCACCTAAGTCATTTCTAGATTTTCTACCTGACAACAGTCATAATAATTGATACAAAAATTGTTAAAACATTGAAGAACCTCATAATTCTGCCCCTAACTAAACTAATAAATCACTGTATAACTGAAGGAATATTCCCATCCTCTCTCAAAAGAGCCAAAGTGGTGCCAATTTTTAAGAATAAAGGGTCTCCTAGTGACCCCACAAACTATCGTCCTATATCTCTTTTACCTATACTATCTAAAATATTTGAGTCTATTCTAAAAGATCAAATAAATGATTTCTTTGAAAAAAAAAACTCTTTTCCATCAGAGTCAGTATGGTTTCCGTAACAAGAAATCAACTACCTTAGCCATCAATAACCTTCTAGATTACATAACTGAGGGTATGGAGGAGGGGATGGACACCTTTGCACAATTTTTCGATTTAACCAAGGCTTTTGACTATGTTTCACATAACATATTATGTGATAAACTCTCCTTGTACAACTTTGACCCCAGTAGTATACTACTTGTTAAATCTTACCTCAGTAACCGTACTCAGTATGTTTCGTGCAGTGGGAATGTGTCGAGAGAGCAACAAATTAGTCATGGAGTACCGCAAGGCTCGGTTTTAGGTTCTTTATTGTTCCTAATCTATATTAATGACCTAAACAATTTTCAGAATGAGTCAAAAATTATTCTATTTGCAGATGATACGACCAACACCATTAAGTATCATCCATTTGACCCCTTTCGAATTACAACCATGATTAATGATACACAGTCAGATATACTCATATGGTTTCTGGCTAACGGACTTAGTCTTAATGCTTCTAAGACCCAAAACATGAACTTTTCTCTCCGAACATCTGCTTCAGTTGTACCGTGTGATGATCACGTGAAATTTCTTGAAATAATCTTGAATTCGAAGCTCTCATGGGAAAAACATGTATCCCAACTGTGTGGTAGGCAGTCAAAGATAACATTCCTCATTAGAACACTCTCCAAATGTGTCTCTTTACCTACATTGATGGCGGCCTATCATGGTTATTTTGGATCAACCATGTTATAAGCGGTGCTAAACTGGGGACATTCTACAGATGCAAGCAATGTTTTTAGAATCCAACGCAGGTGTGTGCGTGCTATCTCGGGTCTTGGATGGCGCGACTGCTGTCGCCAAATGTTTAGAGATCTAAATATACTTACATTTATATCACTCTACATTCTTAGCTGCCTAACACATATAAAGGCAACCATGTCACTGTTCTGAGCTCACTCTAACATACATGAATACTTAACCTGAAATCGACATAACATACTCCCTGACTTCAACAGGCTTGTGAGGACTAGAAAGGGAACTGATTACTACTGTTTAAAATTCTTTAATGTACTTTCAGATCATGTAAGAGCTCTGGAAGATAGGCAGTTTATTACCAAAATAAAAAACTACTTTTTGCTAAAAGCTTTTTATTCATTTGATGAGTATCTCAATAACTTCAGTGACTTAATGTAATTTTAATCTTTATTGTAATTGTATTATTTTATTGTGAGTTCTATTAAGTGATTGTATCTTATGTACAGTTTTAATGGTCCTAATATTTTAATTTTATGTTGTATTTCTTGGACATATTTTGCAATTTGGATTTTTGTCCTTGACGTGTAAAAGTTTTGTATTATTACCAATAAATGAATCTTGAATCTTGAATCTATAACCCTTGTAGAAACTTCCAGTTCCAGTTAGAGTCCATAATTATAAATAAATTAAATACCTAAAAGCGTGGGTTGCTGTTTCTGGGGTAATTGGGGCGGCTGAATTATTGCGGACTAGCTAGAGGGCATGTAGAAGAGTATTTCAGTCGATTTAGTTTTTGGGGACAAAGGGTAGAGTGTTAAGAAAAAACCAAATACCTAAAAGGGTAGGTGGCTGTTTCCAGAGTAACTGGAGCGGCTGAATCATCGCGGCCTAGTTTGGAGGTACGAGGGCATATAAAAGAATATTCCTGTCGATTTAGTTTTTGGGACAAAAGGTACGAGGCTAAGAAAAAATTAAATACTCAAAAGGGTAGGTGGCTGTTTCCGGAGTAATTGGAGCGGCTGAATCATTGCGGCCTAGTTTGTAGGTACGATGGCATATAGAAGAGTATTTCTATCGATCTAATTTTTGGGGATAAAGGGTACAAGGCTAAGAAAAAAATTAAATACTCAAAAGGGCGGGTGGCTGTTTCCGGAGTAATTGGAGCGACTGAATCATTGCGGCCTAGTTTGGAAGTACAAGGGCATATAAAAGAGTATCGATCTAGTTTTTGTGGATAAAGTAAGGGATAAAGAATGTATTACAAAAAACAGTATATAAATCAATTTTCATCAATTAAAAACGAAACAATATCGAGCTACAATATCGACCGCGCGACCTCTGAACAACTGAACTTCCGCATGCCGACATGATGCCGCGACCGATCGATCGAATTATGAGAAGAGACCGGCTGATGACCCAAATCGGGATTTCATATTCTATTACTAGTACTTTCGTCAGGCTTTAAGGTAATCAGGTCAATTCGGACTGCCCTAGCTTAGTATACTCAGTCATCACTGGTTTTACATCCAGAAGGCTTTATAGAAGTACAGGGTGTCCGGATTTGGTTTCAAAAGCAGGGTATCTTGCTTATTTTTAAAGATAGAACCTTGCGGTTTTCACAAACCTGAGCTAATTTTTTGTGAAACTCATGAAGCCGTAAACAAAATTTTCATAGCCTTCTTCGTTTATGAGATACAGGGCGAAATAGAAAATTTTGCATTTTGAGACCCCCCTCGTATCTCGGTTATCCTTTAACTTAACGCAAAGGGAAAATTGCTGCTTATGCAGTTTTTACGCTGGATCCAGTGGCGTAGTCATATTTTTCATTTGAGTTGTTATTTTTTAGATATGACCCAAAGTTGTGTTTTTTTAAATGAGAGACCCCGTATATTTGTCCAGAAATGGATTTGTCCTTTTAAAAGCTTCTCAAAAATATATAATAGTATGGGTCTATTTTAATAAACAACAACAAAAATCCTAATTTTTATAATTATCATCCCAAATTTTGCAGTAGGCCATGCAAAACAATGCCGTTTTCTTTTGTTTTCTCGGAAGCAAATGACATTTCCCAATTTTGTACTCGTATATAAAATATAATGCTAGTTTTTTGTATTTATTTATTGTGTAAAAATATATTTGTATTATTATGGAAGAAAACCAAACTTTCGAACATTATGAAAAGTACGATATGTTAGCTTGTTTTATATTAAGTAATGAAAATGTTGAAGCGGCTTCTGAGATGTATTTTAACAGGTAAATAGTTAATTTTTAGGTATGTTGAAATACTATTGCTTAATTTTTGTTTAGATATCCAGGAAGGAGGCAACCTAATATATTTTTACTTTTTATCGGATAAAAAAGAATTTACTTAATCACGGATCATTTATCAAATCTCGTACGAAAACATATAATAAAGAAAATCGGGAGGCTGAGGAAATTACGGTTTTGGCTAATGCAGAAGCTTACCCTACAAACTCTTGTAGGGCCAGTGAAAAGAGCATAGGGATTCCAGAAAGTAGAGTTCAAGAAATTGTAAAAAAGCACAAATACCAGCCATACAAATTTAGGCTCGTGAAGCACTTACAGCCAGGGGATGCAGAGCGTCGGGTAGTCTTCTGCAATTGGTTTCGAGACAGATGCGATATGGATAGAGATTTTGAAAGGAAGGTTATATGGTCAGACGAAGCACATTTCAGTAATTCTGGTATACTCAATAGGCACAATAGTATATTCTGGTCCCATGAAAATCAACACCAAATATTTTCCAGAAGACAGCAGGGCAGGTTTGGTCTAAATGTGTCCTGCTTGATATTAGGAACACATAAAATTTTATATATTTGAGGGAAATCTAACAGCCAATCGCTATATAGAAATTTTAGAGGCAGTTATACCTGAATTACTTGACGATGTTCCTCTAGCGCAAATTAACGAAATTTATTTTCAACAGAAGCACGCACACAATTCTGGAATGACGAGATTATTTCTGGATAATAATTTTACCACTCAATGGATCGGAACAAATGGACCTATAAGATAGCCCCCTAGGTCCCCAGATTTGTCGATTTTAGATTTCTTTCTATGGGGATATTTGGAAAATAGAATTTACAAAGACCACTATAATAATGTGCAAGATTTAGGAAATGCAATAAGAGAAAATTTTCGCTATTTACAAAATCATCCCGTTATTTTGCTTAATTCCCTAAAACGAATACGAAAATTGTGCGAGGCATGCATAGAACAAAATGGAAATCAGTTTGAACAGTTCTTTTGATTTCCTTGGTTACTGTAGTTCTTATACGACAGTTGATTTTTGCTGAAAGGCTTGTTACATAATAATTTATTACTGTTTTGTTCTTGTATTACATAAATCTAGGTAGGTAGTACTTTTTTGGTGAGAAATTATCAATACATATTTTGATAAATAGATTTAATTACATATTTATTTTGATTTATTGTTAGGATGTAGATATTGTTAACGACTTTAAATAAAAGGCAGCATTGTTTTGCATGGCCTACTGCAAAATTTGGGATGATAATTATAAAAATTAGGATTTTTGTTGTTGTTTATTAAAATAGACCCATACTATTAATATTTTTGAGAAGCTTTTAAAAGGACAAATCAATTTCTGGACAAATATACAGGGTGTCCCATTTAAAAAAACACAACTTTGGGTCATATCTAAAAAATAACAACTCAAATGAAAAATATGACTAAGCCACTAGATCAAGCGTAAAAAACTGCATAAGCAGCAATTTTTCCTTTTGCGTTAAGTTAAAGGATAACCGAGATACGAGGGGGGTCCCAAAATGCAAAATTTTCTATTCCGCCCTATATCTCATAAACGAAGAAGACTATGAAAATTGTGTTTACGGCTTCATCAGTTTCACAAAAAATTAGCTAAGGTTAGTGAAAACCGTAAGGTTCTCTCTTTAAAAATAAGCGAGATACCCTGCTTTTGCAACCAAATCCGGACACCCTGTACATTATAAGAAAAATGCTAACTAGGTTCGGTTAGGATCGGTTAGGCTCGGCGTAAAGAAAGCGCGCGATAGCGCGCCAACAAAATTCCGAGTATATATTAAAACAAATGATATTTTTTATAGAAAACCTATTCTGCTAGGTGGATCTATCTCGTTAGATTTGCCTTTCTTCGATAAAACCATCTTTAAAGCCATAAACCATCATTTAAGTTATAAAATCACATTAATTTTTTAAGAAGTAAAAAAAAATATGTCGTGAATGTATCACATTTCAGCGAAGAAAAAGGTTAAACATAAATAAATAAATAGATAAAATAAAAATTGAGAGTTTCCATAGAGAAATATTTTAGCATACGGCATTCAGAAGGCTTTATAGAAGCTAAAAAATATTTTGGTGGATATATGACATTTCAGGTAAAGTATACAAAATGTCCTCGGAAAATGGAAATGACCTCAGGAACATTTTTCCATTTTTATGTTTAGAAAAATGTGTAGAATGCACAGCAAAACAAAGTTTCCATGTAACAGGCTTTAACTATTCTAAAGTCTGAAAAATGAAAATGAATCTCCTCTGAAAATGGAAATGGCGTATTTTCGCAAGATTGTTTTTACATTTTGATATCTAGGAAAATGTTTAGAATACAAAGTAACTGGTTTCAGGTATTTTAAAGGGAGCAGATTTTTTTTTTATGTAGCCTATTTCGAGTATTCTAAAGTGTATAAAATTTCCACGGAAAATGAAAACGACAAATTTCTGCTGTTTAGTTTTTGTAAAAGTGAGATGCATAGAAAAATTTTAATGTAACTGCTTTCAGGTATTCCAAAGTGTGAAAAATGGAAAGCATATATTTCCGCAGGAACATTTTTATAACCCGTTTTTAAGGAGAGCTTTTAGAAAGCGATGACATTTTTTTTTCAAATAACCCATTTCAGGTGAACGATAGTTGCCCCCTTTGAGGATGAATAACTCAAAAACGAAACGTTGTACAAAAAACATTAAAAGTGACGATGGTGTAAAAAAAGTAAAAAATTACGAGAACTTTTTCTGTTTTGAGTTTTTTTATTTGTATTGTTTTCGCATCGAAATGCAGTGAAAATGTCGTACTTCTTTTGGTTTTTTTAATAGAAAGAGTGGCTTATCAATTTATTTTTTTCTCTTAAAATAATTGGAATTGATCAAATTCCGCATATAAAGGTATAATTGTTTACAAGACCCTTTTTATATTTTTAATAGAATAAAACCTTACCTTTAATGGTAAATATTCGATGTTCTCGCATAGCATTCTCGACAGCCTTCCTAAGCTGACTCAGACGATCGCTGGTGATAGTACATCGTACCTTGCTGCCTTCCACGCAAGACTTGGACCTCCTGGTGGATTTCTCGATAGCCCCTTGAATTTCCGGGGTTACCACTTGCAATTTTGGTGAGGACGGAGCGCTCGCTAACAACCTACTGACTTGGTGATCCAGATTTGGAGATGTTTTATCCGGCGTTTTCTTCGCATCGTCCGATTCTTTTTCGGTTTTCGAGGAATTGCTT